>VWZG01010589.1:12888-49686 GCA_013396735.1 Grallaria varia | reverse complement strand
AAGGAAAGGAAAGGAAAGGGAAAAGGGGAAAAGGGGAAAAGGGGAAAAGGGGAAAAGGGGAAAAGGGAGAAAGGAAAAGGGAAAGGGAGAAAGGAAAAGAAAGGTTTTCTATCCATTGATGTGAAGAGCTCGTGCTTTCCAGGCACAACAGTCCCCCATCTCTTCTGCTCTGTAACATGAGGTTCAGGGAGAGAAATGCACTTCGTCTGTCAAACAACCTGGTTACACCAAAGCCCCTTGCACTGCAGCATCACTGGCTTTCAGGAATTTTACCTTATCAATCTGGAAATATCACATGGAGTCACAGTCTCTTTTTTTTAATCCAGGTAAATCCACATCCATGCTCATTATCTAACATTACAAATTGGCCTGTTAACACAGTCATGGATCTGCGCTGGAGTGTGAGATAAGCAAGACAACCACACACCCAAATAACTGGCTCCAAAGCCAGTGTGGTCTGCAGGTCAATACAATGCTTATAGTTGAACTCCACTTCTCCCCAGCCTTTAGGGAGTTCATGCAGGTTCATGTGAAATGCCAGGAACACTTCATGATGTTTATCCCACCCTCAGTTAGGGAAAGATCCAGGTACATCTCAGAGAAAGTATCCCCTACCCTGGTTTTGATGGAAGATTGAGAGACAGAGAGAAAGATGGAGAATATAAAGAGGAGGAGAAAGAAACACCTCTCTTATTTGTAAAAATGAAGTCTTTAAATCACTTGAAGACAATCAAGAGGCAGAGTTAAGCTTGATGGATGAAATACAGGGTCATCAACTAACTCCTCACACAGCCCAGCTGCTCTGGCCTGGAGTTTAGTGCCTATCTCTGCATTTGTTTACCACTATATTTTTGTTACCTCTAAATATGAGGCAGGAGGGTTTCAAATGGCCCAGTAAGCTTTTTCTCATCTTCTTTTTATGTTTGAAAAATGTTCCCCAGTAATCCTCAACTATTACAATGACCTTTCAGCATCTGATTTTAAAGTCAGTTGGACTATCCAGCTCAGTAAAGAATGCAAGACCACGCACTTTAAGGAAGGTACTGATCTGCCAAAGCAGCTTCTGAACCATAAACTTGAAGGCCCTCCTTCTCAACACACACTGCAAAACTGGTCTGACTGCACTTGCAAATGCAACAAATGCCATAGGAGCAGACTGCTAATGAAAACTCCTCCTCAAACTGAGGACTACACTTCGAATCCACATCTGGTCCTCACTGCATGTGCTTGAGATTTACACGAGATGTGCAGAGTTGCAAATTGTTGTACGCGGACAGGAAGATCCGACACAGATAAACACAGATCTTTGTTTCAGCTGGTGGACTCATTTGTTACAAACTGGAGACATCCTTTATTGCTGGGAATGAAGTATGACCCTACTGAGCAAAGATAAAATTAATAAATGCAGGTCTGTGGTGATAAATCTTCGCAGCTTCATTGATGTTAGAAAATATTTACTGGGGGCGTAAAAAAGATTCAACAGCATAAATAATAAATGGCTTGTAGCTACACATCGATGTATTTCTTTCAGCACATTAATACACGTGTCATTCTCTTCAGCTATAAAACCTGTTCAACTGAATCACATTTCATGACACAAATGATGAGACATTGCAGGGAGATTTCAAGAATACACAAAAGAACCAACCTTGACACACTAATGAACTGCCAAAGTTATTTTTCTTGAAGCGAGGTGTTTTGGATGACTGTGCAGAGCATCATCTACTGTATGAGTGCAGAAACATTCCAGAATAACTGTGATTTTATACAAGGGGTCAGTGCTGACATACAAGAACACAAAGGACCTATTTCATACAATTATCTATGCCTGGCAATGGCCTGGTTCTCTGTTAACAGCACAACCACAAAAAATAGAAAAAGTCCAGGGGGTTAGGTCACATCTGAACAAATGAGGACCATGACGATGTGCCCCATTAGTCCCACTCTACAATGGGACTGTTGCCAAATGGGATGTAAAGAACCAGGGGTCTTGCCCTGTTCTCCTCCTCACAACACATTAGGCAACAAGAATTCTTGTGGTTTAATTCGGGATATGCCAGTTGAGCTTTTGCTTTCCCTGCCTCCCACTTTGCTTTGCTGCGCTGACTTTCAGCACATGCTGGGAAGATCTGAGTAGTCATCTTATATATCATAAGCTGGGAGGATGTACAGAAAGAAAAGGTAGAGGATAATAAAATGTTCAGAAGTCAATCCCTCATCTCCTCTGAAAACACAGAGACACTGCATGATAATTCTTTCAAACATGTAGCTCAGAAAGCAGAGAACGAGACAGAAATAACATATGATGACGCTGTCCAGTATCAAGCCTTTGAAAATGACCCAAATCAGACGTTTCAGAAAATGATTTAGCCCTCCAACAAAACCAGCCTGCTCCAAATTGCCATGAGCTAATTACTAGAGCACCCTAAGCAACTTTAGCACAAGCAGTTAAAGAATTAACCCTCTGATTTATGCGCCTTGCCTTCATTGCCCAGCACACAATGTTGTAACTCAGAGCTTTAAACCATCCACCTCGTATTTGCCTTTTTATTTTTTGAGTAGCATCATCAGAGTCTGACTTTGGAAACCTGGATTAGTGTTTTTTTCAAGCATCTCTGCCCATCCCAGGTGCAAAATCTAGGACTTGTAATAGATTTTAAGACTGCAGAGTTGCCAGCTCTCGGATCGCTTTGACTCGGTGCTTTCCATGAGCTATCCCTGCTGCCATTGTAGGCAAGCGGGATCTAGACTTTGATTCAACTGCCCAAAAGTAGATTTTTATTCCTTGCGTTACCCAACTTAAATCCTTCATAAATGTGGGAAACCTCTAAACCACAAAGAGTAGCCCAAGCAGTATAGCCCTTGCAGACAAACTGAAGCTTTCCTGACAATTTTCTTCCCTTGGCTGAACTGTTATTCTTGTTACATCCTGTCAGGGATGAACCAAATTCTGGACATGTTGCATCTCTCATGGTATCTCCAGTGCAAATGTCTCCAGAGATTCCAATCAGGTGAGGTCTGCAGCCACCAGAAAGAAACCAGAACTTATGCAATGCAATTCACCTGATCTCAGGAGATTGACCTTGTCCTCAGCTTTAACACTGAGTAAATCTTTGCTGACTGTAAGATGAACATATAACAACTTGGATTGCTGTAAATGTCTGCATTCATCAAATTAATCCCATTCCAGATGCCAAGAACAAAGATCAAATGGTTTGCTGATCCCACAGCATCTCGTATCCCTGAAGCATTTGGCAACTCTAACCCCCCCCACCATGAGTCTGGGCCTATCATTTCATGGGAGATCAAACAAAAATATTTTAAATTAAACACACCACGAATAAAGAGGAGAATAAAAATGTCCTGTTAGGACAGGACTATGACAATGTTAGCAGCAAATTGTTATGTTTAGCGATTCCATGTCTTTAATGTAATTATTTACCAGAGGAAATCAATGCAATGCAAACACTGTATAATAGATTTGCATCTCTCTGCAAGCCACCTGACTTGTCTAAGGACTCTGGGACACTCAGCAAACACACTGGAAATTAAGTGGAAGAAATCATGAGCAGCACACTGACTTCAAGTGAGGCGACAGCTCTCCAACTCATTATTCAGTCACACACAGTGAGGTAGGCTCCAGTCACACTAGACACGAGCTGGAATGACCAGGCATGAAAATGGATTATCATAACATTGTTATGGCCATGATAACTGAGGAAAAAAGAACTTCATAAACCCCAGATTTGTGATTTTTCAAACTGCTGCCCCACGTGTTTGCAGCCCCAGGAGAACTGGGTGGATGTAAGAGCAGTAACTTGGTAGCATTAATTTATGCCTGTGCCTGGGATCAGGGACCTCACATAATTTTGGATACATCCTAGAATAAAAAAACCATCTACCCCTCTCCAGATGTCCTACTTAGCTCGGCTCACTGCCCTTTGATCTTTTTACCACCGAGGCCAATATTTCCAATTCTGCACCAAAAAGGTGCCTCAGATCTTGCACAGCTAAAGGCTGGATATTTGAGAGGTCCACAGTGGCAGAGAGATTCATCTCACCTGACTGCAGCCATCTGAAATGGGGGTGTCTAGACCGAACCAGGTATCCAGGCTCTCTACCAGTCTCCAGAGAAGTGGCCACTTTCAGAGAGTGATGATTCATTTAATTTGGAGACAAATATCTCCTTCAAGTTTACCACTCTTAGATGGTCTACTTAGCAGGATGTAATTTGGCCCAAGATAGACTGGAGATCCATTTGGATTTTGGCCAGAGCTCTCTCCTGCCAACACATCACATATCTGAGATGGGTATTGGAGCTATCTATACATGTTAGGCAGAAATTGAAAATGGGGACTTTAATGCTGTTTTGATTGAAATGCACACATATTTCTTCAAATACTATATTTATCTTTGAATTTTATTGGTATTGTGTAAAGCTCATAGAATCCTGTTATTCTAAATGATTCAGTTTGAGCCACCTGAAAATTGACTGCATCCATTTCATGGGAAAGAACTTTCACAGTAAGCCCAAACCTTGTAAAATGTGTAAAGCCTCAAAAATAATCTGTTTTTTAGATATGGAGATATCAGTATATAACTGATTACATCAGCCTTGGGTACAGAGGATTTTTACAAAAGCCAAGGATCAATCCCCAAGAACTCAATGCAATAACTGAAATAAGCACCAACGTTAAAACAGAATTTTTTCAGCATAGATGTAAAACACATGTAATTGTCATCAAGTAGCTGATGCTGTGATAGATATTTTAATAACAGGTGCCACAAAAAATTAATCCTGGGAAGTGTGGCACTTCCAATGTACTTGACAGCACAGCTGGGTTTCTTTTCCCATGATGTGCTAATGTGTTTTGTATTTGGTAAACTGCATGAATATTAAGGGACGAGTTTGGGGAAAACATGTAACATTCTGATTAAACATTTTGTCATCCACATGCTCTCACACTCAACTGCGAGGGGAAGAAAACAACATTTTATTGCTAAGCAAACGCTGCTTCTCTCCTGGACTCATCAAATCTCCTCGTTAACCTTCCCAAACCTCCCACCTACAGTGAGAGTGGCCATTCACAATGTTGCTAACTGCCAGTTATTATAAAAAGATGTCAAAATCTGCAGATTGATGCCTGGAAAAGGTATTATTTTTTAGCATTTCTTCCCTTCCCCAGGTTGCTAAACTATCAGAACCATCATTTACAGCAGTATTGCATGCAACAAGCACCTGGTCAGCACCACTTTGCCTTTGGGGGCTATGTAAGAAAGAAATAATAATTTTTTTTTCTTGTGAAGAGGTTTTTCTGCAGTTACTGCATTCTGAATACTAAGGATTACTTCGGTGCTGGACCAAGTTCTCCTCATTTTCATTTCCTGTAAAGTTATTAAATATAAAAGCTATTAGTTTATCCCTAAAGTTTATCCCCTTTGCACAAATAGCCTTTTCTAGACAGAAGTGAGGAAGGAATTCATACATACTATTTCACTCAGAGAGTTTGTAAAGTGCTATGGAATTCTTCTGGATCAAAGGAACAATGCAAGCAGGATATAAGTCGTCCCTAGAAGGGTTGGAAGTTACTACCTTAGAAATATGTAGCACATATTTCTTCCCCAGTTTTCTAAGCCTGGCTCCCTGCCAGAGCAATGCTCATCCCTTTCCTTTGGCCACTGGAGGGCTCTCCTAATTCTTCATTCCTGCAAAAGAAACATCTGATTGAGTTTAAAAACATCAAAAAAGAAAACTCATTTGCAGTTACCTGAATACAAAATCGACAGCTATCAAAACAGGAGACCATTCCAGGTTCATTCCTCTGCACGAGGGAAAAAATGCCTTTTACTGCCCCTTCTTCAGCAGCAAAAAAATGTTGCTACAGTAAAAGATTGATTTCACTGAACAGAAGATTTCCTTTTTCAGCTGCACGAGAGATTGTGAGGTTTGAGGCGGACAAAGTCTGCCCTCACCACACACTCCCCCCCAAAATGCATCATTCCTCTCAGAAACCACTGCACAACTCCATTCGTTTTTCACGAATTGTGTTTTTCAGCCCTCTGCCAACCGATTTCCAACTTATTTCCCCACTGAACCAATTTCCCTGGCTGGTTCAATCTGCTCTTGATGGAAACGCTGATGATCAATCATCATCTCCTTTCCACATTAATGCTGCTCCTGTGGAAAGAGAAGATTGTACAAGGTTTTCCATTCCCCCGTGGGAAGAGGGATGTCCTTTGACAAGGTTTTCCATTCCCTGTGAGAAGAGGGATGTCCTTTGACACCACTGACAATTGAACATTTCTGACAAAGTGTTTCCTTTCTCCCTGCTTCTTTTTGATCAAAAGGACTGAGTTAGTTCAAGCTAAATTGCCTCATGGAAACAGAACGATTTGTTATTTTTTTTCCTCAGGGCAGTAATTCCAGTGCCAAAATGAAAGACAAGCAGCTTTGATCACCCCAGAATAATCTTTGGGGATGAACTTCCCCTTGTGATGAGGCAAAACCAGTTGCAGAGCCCTGTTTTGCTCAGTTTTGCCCTACACCTCTGTCACTCTCAGCTCACCCAAACTCTTGGGTGGATATGAATGTAATTTTGTCACCACCAGCTGGGGAAGACTGTGGGTTTTGCCATTATCTGGCCATGGCTTCTCTGAGTTACTCTGCATGTATTTAAGTGAAATATAAACCAGCCAGCCAGTCTATCATGCATGACATAAAATATTTCATTTTCCATGAATTAGAAGGAGCCTGGAAGAAAGAGCCCTGACTGTGACCATTTTATCCCAAATCCTCTGAGATACTCTAACACAGATAGAAAAAAACCACCTATGATAATGGACAAATGGATTTTCTTGGCCTCTGTGACTTTGCTTCTGTCTTTGAATACAAAATTAGTTAGACTTGGGCTGAAACAACCTGGGGGTCATTCAAATTACACCTTAATTATTTAGTCTGGATTGCACTGGATTTTCAGTTTGCCAGGTGACAGAAAATGTAGAGACGAACAGAGATGTAAAACTTTCAGCAGGAATTTACATCAGTTCCCTAGACATCTTTGAAATCTGCTGTTTTCCTGAATGAAAGAAATGGTTAGGATCCTTAAATTTTAGATGTTAGTTATTGTTCAAGGCTGGATGGAGCTCTGAGCAACCCAGTCCAGTGGAAGGTGTCCCTGACCATGGCAGGGGTGGGGTGGAATGAGATGATCTTCAAGGTCCCTTCCAAATCAAGCCCTTCCATGATTCCATGATTCTGTGATTAGCTTATCCTACAGATCCTTGTGGCATCATCTGTGTATTGCAGTTTATCATAATATTTCTGTGTAATAACAATATTTCTGTGCTTGGACCTGCAGTAGTTGATCCACAAGCACCAAATGGAAGCTCTGGGTGAGAACACCCTCACTTTGTGGATGTGCAGTCTCTGCCTGGGAGCAAAAGCCCTGGAGCCCCTTAAGAGCCAACAGAAGAGCCTGGCCCATTCCATATGAAGTCTGCATTTAAATCAGATGGATATAGAAGTGCTACCACAGTAGCAATTGCCACAGAAGAAGAGCCTGAGGTATCTGACTCAATGTGGTTGTCCACATTATGTACATCCAACATTTCTCAGCTGAATTCTTTTCCCACCTCTGATTATTTTTTATTTTCTATATTTATGCAATTGATTATTATTATTGGGACATAGGAACTACATGAACTTTAAGGCCCCTTGTGCCCCAGTCTGTGGTTATGAGCAAAGGTTATTCCTTCAATACAGTCCTGTGAGTTTAACATTAAAATTCCAGTCTCCCCAGAAATCAATAGCTAAGTGTTCCTCTACACCAAGAAAGCCATGGTTTAATTTGAAATCATTTGTTATTTTATGGAGATGAAAGAATAGCCCATTTTACCCTCTTCAGATAAAAAAATTAATTATCTCCTTACAAGAAACTTCTGAGGATAAGATGCAATTTGTGGTTTTTAGAAGAAAACACCACTCCTCTTCAGAAGAATTATACTAGTTTTTATGGATTATGTTCCCTTAAAGTCTTTACTGGAGGCAAAATCTGTAGAAAATATAAACCAAGCAGTCCATAAAAGAATTGATAGATGGGCACTGCTCATGCCAGTACTCCTCTGAGCTGTGGATGATGTGAATGGGATCATTTGTCTCCATTTAAGAGTCTGCAGCGTAGCTGCCAGTGGCAGAGAAATCTCTAGGTTCCCCTAAAAGTCAAGAGGGATCTAGTCAGTGCAGTCAGTGGACTCTGCAGGATGATTTCTGCCACCATAAAGAAGATCTTTAAATTGGGTCCAATAAATTGTTTTCTAAAAGTCTCTTTTTCTCCCCATTAACCATAAAGGCAGCCTGGGCTGACCTGCTCTCTGGGACATGTCTGTATAATAAATGTATGAACGGAGGGAGAGGAATCCCATCTGCAGGGAAAATAAAACCAAAATCAGGGCTAGAAAATCTTCCCTGTAAAAATAGCCTCAGTTAGTGGAGAGTTGAACACTTCCACTGGGGCTTTGCCTTTGCTTTCAATTTTTTTGGTACAGTTTTCCATGACGATCTTTATTGTGGCTGCATAAGAATCCTCTTCCTAAAGATGGTGTCCTGCATCCAGATCTGGGGGCCCCAGCACAGGCGGACATCAACAAGTCCAGAGAGGTCACCAAGATGACCAGAGGGAGGAAGGACCTCTGCTATGAGGAAAGGGTGAGAGAACTGGGATTGTTCAGCCTGGAGAAGAGAAAGCTAATTGTGGCCTTCCAGTAGCTGAAAGGAGACCACAAAAATATGGAGAAATATGGTTTACAAGGGCCTGGAGTGACAGGACAAGGGGCAAAGGCTCCAGACTGAGAGAGGCCAGGTTTAGACTGGATATTGGGAAGAAATTCTTGGTTGTGAGAGTGGGCAGCCCCTGGCACAGTTTGCCCAGAGAAGCTGTGACTGCCCCCTCCCTGGAAGTGTCCAAGGCCAGGTTGGACAGGCTTGGAGCAACCTGGGCTGGTAGGAGGTGTCCCTTTCCATGTCACGGGGGGTGGAATGGATGATCTTTAAGGTCCCTTCCAACCCAAACCGTTCTATGATTTTATGATTCTACAATTGGTTTTCACCAACCAACAGCACCAACTAAGAGGACAGCGAAGAACAAATTAGAAATAACCAGCTGTGCCCTGTAACTGCACCTGCTGACTACACAAATCTATGGTCTGTGATCATGCATGTGGGAGGCTGCCACAAACCAACCAGCTCATCAACAGCACTGAAACAAACCATTTTGACCCCTTCTCTGGACCCAGTAGGAGCTGAACTGCTCAGGGCTAAGAACTTGGCATCGCTGGAGAAAATGTCAGGTTCATACAAAGCACTCAAAAAAAAATACCCAGCTACTGCAAAGCGCTGAATTTGGGGATTTTCTGCCAAATAGATTCCATTTGCATAGTAAAGAGATTTCAATTTTTCAGAGTCCATATTTCTACTGTCAATAAAACCCATCAGTTTGGGATGTAATTTTAAGGGCATCAGTTAAGAGCAGAAAAATCCCACTGAAGCACATCCTTTCCAGAATAAATATAACAGGAAGGAAGGAGGCAAACAAGCAACTACAAACTCTTATTGTTTAAAGGATAAAATACTCTTCCTTTCTGAGTATGTTGAGATCTGCAGTGTTTATCCCAAGAGACGTGCTGATGTGATTTAGCTTCTAGATACTATCACAATAAGAAAATTAATAACAACAATAATAACATGACTGATAACCACAAGACAGATTCTGAGTTTTCATTCCTGAGATCTGAAGTGCCCCAGAAAATGAGAACTTATTGGTCTCCTAAAAGCTCTCATTAATGGGGCTGAAATAGTAAAAACAAAGGAAAAACTATTAAAACAGAAAGCACCTGGGAATCTACAAACCCAGAGCATACGTGGATTTGCAGAGAATGAATAATAGAAAATTAAGTTTTCCAAGACAGAGCTGGTAACCTTCCAGCAGAGGAATAAAAACGCCTCCCTGGATCAAGTCATTTTATCCTGTGATTTGCTCCTAATAGAAACTATCCCTCTGGGGATGACCCTTTCCATACTGTAACTGTCACATTGGTCTGTAAACAGGTAGGCAGACACTTGGGTGACCTGTCCCTCTCCAGGAAGGCAAAGTATTTAAACCAAAGCCTTAACAGGCCAGAAACACACTCTACATCTTCCCTGCCCTTGTTCAGTTCCCTACAGGCCATTCTCTTTCCTGCAGACATCATGTGTCCTCTCCCCACAGCTGCAGCCACACAACCAGCCCTCCTTGGGTTTACAACGCGACTCAAATTGTCCCTTTTGCTACTGATAAAAGAGGGGGGGGTTTGTAACGTTTCCAAAGAAGCCTGTCTGCACTTCAACAACATTCCAGTTCTCTGAAGCCAAAAGTATGGATAACCCCTACCTTTGTGACTCTGAGAGGAAGCAAATGCTCCTGAACGACATAATCTGAAGGGTGCTGATGATAAAAAAGCTGTGTTTTCATCATCAGATCCTTTCGTTATGAATCACTGAAAATTATCTGCAAAAAACTGTGGAAGCAGAAGTCCGTAGCAATGGAAAAGAAATGTTACATACCGTGTGGCAAGCGCAGAAGAGGAAACGGCCTCAAGCTGTGACAGGGGAAGTTCAGACTGGGTGTTAGGAAAGAATTCCTCACCAAAAGGGGTGTCAAGCATTGGAAGAGGCTGCCCAGGGAAGTGGTGGAGTCACTGCGCAGATGTGGCACTCGAGGACATGGTTTTGTGTTGGGTTTGGCAGTGTTGGGTTTACAGTTGGATTTTAAAGGTCTTTTGCACCCAACTGATTCTGTAATTCTATGACCATTCTTAGAAGTGCACCTGATGCTTACCCTGATGGAACCCCGCAGTTGTTCAGAACAGCATTTCCCTTGGAGAATCCTTATCCAGTTTATGAGAGAAACACACAAACACGGAGGCCAAAAGCTACCAAATGTCTGTGACAACTTAATAGCACTGAAATGAGTGTCAGCAGAGAATGTATCTGACCGTATAAACAAGTGGGGTAGAATTATTCTCCCCCAGTTCTCGGCATCTGCAGCGGAGGGTGAGTTTTACCCTGCTTATTTTAAAGAGTGGAAATGTCTGAATTTACTCAGACAAGCCTCTCCTTTCAATATCTGATTAGACATAACGTAAAGAAGTTGCTTTTAAGGATGTTTGTTTCGTTCATGGATTTAATAAGTTTTTTTTAATAGATGGATTTTCCAAACATGTAAATTTTTTTACCTTGTTAAAGGAAAACATTTACACTCATGTAAATCAAGGTTTTTTCCCCCTAGCAGTAATTGTTGAAAATTAAACACATTGCTAAAGTAAAAATCTGTATGATTTGGAGTTTCCTAAAGGTAAAATTTGGTTTACCCTCACTTAGACAACCACCAGCAATCAGATGTATTAAGATTTTAAGCAGATTTTTTGGTTTTAAGTTTGCTTTTGCCTATGGGAAATTTTATATTATTGTTGCCTTAAGAATTTGTGTTGGAAGCTCCTAAACAGTCAGGAGCTACAGACACTCTGACTGTAACTGTATTTAGCCCTTGGGAAACCCTTAATACACTGGGGGAACTGAAAGAAAATCCTGGTTGGAATATCCCATGGCACTTTTCCATTAAATCTTAAACCCATGAGCTTGTGCAGAAATGGCAGGAGGAGAAGAAAACCTCAACACCTCCCAGATGTCCATCCCCTCCCTGATCTTAAGAGCAAAGCCCAGCTCTAGATCTTGCTCTACCTTATCTCCATCACCCCCATCTTTCTGACAGCTCAGCAGGGCCCATAAAGAGAATAAGGACTGGTGGGGACTTCCAGGCACCTGCAGTGAGGAAGATGTAGAGAAAGTTCTGTGGATCCAAAGAAGAGGACGGAGTGTGAGATAGGATCTCTTGTACCTCAGGAGTCCGTGAATGAGCTGGAAGCAAGAGGAGAGTAGAGGAAAAGTCTAGAGAAAGGGGGAAAATGTACAACATCTCAGCCCCTTCCTATAAACTGAAATTGCCAAATGAGCATTGACTCTTTACCCTCTCTGCTCTCTGTCAGGAACAGGTTATAGAACATCAAGGAAACCACTGACTCAGACTGCATTGACAGGAGGAGAA
Organism: Grallaria varia; assembly: GCA_013396735.1. Lineage (NCBI taxonomy): Eukaryota > Metazoa > Chordata > Aves > Passeriformes > Formicariidae > Grallaria > Grallaria varia. Next base: position 37,549 of record VWZG01010589.1, on the reverse strand, counting down.
ATGAAATTGCTTAGGAATGTAGCACTTCTGATGCTTATTTAGGGACAATCCAAAGATTCCAGGAAGGGAAGTGCTGTATATACCAAAGGCTGCCATGGCAACCAGGTCAGCAGCACTTTGTCACTCATTAAACTCTGTAATTGCATATGCTGAGGTGTTTGGCCATGTTGTCTTTGAGGTAAATCCCACAGCTGGCCCCCTCCTAGGCTTTGTGCCAGAGCCTTCTGCACCAGTTCAGTGGGATCCACCAGGACCAAAGTGACCCAACAGCTTTCTTTAACTCAGGTCACACGACCTCTGATTCAGTTTCTCTTGTCAGGGTTGATCATGTGTTGGAGAATTTCCAGCTCCTGTTCTGATCAGATGAAGGATGAATGTGATCAGGGAAGACTTTCGTAGTTGTTGCCTTGCCCACGAGAGTCTTGTCCATCTTGGCCATTATGTAGTTAAGCAAATATATTTATCCAGTAAACACACCAACAACCACGACAATCCGGAGCATCCATCATTAACATTTCCATATCAATCATGACCTGTATCCGTGGAATAGATTAAGAGGACAGATGTTTTCATTATGCTGATCACTTTACCCTTGCTACATACAAACCTTTTAAATACCATCAGCACAGAACATGCCAGCCACTCTCAGTGTCACACTAACACTTACACACCCTGTTTTCTCCACCTCAAGTCATGCAAGTGACACCTTCCATATGGGAAGAGTTATTAGACCATGGGGCAGAGAGCAGGAATTTCAAATCTAGCTCTAGCTAATGCTGTGATCTTGGGCAAATTATCCCCGTTGCCCTTACTTGAGCTTCCAATAGTCACTGAATTATTCATTGTGAACACCTCAGCACTCCCTTCTCCAAAATCATTACTTTTATTCCCTGAAACTTCCCACCAGCCACCAAAATTCAAATCGAATCCATTATTTTATCATGTATTTATAACGACGAGTTTCACCTTTGGGCCTTCAACGTTTCTGAAGAAGATCAAATCAAAGTATCAACATATAAGAGCTCCTGCTTAAAGCGAGAGCGGTTACATCAATCAATTGGAAAGTTCCCAGGTTGTGTGTGGGCCTGCAAGGCTACCACGGAATATATAAAAGTTTTGCAGGGTAAAAATGTCACTGCTTGCTTTTAATTGCTCTGGTTTTAGTGCCAAGCAAGTCCTGCAGGCAGGATGCAGAGCGAGAACGCCCCGAGTTCTGACATTCCCCCAGTGACTGGCTTTGAATTCTCAGCAAATCATTTCACTTTTCACCAAATATAAAACAGAATAAAACATCCACCCCACGGATGTTCTAAGGATGCTGCTGCTACTAATTTTTTTAAATTTTAAACAATGGGAAGTTAAGCAGAACAAAATATTCCTGTTTGTTGTAATACTGGAAACAAGAAGTGACTGAAAATTGTGGACTTAAAAGTAAAATAATCCACAACAGCCAGGCCTCCTGGAATGAGATAAAGAGACACAAAGTGCCCTGGAATCTGCAATGCAGATCAAAAATCAAGCATTCTTTGCTTGTTTCATCTGTGGATTGTGGGACAGCAGAAAAACAAAGTAATAGACACTGTGTAACACTGTAAACATTTTTTTTTCTCAACTGTCCGTTTTCCCAAATCAAACAGACACGCTTATTTTATTTTCCTGTGAATGTTGATGAAACTCTAATGACTATAATACAAAAATAGAAAGCATAATTGTTTTCACTGTGCGTGTTTCCACTGATGCCCCTGAGCACTTTGCATCCCTGTTGAAAATGACCAGAAAATCTTATCCTCCAGGTTAGGGAAACAGTAGTCAAAAATTTAATAACATAAATAGCTGTATCAATTTTCACTGTCCACTTATAAAAAATAATTGCCTTGTAAAAAAGTACATATACTGGGCGAATTTCTGTATCACTCGTCTCAGAGATTGGTAGCATAACCAGCTATTTTACAGCAACACAGAAAATTACATTTTTTCCCGCTAATAAGAATTTTACATTTGCAACTGAGAAGGCTTTGTCAAAAAATTAAGTAAATCAAGAACAGTAATCCCTAAAAACAATGTGAGAGGACACCAGCCTGGTCTGAGTCAATTGGGAACTCTCCCAAGTAGAAATGACAAGCACTTTAGATGGCAACTGTGGCATTAAAATAGCATTTCCCTCCTGTGAAACTCAAGACTTTTAAAACCTCTAGGACTAACAGGGGGAAAGGATTGGTGAGCATCCTGCATAAATAACTGCATAAATTGAGTTTACTCATGCATGAAGAAAATGCAAATCTGTGCAAAGTTTTAAATTAGCTCAAAAGAGAGAACAGATATATTTCTCTGGAGAGAAGACAGCAAAAAATATACACGATACTCCTAAATCCTAGAACTCAGAGGTTGCAAAGTTCTTCCAGTGGCTGCTGGAAGGACAATTTCAACATAATGAGTCTTTTCATTCTTAAAAAAAATCAGGTATCAATATATATTCATGCATACGTAATATACACACATATATATATATATGTATATTTAACAACCCCTAGCAAATTCCGCAGAGAAGAAGTCACCGAACTTCATCAGAAATCTTGGGTTTAGCTCACTAATTCAAGTTTCGAAGACCCCTCCAAGTGTGGCTGCACATTGAGGATTCCTGTAAAGGTTTCACACCCACATTCACAGGGATGAACTCGCCAGCAGATTAACAACAAAACTGCAGCTACATCTCCCTTCTGACATTAACTCTTTCCCCTTTATGTACACAGGAGGCAGAAAGCAACAGTCTTCCACGTGCTGCTAAATCACCTCAGGGATGCTTTCAGAGAAAGAGAAGGTCCTTAGGAATATGATTAATTTCCTGGAACTCTCGTGATTGCAAAGTAGGCATCTGCAGCTGAGCGGGCCTTAGGCTGACTCTACACCCAATAAACAAATGAAATAGGCTTGTTTAAAAATACCAGAACAGCCCTACTGGTTCTGCCTGAAGGTCTATCTGCTACATCTTCCAGTCTCCAACAACGGATGTTTAGAGAAGTTTAGGGTGCTTGGGATTTCCTGAACAAGATGAGGTTTCTCTGGCATGGCAAACCTTCCTGTGTTTGACAGGGACGGTTATCAGTCAAGTTTAACAGTGAAGAGATTGAAGAGATTGTCCTTATGCACCAGGGCCACCTGCACAGGGTGGAGACTCAGGAGGACGAAGACAGAGCCTCAAAATCAGGCCCCCGTAGCACATTAATGGAGCTGAGAATGGAGCACAGAATGCACACCTTTAGGAACCTGTTCCTCATTTGTGTCATTCTCTTGGCTGCTGGCATGAGCAGCTGAAATATTTGCAGCCATGAACAACTCTCTTGTCTGACAGCGTACGCACACAAGTACCTTTACAGAGGGAATGAGTCGCTGCTACAAGTGAAGATGTACAGAGGGCTAAGTGTTGAACAGTTCAGGTCGGAGTGGCTTACATAAACTGTGTTAACATCTTCCATTAGCTCCTTCTTATAGAGCCACTTTCCACCCTCTGACAGTTTAATGAGCAAGATGAATACCTGGAGAGCAAAAGAACCCTCATAGTTCTTATCGTGTAATGGAATAAGAAAGCTGAACAATACAGAGCTGGAGTTTTACAGGTTACTTTGCATTTTGACAAGCTTTAGTGCTTAACTATTTCTTTTTTTGTACATAGGACAACGATCCCATGCAATGCTGAAGGCTTGGAGAAGTGTGGCTGGAAAGCTGCCCAGTGGAAAAAGATCTGGGGGCGCTGGTTGATGGCTGAACATGAGCCAGTGTATTCCCAGGTGGCCAAGAAGGCAAAGGGCATCCTGGCTTGTGTCAGCAACAGCGTGGCCAGCAGGACCAGGGCAGTGATCGTCCCCCTGTGCTGGGCACTGGTGAGGCTGCACCTCGAACCCTGGGGTCAGTTTTGGGTCCCTCACAACAAGAAAGACATTGAGGGCTGGAGAGGGTCCAGAGAAGGGGATGGAGCTGGGGAAGGGTCTGGAGCACAATTCCTATGAGGAGCAGCTGAGGGAGTTCAGACCGGAGAAAAGGAGGCTCAGGGGAACCTCCTCACCCTCTACAATTCCCTGAAAGGAGGGTGAGGCCAGGGCAGGTCAGGCTCTGCTCCCAGAGAACAAGTGACAGCACAAAGAGGAAATGGGCTCAGCTTCCACGAGAGGACACTTAGATTGGATATTAGGGAAAATTTATTCACTGGAAGAGTGGCCAGGCTTTGGAACAGGATACGCAGGGAAGTGGTTGAGTCACCGCCATGGAAGTATCTAAAAGTTGTGTGGACGTGGCTTCTGGGAACATGTTTTAGTGGCAGACTCGGCAGTGCTGGGTTAAGGGCTGGAATCAGTGACCTTAAAGGTCTTTTACAATCTAAATGACTTTGTGACTCTATGACTATACAGTAAGATGTTCTCACCTCAGGGTTGAAGGCCAAGGCAAATTAGTTCTCTACAGTTTATTCAGAAAAGTTCAACCAAGTGACGCAGCCCAGAGTTAAACAAGGAGGAAATTGCTGCCAGCTCCAACCTTACAGCAGGTGATTTATCCAGCCTGAGCCTCTGATCCCTTTTCTGTGCTCACATTCTAGTCCAGAGTAGGTGAGACAGCATCTCTACGTACAAAGCATTCCACCACCTTCTCCTCCTCAGACCAAGGGCTAGATCCTCCAAAAGCTTTGAGCCTGTACTGCAACATACTGACAACAGAGAGTGGAAGGGCACCCTCTTTTTTTGCTGCCAGTAGTCTGCTAGAGAAGTAAGGCAGTGCTGGTAGGTACGATTTTATACACAGAGGCCTAAGAAACACAGACTTTACCTTCACAAAGGTGTGGATGGAGCCCAGCCTCAGCATGGGCCGGTTTATAGGGGGAATCTGGCTCTGAGTGTGGCTCAGGGACACTCCTCCCAAAGAAACACAGCAACATTCACTTTGTCAAAAGCAGGGAGACAACTATTGCATGTCAACCACAGCACACCTAGAGGTTCATCCCTAACCTGGAGAGTCAACTCAGCAAGAGGATCATGAGCTCTTGGGCATTTTATTGAAATCAAAACCAACAACAAAACCAGAACTGCCTATTCTACCCAATCTCTCCCATTTCCTGATAACAGCAATCTTCCAGCACTAGATGTTGAACATCCACCTGAACCATCCATCCTTCAGAACAGCGCAGCCTGTACTATCACACCTGTGGGTTTACTCTCTAGACTGGCCATGGTGCTGTTTCACCGCTCGAAGGGCTCATCAGCCCACAAACCCAGAGGGAAACGTTGATTTAAAGGACAGGAGGTGTTTTCATTTAGGACCAGATACACTGACATGATTCTGTGTGAACAGAAAAGGCGCTCCATCTGTTCGGCAGAACTTGACAAAGTGAGACGTTCTACAGAGCATATTTTTATCCATCAAGTGTACAAAAAAAAAAAGGTATCTAATTTAGAAACCACATTCAGCGAATGGTATTTATTATACCGACTGTATAAATTCAAAGATTTAAGTATATTCGATGAAGTGGGGCACTACTGAGAGTCTGCTGAGAACAAATCACGCAGCAGTGACAGATCCGGGATTGAGGTGCCACTCTTCTGAAATATGAAAAACCCCTCAGTGGAACGTTCCCACCGTAGCTCATTTTTGTTTATGAGCCCTGCCTCTCTTATTTGCATTCCTCTGAAGTTCTGCACTGTTCACTTTTCCCTTGCCTTACACTCTTCACAGCCTCCCCGGCTGGCAGAATGGAACCACCATGGTGATGCCATCAGCTTGGTCACTGCAAATGCTTCCAGAGCCTTGACAGGATGGTGGGATCTGCCCTGACTGGACACCATCAGCAGCCCTGTTCTCCAGTCCCCCCTCAGCCCCGCACACACAATATCTCAGTGACTTCAGGCAGATGTGCTGCAGATGTTCACTCAGTTCAGAGCTGTGATGCCACTGAGAAAATGTTTTGATGATGATGTTCAGAGGGTCTTTATCTTCCTGTATAATGTAAGATCTGAGGACAGATCATTTCCTTTGGTAGTTTACCGAGGTCCTGCAAAAGCACTTTTACATGGGGTCAAGACACTGGAGCAACTTCTTCTTGAAACATGTTTCACTCTGAGCACTTTACAGCCTCACTTGCACAGCTTAGCTGGCTGTTGCTGTAAATTTTGGAACAACTTGTCAGCCTCTGGACGCCTAGAATAAATGTGGGAACCTTTAGGTATGTTTGTATATCTCATCTATAAACCATTTACCAAAAAAAAAAAAACTCAAACCCCAAAACCATCCTAAATATTTTGGTTGCACAGCAAATACAAAGTAGATACTTAGGGACATGGTTTGGTAGAGTTATGTTCATGATTGGACTAGATGATCCTAAGGGGCTTTTGCAACCTAAAATATTCTATTTCTCTAAATAGTCCCTTCTAGTGGACCATGGAAGTTGTTGGACTGTCTACATAGCTTCCTAATACATGAGAGATTTTCAATATCCTCAGTGTGGAACTGCACCCAACTTGAAAAAAAATGCAACTTTTTAAATTATAAGGACCAGTAGGAGTAACACAAATTGTCCAACAACACACAGCACTGTCAACTTTATTTTGGGAAGCACAAGCAAGCAGTGCTAGACTGCCTGGTATGTCACTTGGGGCAGCGGGAAGTAAACCAACATCATCACCTCTATATAGACAGTGCTGTTGCAACATCTGAAAATAGGAAGCACTATGAAGATTGCTGGTGTCTACCCAAGCACTGGTCATGCAAATGCTGATGCCCAAGGTTATCTTTGTGCCCGTGAGCAGTAACTGGGTGGTGTGGATGTGATGATGTCCCACAGGCAGCTGCAGGAGCAGCATAGGGAGCTCCAGCCAGCCGGCTGACGCCAAAGGAGTGAAAGCAAATGTGAAAATAAATAGCTCGGCCAAGTCTCTTTATAAATGGCACTGCTCATTGATGTGACCTGCTGGGGAAATCAGAAGGGAAACGGTAAGAATTGCTACCATGCCATTACTGTGGAGGGATATTTAGGGATGTAATGATGCCAAACCTTCTGTTTCCAAGAAACAGGGTAGTGTGATGTACAGAAATAAATCACCCTGGAGCAGTGAGTGCCTCACCTTTGCAGTTCTGCATGGAAAACAAGTTATCAAATACACTTGACTGTCATGAAACTCTCATCTAGTAAAAGAATGATTGATTAAAGAATGATTGATTGATTGAAATTCACTACTTAAAATGAACAAGACCACTGCTCACACCTTCCCATTTTTGTGATACTGGAAGTGCTGGAAAGCCTCTGGTAAAAGACACTGTCCCAGCAACTGGGGAAATTATGGCAATCTCCAAGTGATGTCAGATTAGCTGGAGATTGATGAGCATCTTTGAAGAAGCCATGTGTTGGAATCCATCCCTGGATACATTCCTGCCATGCCCACTGACACATTCCTTAAAGGAGAGTTTTCCCCAGAGACTTGAGAAAACAACACAGGAGTCGCAGAAGCCCCAATTTGTACAGGTGGAATCCTGCCCCACTCAGAATCAGGAGGTTTGCACCATTTCTGGGAGACAACAGCCTTTCCCTGCACTCTCCTTTACTGGGTTGTCTGAATACGCTTAAACATCATAAATGCAAATTACAAACTTCAAAGTGACTGAAGGGTAAGAAAGAGAAGAAAAACAGAGAATGGAATTCTTATACTGACACAGTCAGCACAGTAGCACTGCCCATCCACGGTCTGGTTTATTTTCTAGACAAAACTCCTGTTTTCAGATGAACCATCTTTTGAGAAGGTCTTAAACGTTCTGTAATCATGTGTCAATAGACCAAAAAGTGGGATCAAAAGATTTCCATGGAAATCAAAATTAAGTAGCATTAGATGTAAGCCAAGACTTGTAGTTTCTAGTGGAGACATATAAGATGGGAAAGTCAAAGGATGTGAAGGGAATAATGAAAAAACACATGTAATATCAGTGTGAACTGAGGACTCATGTCCCCTAAACTTCTACAAAAATTCAAGCTATAACTCAGAGCCTGTATCATACAGATATAAAATATTGCAGTCATCTGGTCAACCTGGTTATTCCTGTAATTTCAGCCAAGTCAAATCATAGATTACAACATCAGAAACATCTTCAGCTGGGTTACCCATAAAAAAATCCTGTCATTTCAACCAATTCCTCTTATACAAGAAAGCAAAGTAAGAATTAAATAAAATTTTTCTCCAGGTTCCCAAATACAAACAAGCGTTCCCATTTGGGACAGTGCATTTCCCCTCTTCCCCAGCCCTCCTCTGGACTGCTCTACATTCTCAGGAATTCCTGCTTGGCCTTGGGTGTTGGGTGGTGAAGTGTCCCTTGTCCATAACTTGTGCGGTTAAGGTGGAAGCAGCACTGACCAGGCATGGGTGGGAATATTCAGTCATTCCCTGACAGCCTTGTAACACTCCTTACCTGAATCACAGTCCAAGTGGATTTTTTAAATTCCAGTTATTGCCAACCTGGACTGTGCCCAGGATGGAAATTTAGACACCCTAGAGCAACTGTAGTATGAGTGTTGCCATCTTGGATCTACAGTTGACTATTCCAGTTGTAATAAATTCCACGGACTCCCTCTATAAACATTAAATTTGCCAATGATTAAGTGCTGCTAAAATCCCAAGATCCCCCTTAAAACTGTGAAAAAACCTCAGACTGCTGCTGCTCGGAACCTGTGTAAAAATTCCATCTGTGGTGAATTGGTACTTTTCTAACATCACATTATGATCACCTTTTGCTGATATGTTGGATGGTGGCTCTTTAGGTGATCCTAATTAATTACACACGTAATCCTTTAGATAGAAACCACTTGCCAGATCTCAGACTAAGTTTGGACATAGCCACACTTAGGTTCTATCAAGGGTTTAAAACGCAAAGGGAGGGATCTACTCTGAATTTCATTACTCCCCAGAAGGGTTCCCCCTTACCCTTTTGCATTTTTGGTCTCTGTGTAATTCATTTTATCTCAACTTATCTCAATTTCTTTGTATGTTCCACCCATGCAGTAAGTAACAGAATGAACCCTGACACTGGACTTTGTCAAGTGACACGCTTTACAAATTCATCCTGCAGGTACTTTTGTTAATAGCTTTCATGGTGATTCTTTAACAACCTAAGCCACTCACTGACAACACCATCAGGCTCAAAAACTGAACCCAGGCAACCATGGAAGTGTCATCCAGGGATTTTTCAAGGAAATAATGCCCAAAAGAGAGAGTGTTGCCTTCCAACTCTGAAAAAGTATTTCTTGGTTTAAGTCACTTCAGAGTGAATTTACAATGTCATTCACTCAGCAACTCAGTGAAATTACACATGCATTAAATTCTCAAAAGCGTTTTATGCCATCTGTTTGGGATGGTTAGAGTGAACATATTTGGAGGGTGAAATTAGTAATTATAAGAGGAGGAAATTAACATATTGGACTAATTAACAGCATCTTCTGGAAAAGAAACAGGGAAAATAACCAATTACAAAACTTAATGTTTACTGTTCTCCCAGCTAAATAAAGATTGTTCAATATGGCTCTCCTTGGGTTTCTTTTCTTGATTTTTTCCCCCCTTCTAAAATATGATATCTGCACCATGTTAAAGAATTTGAGCCAGAGAAAAGACTCAGACACTGCAGGCTCTGTGGTCTGGTTCCATCCATCCACGCTGCTCAATGGAACAATGTTCACAACCCAATGGCCCAACGTGACACATCCTTGTCATTACCAGGGTTCAAAATGAAGAATGCACAGAGCTCACCTGATTTGAGGCATTGAAAGATCAAAGCAGACTTAGCCACAGGAGCTCATCATCCTTGGATCCCATTAAAGGGAGAGCATTTAAGTTGTGCTCCATCTTAGATCCTGATTTAGGACGAAATCATGCTTTGGACTTCCAACTGCACCGGCTAGAGCTTTACTGACCACAGAGAGGAGATCACTATGTTGCAGACCCCCATTTTTATCGAGAAGGCTCAAAGCTGAATGATCCAGGCTGTTTGGAAGATTCAGTTGTCACAGAACACAAAAAGAACACATGGTGGATAGAAGAACCACAGTCCTTCTGATGATCCATCAAACTGAGAAGTGAAGGTCAGTCCATGCTAAGCAAAAAAGGTGAACATTTGTCTTTCCTATGACCCAAAGTTCACCTCATGCTTAGGCCTGAGTGTGGGCTTATGTCCAGCTGGTCTGACCATGGAGCAGATCTGGGGTTTACTGTATGTATAAGCCCCTTCTTAAAGCAGAATACAGATCACGCGATTTTGAAGTATCATGGGAAGGTATGTTCTAGAAAAGCTGCAGGTTGGGTTGCCTCTATACAAAAGTCAAGTTACATTAATTTCAGAGCATTGCTTTAACCTTACAGAGAGAGTGGAATAGAAGAGAGGCTTCTGTGGCTTCTCTCTTCCCCTTTCCTATTAAAATGCTATTCTTGTAACCACACTCTGCCTGAAAAGATGTCCTGTGTTTATGCATCATGTAAGCAGCCTAGAAAATTATTTTTTGTCAGCAATTGAGAAGCAAATTGTTTGCTGACTTCTAAGACAGCCTGATGTAGAATTCAGTTTTTTCTGCAATAGAAGCTCTGCGCAACGAAAAATACATCATGAACAAGTGGCAAGTTTTGCAATAATATTTACAAAATCATTCAAAAGGCAAAGAGCACCTGAAAGAAAGACCCAACCACAGAACCTCATCTATCTCCCCTTTGTTTCCAGCTACAGCATGGAATAGATGGTCATTCAAATTTATATAAACAAATATGCCACATGAGGTAGAGTTGCTACCTGGAAAACAATGGCACAAGTTTGGGCCAGATTCATTATTCAGGTCAGCACACTGATTTATATGCAAATTAAGGGGCAGTTAAAGCACCACAACTTTCAGACTTGAGTCTGATCACCTTATTGTCCTTAAGGAATCGATACAGTCAGAATAAAACACTATCGACCCAACACATTACATGGAAAGACTTTTTCTTCCCTGAACCTCATTTCCTTTGTCATTTCTCAGGGCTGGAGAGCTGGCTGAATAATAATACCTGGATTATATTTTAAATTCCTCCCTTCATGAAGATTTACAGCAGGAAAAGAGAAGTGAAGGGGAAAGAAAGAAACAACTTTTCCCTCAGCAGCATCACTCATTGCAGCATGCACCCCTTTGGTCATGCTGCAGAGGAAGGGCTCTGAGAGTGTTTCTCCCACTTCTGAAGCAAAGCTGGATCCAGTTTCACATCTCTTACAGCATCATTTTTGTGCTGGTGTGTTTTAGCCAAGAGTCAAGTGCTTTGCCCCTGCTTTCAAAAACTGGTCTGGATGCAGACACTGTTCTAACCTTCAACTATCACATCAGTCAGTAAGTATAGCTAATTTAACAGATTAAATGATGAGAAAGGACTGTCATTATGAGCTCCCTTGAGTGTGTAAAATTCCAAGTTTCCTTTCCGTGTCACCCCACTGCACATTGTCGCCAATGAAAACCCAAGACTGGAGGCACTATGTTTATCTCAGCAGGAAACGATGTTCCTGGAGCAAGGACATTTTGAAAACAGATCCTGTGGTAACAAGAAGCCAACAAGAAGTGGAGAAATAAATACCTGTGACATTGGTGCGGGCTGACAAAGCCTCACAGTACTTTTCCAGCAGAACAGACAAGGGCAGGTTCACCGAAGATTCACAGTGGAGAACTATCTGGATGAACAGACAGAAACAAACCAGACAGTAAATAAGAAGCAGAGAACAGATTTTCTCATTCACGAGTACAACAACCCCCAGCACTTTCCCAGCAGCTCCCATTCATAACTGGTTTGGGTACAGACACCCCATCATGGCAGAGAAAGTTTGTGGTCATACTTGCTGAGCTCCAGGACATGACATGGAATTCATCTGACTAGATCTAGACATCTACCAATGAACCACCTGTTCTGGATCTCTTCTTGTGGGAGCTGCTCAATACCATTAACAAAGCTCAGGATCCAACCTGTCTCACCTAAAAGTGAAGATAGGTCACCTCCCAGCAAAGATCACGGGTAGAATTTTTTCAACCAAATTTTCATGATTACACAGGTGCTAAAGATCCTTACACATTCAAGAGAGGAAAGCAGTTGGAAAAGGGCAGTTCAGAGGGCTTGAGGAAAGTGGTTCCACAGAATAAACAGGACAAGTAGGGCACCCCTATAGGTGATTCTTGGTTCGTTTTAGGCAGGAAAATGGACATGAGTTTCTGACCCTCAGAATTCAGAGTGCTGAGCTCTCCACTGAAGGCAAATGCTAGAGAGAAAAGCAATAATGTCAGCATGGGCACTTCAAGAAAGCTGCAGGTTCAGTATGAGGTAATAGTACATCTCCAAGTAGATTTTAGGAAATACATATTTAGAGTGGAAATTAGGGGGTATTTTGTAATTTTCACACTCAAAATTAAATTACTGAAATGCCCAGTGCAGAGAGAGGAGAGAAGCCCACCAAACTGTACATCTCAACACAGGGCTGAGTTGGGGTCCTGCCTGGAGGAAGAGAAGCTCTTGAAAAGCCCTTTAAGAAAAGCAGAACTAAACGTGGAGAGAAAATTCAGGAGTGAGACATCAGTGACAGAAACTTCCATTTTCAGAACATGAAACACAACCTTGCTGACTATTTCTGTAGGGATACAAAGCTGTGGTAATACATAAAATGCTTGTGCTTTTCTATTTATTCTCAATGACTCCAACACAATACAGGAGGTTTTTACTCAGGGAAACTACCCTGCTCCTTTAACACTGATGGTACATTTCAGCGCTCTAAGATGCTCTAAGTGATTGCAGAACCCTTTTCATGTCACTGAACTCCTTGTCACTTGATAGGAAGGTGGTCATGACAATAGAATCCATCAGCAATGTTGGTCTCTGAAGAACAACTGTTCTTTCTACGTATTTCTCACTTTGCTGTCATTTTACAAAATAGGAAGTCTTGAAATAGGAAAAAAAAAAGCCTTTCTCAGACTTCATTCTTTCCACATAAACACCACAAAGCTGCTGCTTCTCCTTCAGGCAGTCAAACTCCTGGCTCTCACAGAAAACCATCACAGGGTACTGACCATGCACGGCCGGGTCCAGGAGATGGATGAAGAAAGGCTGTTCTGCACCCAGGACAGATTCCATCCTAAAGTCACGGAGGTGCAGACCAGCCTGCCAGAAAGCAAACTCTGTAGTGGTCATGTCTTATGTCAGAGCCAGTCCCGGGTGCTGACATGGCAGAGGCATCTCCTCCCTTCCACCCCTCCAGCTCCCAGGCCAAAGCACTGCCTCACTTCAAAGAAGAAACTCGAGACATCTCCATGTACTGTAAATACGCTGCCTGTCCAGCTGTCCCCTCCATAAGATGATGGGAAAGAACAGACAGAGGTCAGGCACTGCACAGCATGGGCAGGAACAAGAAAGGTTAAGTGTCACATTCACTTTAGGGTCAGCTTAGGTTAATCTGGCTGGAGGGAAAAGCACCTTCCACATAATACATTACTTTTGGTTTCAGTTTCTCTCCCCTGACCACAGTGAACAGCCTTGTTGTGTGTAAAACTTGTTTTTAAAAATTGCATTTAAAGCAGGCAAACCCTAGAAGACTAAAAATCCCTCTTAAAACAATAAAGAACAGCAAAAAGAAAAAAAAGAGAAACATTTAAGCAACACAGGATTGTAAAGATAAATAATTGGGCCTGTCGCTGTGCATCTATTCTGAAATTATATTTTGAAGTAATTGCTTTGAGTTACTAATGTGCTACTTTACTCAAACAGCATTTCTCTTAAGGCAGCTATTCCATGACCTTTTCCCACCAAATCCACCCTATGTTGTCTTGCACATTTACCTGAAACATGCACAGAAATTTCTTAATTTCTCTAAGCTATTGTGGACGTTCATGAACAAATAAAAACAACGTGCAGAGCCAAAGGCTGAGGTGGAAATGAGTCCTTTACTTTCCAAAACAGGGGCACCAACTAACAGTCTGCAGGCCAGCTCTGAGTCTTTGGAAAAAAATATGGAGCCTTTGGTCAACTTCCCATTCCCATGTGAGAGGAGTTTCAGAAAACGAGCGGATGAACTGCCCTGGTGTTTCACTGTCTGCCTCTCTTGTGGTCATTTCCTTAGAGCTTTCTCCTTGGCCATGATCATTGCTCCTCATTAATCCATGAAAGGTCTTCCTCTCTATCAGAGGGCAACTGTGAGACACAACCAGAGGAACCCACCAGAAAGTCATCTCTAGACTGGGAAGGGCAGCTGAAACGGGCAAGAATATAAGCGAGAGCAGCATCTTGTTATGTTATGTCGTTAGAAGTAGCAGGACACTAATAGCAATGTGTGCTCCTCCATCAAATGAAGGGCTCACAAACTTTTATTTATGCAGGATTTGTTCTTTGTCACACAAGTACTCTCATACATTACGAACATGAAGGCATGAAAACAAATATAAAACATTCCATATGTAACATGCCTCAGTGGATCCATACAGAGAGCTCTGGGCATAGACAAATATCTGACCCACCCTAGTGTTGCCTGCTCTCAGTTCCCACCAGAATTTGTGGTTGTTTCATGCAGATTAGAGGGGGCTTGGAGCTTCATTTTGAAAAGAATTAACAGAGTCCTGGTTTGAAAAATTATTCAGTTCCACTACTTTGCAATATAGAAAAATAAAAGTAAATGAACACTGCTGTTGTAAAATTGGGAGAGGTTGTTTTCTTCTCTCAAACATGTAAGAAATGATTACAGTAACATAAGAAAATCCCCACAGCTATGGATAGGATCCAAAAATGCCAATACAGGCCACCACAGGGATACACTGGAGCATCTTGTAAGTTTAGATATCTAACAGTAAGTAACAGCACAGTGGATTAAGTCAGCACGACTGAAGGCTGAAGGAAAGAACTCAAGAGGAAAAAGATGACACATGACAGTGGAACATTCCCTGCCAAGATGGAGGTAAGCTCAGAGACACTGAATGCTGCCAAACATGGACAGATTCATATGCTCCACCTTCCCTTTCTCAACAAGAATTCCCAGATAGCATATTCCAGTTGTCTAATAAAAGCCAGTTGTTAGGCCTCCCTGTAAAACATCTGCTGGTGGCCTGCTGAGCAAAAGCAGAGGTGCTGACATCTGAGACAGCCTCAAAGGAACAGAGCAAAAAGTCTATTTAAAAAAAAGAAAAAAAAAAAAAAAAGTTGTTTCTAGTACTTACGAGGTCCCAGAGAAATCCACCCCGTGGAACAACAGCAGCATCTCATCAGAAAGCCACCCACAGACAAGCAGTGGGGTTTATATTAAATAGCTCAGACTCCAAAACAGAGAGAGCAACAGCTGAGCTGAGCACCCAGGGATTCCTTTGTGATGGAGGAAGAGAAGCAGGATTTTTTCAGAGGCAATTCATCAGTCCTCTTTTAAACATTTACGTTGAAATGACCTCCACTGACTGCATTAACTGGGTCTCACCCACTATAAGGACAGAGTCATTCAAATTTTCTTTAGTCACTACATTCAAAAGGAGAGGTAAAAACATTCTCAGGGGCGATGGCTTCAGAAGACAGAAGTATATCCCTTTCTATAAAATTATCTGGAGCATTACTGTTGTCTTTCTTTTACTGAGCAAGATGAAGTGACCTTCCAGCATTGAACAATTTAGTAGTTATCAACTACAAAACATGTGCTCAGTCCACAGCTGACAAGAGAAGGACCCATCTCATGTCTCTACTGCCACATAAAAGCAAAGTCTCACTCTAAACTATCCACCTGTGGTCTTTAAAAAAGTCAAAGCCTTTCCTTTTCTGAGTAGACACCTCTGGTAATGGCACAGATCATGTCTGGAGGGCGTTTACTCCTACCCTTCATCTCTGTGAAGCAGCACTACTTAAATAAGTACTACCTTTTACTTAATTTTTAGTGCTTCAGTTTAATAGATACTGCCTCTATTTTAGTTTTTCAATTTAATAAATACTACCTGCATTTAATTTTTAGTTTTTCATTTAGACAACATAAATGCAATCAAAATTCTTTTAAGAGATACTCCTGGCTCCAAGGTAACCTTATCAAGTTAAGCACCCCTAACGCACCATCCCTACCAGTGCTCATCTAAGCAATTCTTTCCCTCTAAGAGATGGCAACACATGGGAGAGAACGAAGAGAGCTGGAATATTTGCTGATTCCTAATGACCTGAAGAAATATGCACAACCAGAAGAGTGAAAAATGCTACTTCAGGAGGAGAACAGATTAGCACAGGAAAGGAGGGGAAAGTCATCTTTGCTGTGGGCCAGGATGGGTTTCTATGCACTGTCTTGTGATTATTTCATACACGAGACGTATGCAAAAGAGATGCTTATTAAATGACAGTGACGAGAGGGCCAGCACAGTCAAAATACTTCTCGTTTTGAAGAACAAAAAAAAGGTCAGTCCTCTCCGCTTCAAGATGTTTTTGGCCTTTTTCAGCTCAAGTCATTTAAATTGCTCATGCAGCAGCATTTGGCAGTATCCAATTGTTTGGTTCTGCTTCACCAGAAAATTAATTTCCATTTGTGATAGAAAGTCTAATTACAAGTTTTCACAGGAACCTGCAACCTGAAACCTGAGCCAGATAGGGTTACAGTAAAAAGAAAGACTCTTGAGCACAGCTCAAGAGAAACAGTCTCCTTCTCAGGTCACCCTTCAGCTCTTTCAACTCCCTGTCATTACTCATCTCCATGTTAATCCAAGCGGATAGATAAAATAGTGCTACTAACTACAGAACCCCAAAGGCTCCAGAAGACATTGCTCTGTGATCTTAGAGGCCAGATGTATTCTGTAGCTCTTCCAGGAAGTCTGGAAAAAGAGGCTGTAGGTCTGCATGGAATGGGAATTAGGACCCCAGTTCAATAAAGCAACTAAACACACGCTCCGTTCTAAGCATGAAATTAAATTAATCCTTATTCAAAAATAAATTAAAAAAAATCCCACAAGCATCTGCTACACTGAGCCCACCACTGAACTTCAGTGCTGTCTTTGAAACCTGGAGATGTGCCTTCATTAAGCCTCTGCCTGCGTGCTCTGCTGAACGGGGCTGTAGAGGGGAGGTTCTTCATTCACTGCAAGCCACGCGGGCTCCAAGGGATCCTCTGAGTCATGAGAAACAAAGCAAAACTGTTCAGGGCCACTTGTCCAAACAAGTCTCCATGCCCTTCCAAAGCCACATGAGATGTTAAAAAGGAGCAAAACATCAAAGGCTACAGCTCTCTTTGAATAAAATTGTTTAATGGAAGACTTTTCAATCTCACATCCTTCAAGGGTTTTGTTTTTCACTCCCTACATCTCTGGCTATCATATGCAGAAACTGGAAGGAGAGCAAGCCCCTCACAGCACCCCTGCCTCCTTGGGTCTTCACAACAAACCCATGACTAATTCTTCTCACTCTTTCCACCCAGTTCCCATTAGTATGAATCCTCTCAGCAGCTCAAACGTGATTCACCTCACCCACACATTTCAGAAGGCATTGCTTTAGGCTCCCTAATACTCAGTGGAAGAAGGAAACGCTACCAAGGAACAATCCATCACTTCTGCTTTAAAAATGTCCTTTAGAATGAGGTAACTTATGCACTGGAGACAAAGCACACAGGGAATCCAGAGCAGCTCAAGTTTAAAAGTCATATTGAATTAAATGTCGTCAATGAATTCCAGCATCTCAGCTACCTCTTATCTACCTGAATAGCCTCTGCAAGGGTCATTCACCCATCCATTGTCACCACATTGTCACTACACTTCAAGGTCTCCCTTCACAGGCTCTCCCAGTTGTAGCTCAACCAACGTGAGCTCCCAATCTTTGTTTTTCAGGTCTCTGCCACCATGCTCCCACCTAAAAAAAGGTGAAAATCCATCTCCCATTCTTTAGGTTTTAATCAGCTAGTGATATCTGCTCAACTTCCCATGGAATGTTGAAAATTGTACCTCTGTACCCTCCATAAAATGTCCCTTTAGCCCAAGGTTTCATGGTAGTTCACCACTGATGACCAGCATCACCTCACTGGCTCATTTTTAATTCTCTTTCTCTCCAGCCATCCCTTTTCCCTTAAACTGCTAACTCTTCGGCTGGAGCCCACCTTTAGATCTGAAAGAGGGAAATTCAACTCCAAGACTGGAACAAGAGAAGGTCTAACAACTACCTAGAGGGGAATTGCAGAAGAGTCAGACCCTTCCCAGCAGCTGACAGCACAAGAACAGGACAGGCATCACTCACAAGTTGACGCAAGGGAAAATCTCACAGAACATAAAGAAAAAAATATGCACCATGACAACGACCAAGCACTGGAAAAGAGGTTCAGAGATGTGGCAGAAAAACATTCAGAGATGCTGTGAAAGCTCTGCCTTTGCAGATTTTCACAAGTTAACTGGATGAGCACGATGTGGTTTTGGAATTAGCCCTGCTTTGAGAAGGGCACTGGTCAAAATACTTCTAGCAATCCCTTCCAGTACAAATTATTTTTTTCATTCCTTTATTCTAGGATCTATAGTCCCTATGGTAAAAATAACCATAGATAACAATTACTCCCCAAACCTTTTGTTTTGGCAATGAAGTAATCACCAGCTTACACGCTGTATCTTGAAAAATAATCAGCCATCTGGAGGCTTTGAGGGTTTTTTTACTCATATTTTTAATATTTTTGACTCTGACCACATAATCATTATCAAAATACCATGTCAAATACTATGAAAAGACATTTTAAAATTATTTTTGTAGTTAAAGATAAAATTTTCTTTTAAACTTTTTTTTTTTTATCTGAAATAAACCCTGAAGGTCTGACAAGACTTCAAAATATTCATGAAGACACTTGTTTCGATATAATAAGATATAATAAAAGTGTTTCTTACACCTTGGAAGGTGTCTCAAGTTCAAGATGGACTAAAGAGCTGATTTCCCAGCAGGCACGACAAGGAAAGATCCTCACTGCATCTGATGGGGAGCACACCTGGTCAAAATCCTTTCCTGTGCTCTGGGACATCATTCTCATCAGACAGAGGGATAACCCTGGCTTTCCTCCCTGCTTTGTTTGAAAGCATCCATTGATAACAGAAGGAGCAGACTGATCCCTGGATGCCTTCACCCCCAGACCAAGGGAAGAGCAGGAACAAAGCACTCCCAAGTAGCCCAGGGGCTGGAAGGGAGAAAGCAGCAAGGTTGCAGCTGTGATGGGCACACTGCAAAGTGCAGCCACTGGTGCTGGCTCAGGGGACATCTCTCTGCCTCTGCTGGCAGGGCCTCCTGAAACCCAAGCTCTGTCTGGGCAGTGGGAGTCTGCTACTGCCACTCAAAGGGAATCGATACTTTAGTCCCTGCCTGGATAAGTCTGGCAGCAGAGCCTGGCTGGCAGCCCCAGTGGCAACCTGTTCTGACACATCAGCACACTTCCTTTCGGTCACTTTTGCCTCCTTTCCTCCTTCTTTATCAACAGAAAAGCCACCTCTGCTAGAGGACAGCACTCCCAAAACTATGCTAGCACAAAGATAACAGCACCCAAGAAGCCTCCCCCATCCCAGGAGCCTGGGTAGCAGCAAGAGAGATCATCCCACAGCCCTCAGAGGCAAGTGGCTGCTTTCCAGTCCTCTGGCACTTCAGCTACTATTACCAGGGCAAGGGTTTAGCATTGCAGTGAGGACAGCTAATGTATTTTAATCTCCATCTGCATTGCTCACTATTTACTTTCCCGGCATACACATCCCAGAGTGGACAGTTACTCAGCCAGGATTATGCAGAAGTTTACAGAGCTTTAATGAGTTTCATTTTCCTATATCTCTTCTGAAGAAGTACTTGGGAGCTCTTGAATTCCCAAATGAATTTTCTTACTTAATTACTGAAAACACACTGTGTATCTGCACAAACACAGGGCGAGTAATTGATCATTCCAGAAGGAGGACAGTTTCCAAGCTCTCCACAATGGAGCTGTCTCTGAGGAACACGCTGTGCACAGGCAGGAGCAGCAGGTTCCCAGCACCTGACCCTCAAGGTGGGCTCCCCTGCACAGCAATGAGGGACCCGAGAGCCAGAGGTCAGGACAGGGTGTTGAAATCCATCTCTGTGACCTGCCTTCCTCAGTCCCTCCCAACAGCCCTTCCCAAATGGAGCAGCCTTTGTCAAGATCGTGTAGATCCAGAAGAACATCTGCTTGGGAGAGCCAACAGAGATGATCCCAGATCCAGAGAACCGAGCAGTGCTTCCAACAGCTTTGACATGTTATATGTCAAAGAGCATTGCAGGGAGAGTCTAACAAATATCCCCACACTGGCAACAGAAACTGGAAATGAGATTTTCATGCATGTGGACATGACTGATGAAATTCAAGCAGACAACCATCTGAAGGACAGGACTGTTCACTGACTGATCGCAATGCTAAATGACTAGTTTCCATTTGTCTTCTCTTGTAACAAGGGCCACAACCAAACTTATCCAATTCCTCAGAGAAGAAAAAATGAAACACATAATGCTCTTTACCCAACGCTTGCCAACTGGAATCAATTACAGCTATTTTCAAAGCTATGAAGATTTTTCAAAATGATCAGCAGAAAAAGAAAGTATTTCTGTGTAAAGAAATAGTTTGATAAAGCAAACCATCAGGAAGTGTTTGGTTGTCATGAACGAAAAGATAAGGAGGCAAAGACAATGTTTGGGCAGTGCTTTGACACATGTTATTGTGAATCTACGGGAGGTGCCAGTGGCTCGCTGGACAGCTCCAGCTTTACATCCAGCAATTCATGTTTGCACTTTAAGGGAGAGCAGACAATATTCGGGATTAAAACTGGTGCAGCTTAAAAGAAAGAAGGACATGGACATGATAAAGATTTGATCTATCTGTTTCAATGTATAGACACGATGTGGGAAAGGAAATTCCTGCAGAAATGTCATTTACTAGATAAACTTTTAATTTAAAGTAAATCGGGTTTCCCCCTAAATCTCCTTCTTGGGTTTGCAGTTCTGCAAACCTGGAAGGGATTTAAACTAAAAAGGAACAGATTCAGCAGCGTGTGTGGCCTGTTGTTAGCACCCACATTTCCTCACCTCCCCCTCTCCCCAAAAATAAAATCTGCACAGCCATTAAAAGAATCTATAAATGTGTGAATGTTTGTTCTAATACAATATTTTTAAAATATTTGGTTTACTAATACATAGGGCAAAATTAAAATCAGAAGAAAAACGCTTCCTTAAGAAGTTCCTATTATCCACCACCCTGTTTTTCTCATGGTGAATCCCTCAGATCAGCACATCACCAGCAGGATCCCACAGTAATCCCTGACACAAAGAAAGCTGATTGCCAAATTCAGAGCAATGAAGAGTTTGTCTTAGAGGGAAATACCTCCCCCAGGCACTCATGGAGAGTGCTGAGCGATGGCACTGCATACACTCCATCTAAGCTAATAAATCAAGCAGTGCAAAGGTCTGTTTTAAGTACTTAATCATTTATACTGTTAAATTTTTAGGATGGCTCCTGGCCACATTTACGCCCCGAGCAATCTAGTGGTATCTCAAACAGTTCCTGGGAATGATCTGGGAGTTAAGCTGCACCATGGACCATCTCACTGGGCACTTTGCACAGCATCTCCCTATTTTAGAAGCTGAAGGAGCTTAATCCTATGGGCACAAAGTCTGGCACTTGGCCTGAAGGCTGGAGAGCTGTCCTGCAAATCTGAATGTACTGGTGGAGTCAGAACTTCTGATGCTGACACTAAAATGTCTGCACCTGATAGTGCTCTTCTGCCCTCCACCAGCATCAGCAGGGCAGGCACATCCATGCTCTGGGTTGGAATATGAAAGTCACAGAGTTTACACAACTTAATCATCATTTCTCCTCTGCTCTTGACAGAATAATGATATGTAAGCAGATGCCTTATATGACCAAAAGCTCCAGCTGCTTTCTCACGGGCCAAGGGCAGCTATGAATATCATCACTGGAGTGTTCCATGGCAGAACTACCAGTCAGCCAACACCAGCACACAACAGCCTCCCTCAAGCATCCAGTAATTGCCACAAGATGGTTCACATTTAAACCCTGCCAATGTACCACCCCAGGAAAGGCTTCTCCTGATGAGATGTTTGTGCTGCACTAATTCACAACAGGGCTGATTTTTGGCAGTCTCAGACCAGGAATATTATTTAGCTTGTCACCACTGGCTGATGCTCTCACACTGCCTGGACTGTTTTAACAGCTGTAAGAGAACGTATAAATTATGGTGAGCTTTGCTTTTGGTTTTGATGAATAATCCCCCCCTCCCCCCTCCAAATTATGTGAACTTAGCAAGGGCTTTAAATGAAAATGTCCAAAGACTCATTTGCCTTTGTTTTATGGTTTGTTTGTTTGTTTTTCACATTAAAGAAAATGTATTTTCCAGCATATGATATGCAGAGATCCCCTTTAAGAGAACATAAATCTCAGTGCAATTCTTCACCCTTTTGCTGCCCAGCCCTGTGAAATCTGTCAGGTCATTTGCACCAGCATTTTCATGTGGCAGATCTAATTCTGTACTAGAAAATTGCCTCATCTCGTGGGCGTTGCAAACCTGCAGCTCCCATAAAACACAATTGCTTGGCTGCTGTGAAAACTTAAACTCCCTTAATTGGGAAAGGGCCTGCTCCCACAAGCAGCTATTCCTTTTCTCAAATCCACAAATGTAAATAAAGTCATTGACTTTGAGTCCACTTTCGAGTGTTTTCAAGTCAAGCAAGAACTTAAGAGCTTTGGATTTGAGCCAGACTTTTAAAACATTGCTCTTAAGCTTCTTGGTACAAAGTCTCATCCAGCTGTAAGGCAGAGACACAGATTTTACCGACAGCATTCAGGGATGAAAACACCCCCACAAAGGCGCAGCAAAAGCTTTTGCCACAGCTGGAGCAACCAGAGCTGTCCTGCAGGTGAGGCTGAAGTTTGAATTCCCACATGTTGTTTCCCTCACAGGTGTACACGTGAATCCCTAACAGACACGAGTATCACACATCTATAAAAGCACATGGAATACAGTCATAGTACACATTTCTCTCAGATTAAACACACCTTATGGAAACTTGACTTTTTATTTCTTATTTTTCCTTTTTTTTTTTTTTTTCAATTTTTCCCCTATTTCTTTCTTTCCAGGCAGCACTTTTGTTTTAAAGCAGCAATGTAGCCATGAAAATTTATTGAAATAATTCAAATGCAAAGTTGCAGCAGATCTGGAAAACTGTCCATATATTACATCCACAGAGGAAACGATGACATTTTTTAATTCATTGAGAAAGAATTAGTCTGGCTAAGTACTCAGTACCTGAGTACTTCTGATATTCTCACTGGCAAGTCCCCTTCTCCAAACACAAACTGAGATACTTTTATGCACCAAAATAAGTCAATAAGGGAAAACACAGCCTGGAAGAGGAAAAGGACTAAGGAACAAAGATTAGGAAGAACTGGTTTGAGACTGAAAACAGCTATATGTAGACCCACGCCACTGTAATCACATGTGCACTGATCCCTGTCTGGGAGAAAATCCACACTGGAAAGTACTTTCTCTCTCTCAAGAAAGCTACCACAAAGAATTTAAGATTAAATTGTTGCTTTTAAGATTAAATTTAAATTGTGGCTTTTAAGATTAAATTGTTGCCTCTCTTTGAAGACAGGTGTATTTCCTGACCTGGCTTTTCTCTTTCTTTGTATATTAGAGAGGGGAGAAAAACAAATACAACCACAAACAAATTGCCAAACAGACCAAACCCAATTCCAAACTCAAAAAAAAACGGATGGAACTTAGGGAAATAGAACAGATTTTCTTACTATATCTAAGGATATACTAAAGACAGGCCAATTGCACTGCACCTCAGAAGGGTCACTGCGGGAAGAGCCTTTACAAATTCTGCACGGGATCAGCGCTCCTCCGGCTTGATCCCTCACGTTTGATTAGCGAGTCTGACTTAACCACACTCCAAACCCTCGCTCAGAACAAACAAGCCACCGAAACACTCGGCCTGACTTTGGGAGTGTGGGCTGGCAGAGCTGTTTTAAGTCCAGCCTGACAGAGGCCAACCTCATCTCCTCCTCATCCCAGCATCACCCCGGAAGATGCTCGCGATGAAGAAGGAGCGCACGGAGCAGCTTCGCGCACAGTTCGCTCCAGAGGAACTCCAGAGGAGCCAACGCTTGGATGGATGCGGGGGATGAGCCCTGCCCTTCGCCACCACTGCTGCTGGTCCCTGCTGGAGCACACGCTGCCAGAGGTCGGGCACGAAAGGGGCACCGGCCAGGGAACCGGGAGATGGAGGGAAAACCCCCTCCCGTCGGGACCCCAGCGCGATCCCTCCTCTGGCAAGGGAGGGGGACAGGGAGGTTTCACGGGGAAAGGGACACTAAGACGGGCTGTGTCAAGCCCTGGGGCTCCCAGTGGACCCGGAGGTGAGCGGGTTTTGCGAGGGAGAGGGAGAGGGAGAGGGTGTCCCTGCGCCCCTCCCGGAGCGCACCAGGGATGGAGCAGCAAAAGGGCCGGCGGTGCCGACCCCTGGGCAAAGGGACCGACCCCTGGGCAAAAGGGACTGATCCCTGAGCACCCGGGACCGATCTCTGGGCAAAGGGACAGACCCCTGAGCACCCGGGACCGACCCCTGAGCACCCGGGACCGACCCCAGGGCAAAGGGACCGACCCCTGGGCAAAGCG
>VWZG01010589.1:0-12771 GCA_013396735.1 Grallaria varia | reverse complement strand
AGTCCCCGGGGACAGCAGCACCTGAGGGGGAGCCCGTCGGGGGTCTCTGAGAGCCCGCAGGCAGCAGCACCTGAGGGGGAGCCCGTCGGGGGTCTCTGAGAGCCCAAGGACAGCAGCATCTGAGGGGGAGCCTGTCGGGGGTCTCTTGGAGCAGGGGACATCAGCACCTGAGGGGGAGCCCGTCGGGGGTCTCTGAGAGCCCGGGGGCAGCAGCACCGGCGAGGGACGGAGCGCCGGTCTCCGGACGGATCCCGGGGCAGTCCCGGCGTGTCCCCCGCGGTGTCGTGGGGCGTCCCCCTCCCTCGGTCCCTCCTTCCCAGCCCGCTGTCCCTGTCCCTGTCCCTGCCCCCCAGCCCTCCCCGGTGCTCGGCACTTACGGGCAGCAGCAGGAGCGCGGCGGCGGCCGCTGCCGGGAGGCTGCGCTGCGGTGCCCGCCCGGCCATGGGGGGCTCGGGGTGTCCCCGGGCTGTCCCCGGGGCTCAGCCGGAGCCTCCGCTCTGCCCCGGCGCTGCCATCTCTGCCCCCCAAGCCCGCCCGCTGCCCTTGACCCCTGCCCGCCGTCCAGGAGCCGAGCCCGGCGCCGGCGGCGCGTCCCAGGGCAAAGCCCGGAGGGAGGGAAGGAGAGAAGGAGGGAGGGAGGGAAGGAGGGAGAGAGGGAGGGAAGGGGAGCCGAGCCCGCCCTCCGCCCAGGATGCGGCGGGGATGGAGGCGGCCGGGGGCACCTCCGGGGGGAGAGCGACCCTCGCAGCCTCCAGGAGTGAGGGGGACCTTCCTCTTGCCCCCGCACGGAGGGCCAGAGGGATCCCCCGCTCCGTCAGGGGACTCGGAAGCGATGGGGAAACCCCTCCCCGAGCGCCGAGCGCGATGGAGATCCTTTTCCCCCCAACCTCTGAATGCCGTTCCACGAAAGCCTCCAGAAATAACGGGGTTCCTCCTCCACCCTCCCGTATCTTGGGGATTCCAGCGCCTCAAACTTTCCAGGCGCGGGAGGATTCTCCCTGCCCAGGCTGTGGGTGCAAGGGGGACCCCTTTCTAAAATTAGGGGAAACGCAGGTGCCCCCCACAATCCTCCAGGAGCTTTAAGAATCCCTTCAGCAGCGCTCCATCCTGCCAGGCGTTCCGTAAAATGTTAACTCCGTTCCCCAACAGCTTTCAGGACCCACAGGCTCCCCCTCCCCACTGCTCAGATATTAACACCCTTGTGCACAAATTGCGCTAAAGGGGGTAAATTAAAAACAGGGAGAGAGACTTTTTACTTGGGGAGATAGTGACAGGACAAGGGGGAATGATTTTAAATTAAAAGTGCATAGATTTAGATTAGATAGTAGGAAGAAATTCTTCATTGTGAGAGTCGTGGGGCACCAGCACAGGTTGGGCAGAGAAGCTGTGGCTGCCCCATCCCTGGGAGTGTCCAAGGCCAGGTTGGACGGGGCTTGGAGCAACCTGGGCTGGTGGAAGGTGTCCCTGCCCATGGCAGGGGGTTGGAACAAGATGATCTTTAAGGCTGGAACAAGATGATCTTTAAAGTCCCTTCCAACCCAAGTCTTTCTATGATTCCATAACATTCTACAAGCCTGAAAAGGAAAGGGAGAATCCTCCCTGACCATGCAATGGCAACCACCTGCCAATCCTCCAGGAGCAAGGGGGCACCCCCCAAGCCTGAGATGCATTCTCACCGGTTGTGATGAGGACCTCCACCTCCAAAATAACGAAGAGCAAGTCTCCCAGCTTCCTGTGTACCCCAGGGCAAAAAGGTCCCAGTTTGTTGGTCACCACATTCATCAGCACACCTTTCCCAAAACCTCCAAGCCTGTGGGGCATTTCTTTCGCTTTTCCCCAGCACCAAACCTTTTAAGACTCCCCAACAGAATGTACACTCTTCTAGCCAGGCAACCCAAAACCTGCCCATGTGGCTGTTCCTTGTGCACTTGGTCTCTGAAACAAGAGACATTTGTCCTGCTCTTGTCATCCATGTATATTTGTCAGACTAGATCCCTGTGCAAACAATAGTAAAACAAGGCCATCCCATATCTTCATGCCCACTTGCCCAAGGGGCTTCTGGCCCTCTGGCTGCTCCAGGGTGGATGTTGGTTCTAAGGGAATTGGAGTCTTGCAGGTTTGGATTCCTAACCCTGTTGGAACACATAAGAGTCTGGGTCTAATCACTCCCTGCTCTCCACATCCAGCGAGTCCTCTCCATACAATGGATCTGTTTGTGGAATTGTTAGGCTGTGGGCACCAGGCCAAGCCCTGCTCTTCCCAATGCCAGCAATGAGCCTAATAAGATTATTTTCTCCTCTGCTCCATCCCATCTGCCCAGAGGACGGCCAGCTGTGTGTGAATCACAGTCAGTACCTTCCCCCAGCTGCAGCTGGGACTGTCCCCAAAAGCCCAGACGTGTCCTGAGGCACACAAGCCTCAGCCACAATCCTGGAGCAGAAGCAGTCATAACCTACCTTTTCCTCCACTCTCCTTGTTTGCCTTTTTTTTTTTTTTTTTTTTAAATCACAATCAATTGGCACACAGGTGATAGTGGCACAGAGGAAAGAGTTCCAGCACATTCTCAGAGTTTACAAAAGCTTAGCAAGCCTCACTCAGAAGCAGAAATACCTGGGTATCTTTCTTTGAGGCCTTGCAGAATTATTTTGCTTTTTGTCATTTGCTCAGAAAGGCATAAAACACCTCTAAGACATCTATAATCACCTAAAAGGCAGCTTGCATTCCTAATCCCATGCAGGAATCCCGTTTAGTACAGCATGAACATCACAGCAAGGACATGGGCACTTATATACACACTAGAAAACTTGGAATCCTCCTAAAACACGGGCAAAATTTTTCACAAAGCAGCATTATTTTCCCTTTTCCTCTGGTTATTCAACAGTTTGAATATATTTAAATGTTTAAGCTTGCCCAGTTTGTGCTCTCCTGTCTGTTGCACACCAACATTTGTTTCCTTTCATTATTAAAAGAAAACAAACCAATATCCCGAAGTTGCATGCTTCCAATTAATATGAGTTCGTTCATAAAATGGAAAAGGAGGAATAAATCCAGCAAAATTTTTTTATTGCATTTAAACATCCACCTCCGGGACTGGAAACTCACATGCAACAGGATTATGTGAACTCATGAGAATTGGTAAAGGGAGCCTGAAGCTGCCTGAGCACAGACATTGGTGAAGGGCCCTGGAACCAGGATGGTTTTCCAGCACGTGGCTCCACAACCTTCTGTTATGATTTGTCTGTGTTTATTGCGCTGCTCAGAACCAGGGCCTCATAATCTCAAAAGTTGTATTGAAACAGAGCTCAACAGCTCCAATTTGTGATTATCAAAGGATTAAATAAATCATTCCTACAGTCTCATGCCCTGGGCTTTCCCCCTCGTAGCTGGTTGCAAAGTCCAACCAAAGCTTTTTGTTGACTGGATTGCTTATGAGGTCACTTCCCTTCAGATCCTCTTGAGTTCTTTAAGGGTTGAGTTTATACTGCAGCTTTTCCTTCAGTCACGGTGCTCCTAGGGATTCTTCTCCAAGTCATCTCCTTAAATAAAACTTGTAGGATTGTTCCTCCTGCTGTCTGGCTGTAGGGTTAAATGGAAATAGACACGTGGACAGGCACAGATACACTCATGCGTGTGGATATGGTACATGAAATGCAACACTTGCTCTTTTAGGAAATACACAAAGACCCATGAGATCAATGTGCAGAGGTTCAGGAATGCAGGAGAAGACAATTCTGATCAGTTAGAGGGAGCAAGTCTCCATATGGGATCATGGAATGGATCCAATTGCTCAGTTCTTGCCCCGGTGACTTTCAGTCATGCCTATACAAGGAGGGCTCCCCCTTGCTTGTTTGGTAGTGCTTTTTTTCCCTCCTTAAAGCTCCTGAAATAACTTATATCTTCAATTTTAAGCCCATGAGTATTCCCCGTGCTCTCAGTGATGAAACTGTGCAAAAAGCATCCTTGCTGGAGGAAGGACAAGGCCAGCTCTTTGTGTAACATCTAACACAGTGAGGCCCTTGCTGTGTCCATAACCTTGAGGAATTTATACAATACAACTACATAACTTGAGAAAGAGTTTCAATAATAACCACAACAGTCACACAAGACATGAGTAGCCAAAGGGTGGAATTGGACTGAATCAGACACCACCTTTGTCTCTCTGAAATACTGGATGATGTCTCAGAGGGATGAGATGTCTTTCACTTCAGGGAAACCAACAGAAAATATCAAGCACTTCCCTCCAGAGCCCTTTCCCATGGGTCCCCATTTGGTGACAGACTGGGCCCCCACTTGGAACCTTGGTTTTAGGTCTCTTGTGCAGGGTCTGAGTAAATCCAATTTTAATTATGCATCAGATGTTTTATCCCCTAAACTAATACAGTTAAACCCCTTCCAGAGATGTGACAGCTCTGAACAGCCACAAATCTCTGAAAGTGTTGTGCTGCCCTGTCCCCTTTGACTGCAGCAGTTTCAGCCCCATTTCAGAGAGGCAGGTGAATTGATCTGGGTATGCCAGATCTGAGAAAGGTCAGGCTGGGAAAAGGAGTTGGAGGAGTCCCCCCTGCTTCTTGCAAAATGAGTGAATGCCGTGATGACATTTGAAACCAGAATAATGTCTGCAAGGGAGGAAAGTTAGCTAGAGGGGTCTTATTAATAATGGATGTAATGGTTTCCTGAAGTAATGGTGGGTCAGAGTTGGTAATGAGCACAGCTCAGGAAAACAGAAATTGCTCTGACAAAGCAAAGACATGTAGCTTCTTCCTCTTCGGTAGATTAGGACTTACAATGGCACTTGAATGAAGAATGCAAGAAGGATGGAGGAAAAAATGATATTTAAAGAAAGTTCCATTGATTCAAATGGTTCCTAATAGTGAAGTCTCCGGAGTGTAGTATAAACCTTGGGAGTGCAGAGACAGAAGGAAAATGAGGTGGAAGCATCACCCCTTAGGC
This sequence comes from Grallaria varia, assembly GCA_013396735.1. Lineage (NCBI taxonomy): Eukaryota > Metazoa > Chordata > Aves > Passeriformes > Formicariidae > Grallaria > Grallaria varia. The sequence continues at coordinate 7,821 of VWZG01010589.1, read as the reverse complement.
ATAAAATAGATTTTCTGGCTTTCTTCACCGTGGAACTCATGTAGACACAGCATTCTCATGGAACAACACAGGCCTTTTCCCTGTGACAGTGTGCCCAGCTCAGTGTTTTGCACATCCTATTGCCAAGGGGATGCAATCAGATCCTCGCTTCTCAGGAGCCCCACAAACCTCAGCTAGCACCAAGGCTATGTGACCCAGGAGAACTGTTCTGGTGGCTGCAGGCACTGCCAGATGTTCCTCTTTCCTCAGCCAGATGTGGGACAACAAAGCTGCCACATCTGGGGATGCTGATTTGAGTTGTCTGCAGCCAGTCTTTCATCTGCCTCGCTCCAGGCTGTGAAGAACAATGGGCAACCTGAACACCACTGCTGTGAGGGGATCCCAAAGTTCCCTGGCAAAGTAATTTCAGAGATGAATTTTGTGTCTAAACGAGCAAGCGTGGAGCCCCCTTTCAGCCCAGGACCCCCCTGGAGGGAAAACAAGCAATACATACAAGGTTTTAAGATCAGGTTCCCACCCTGGGGCAAGATGAGGGAGAAGATCCTGTCACAGACCACAGTGGACATTAAATGATCACTGCTACTGGTGCTGTTCTGTCCTTATGCTGTGAAAGGGACTGTCAACAACAGTTCCTGGCAGGCATCTCATGCAAAAATCCGGGGGTATTGTCCTGGCAGGGCAACAATTTCTCTTCACCTTTATCTAGGTGAAAAATTCCCTATTTCAATGCACTCCCAACTGGTTTGTATCCAATGGTAGGAAAGTGGTTGGACTTGTCAGGATGAGGATACAATGGATAGTGAGACCAGTATCTATCTACTGCAGAGAGATGATACAAGGACAGGGCAAATGTGGAGTGATGCTTCCACCTGTGGCACGTACTTACTGACACAGCCATCTTTGTATCCATTACAAATGTATTATATCCCATCCCTGGAAGTGTCCAAGGCCAGGATGGATGTGGCCTGGAGCAACCTGGTCTAGTGGAAGGTGTGCCTGCCCATGGCAGGGTGTTGGAACAAGATGAGCTTTAAAGTCCCTTCCAACCCAAACTGTTCTATGGTTCTATGTCATGCCTCAGGGTTTCTTCCTCCATGGTTTCCTTGGTTATCAAGAAATTATTCCTGTGCTTCCCTGGAAGAATACGTTACTCTTTTTTTTGCATGGATCACATGAAGAAGGAGGAACTGCTGGTTATAGAAATGATGAAATCTATCCTGACTCATTAAATCCTCAGTTACACTTGCTTTGGTTCATTCTGATCTATTTAGGCTGGTGAAGGGACTGGAACACAAGTGCTCTGGGGAGAGGCTGAGGGAGCTGGAGGTNGCATTGGAATGGCCTGCCCAGAGAGGTGGAGGATTCACCATCCCTGGAGGTTTCTAAACTGAGATTGGACGTGGCACTGAGTGCCATGATCTGGGAAAGGGACTGGAGTTGGACCAAGGGTTGGACTTGATGATCTCTAAGGTCTTTTCCAACCCAATCAATTCTATGATTCTATGATTCTATGATTTAAGCACTGAACCTCTATAAACCTTTGCCATGGTTGCAATTACTTCAGTGGAACTTTAAAATATAGTTTATTATCAAGAGATGTTTCAACTTAAAAATGGAGAAGAAGGAAAATGTGTCATGACAAGAACTGCCTAAACCATCTCCAGAAGTTGAAGCCCCACTGTTATTCTAAGCAAGTCTGACATTTTGGTGGGTTCTTGGTACGACTTGATTATTTCCAGATAACTTTCAAGTTACTTCTATGGAAATAAATCTTCAATTTCTTAAATAGCAGGAAGAAATGTATGATTTATCCTCCCTCTTCCACTCTTTTATCAGAAACACATTCTGCATTTTGCATTTAGATTGCAGTGTTCACCTGTAGTTTACCACACTGAAAGAGATCTGGCACTAGACAATCAGATGAAGACTGAGACCCACGATTTCTGCATCCAGCTTTAATCCATTGTGATTACACTAAAATCTGACTCATCTATTTTCTGCTACTGTGCTTTCTGCAGGATGTAGTTCTCGGGGCTGTTTCCTAAATTTTATCTGTGTTTTCTCATGTCACAAGCAATGTCTTCATACAATGCTCACTCTCCAAAGGGTAATTTTTTATAGTAGAAGTCCTAAAGAAAAAGAAATAACTTAGCTTGAGGGCTAACCCCCCAATCCTTTTAACTTAAAAAAACATTTATTTGTTACTGTTAAGGCCTCAGTAAAAAGAACTTTTATTGCAATACTTTTGGGAACATACAACAAAAATGAGACTTACTGGTTTGCAAAGAGATTCATATAACTCTTATTCCTCTCCTCTCCCATTTTGCCTTCCTCTTTGGATCTTTCTGATTCAATTAATTAATTTTTTTGGGCTCAAATATGTTATTTGTCTTTAGCTTGAAATGTTACCTTACATGCTGGAGTAGCTTTCATTCTGAACTGAGGCTCAGACACCCAATCAAGTCCTGCAGTTTAAACAAGTTACTGGACAGGATTTCTCTCATGGACTGAGAAAAAAAAGAATTATGCCTCTCCATATTTTAATGCTGAGCTCATGTCATAGTCGGTGGGGATCTAGTGAACCCAGTGAAACCCAAAAAGCACTTTTCTGCCTAATGCAGAGATCTCTTGGGGCTCGCTTTCACTCCTGACAAGCTTCAGCATTGCCTTCGAAACTTCCCACCAAAGTGCAGTTTCACCAGATGAAGTCTGGGGAGGATCCTTCCCTTCACAGGCTGCTCTGCACTCTTTGAGGTCTCAATCATTTTAGTAGCTGAGTTGTCAGCAATTTCTTGCCCCAGTCGCTTTGGGATTCCCTCTTGTGAGGTTACCAATCAGCATGTCAGGAATTTCCTTTGGAAAAACGTTTTTTTTGCCAATGCAATGTTTGTTTCATTTCTTGCCATCATCTGGGCAATGCTGCTCATTTATGCTTTCCTGTGAAATGTTTGAAAAATCACTTATTTTTCTCTTTCTCCCCAAGAGCTGTCCGCAGGCTCTCTGGGAGCTCACAGCACAGCAAACCAACAAAAAAGTTCAGGTTCAAAAATTTGACTCAGCAGTTGGCAGGTACATGAATGAGGAGCGGTTTTACAAATATTCATTTGTCAGTCACGGCAATAATATTCCAATTTTACACTTTTTAGCCATGTGGATTTCAGTGAAGTAACACTGGAGGTACACACGGAAGAACCAGGCTTACAGAGTGGAAAAATGCATAAAATGGGGATTTTCTACATCCACTTGCCTAGAATTCAGCTGTCAACATAATTTATCTCCATTTATCTCTAGCCTAATGGTGCTGTGTCATCCCTGAAGAAAAGCATCACTCTTTTCCCAGGAATAACTGCCTTCTATTTTGGATTGTGCTGGCTGCACTTTTTCCATTCTCAGTGCCTAGAGTTAGTGCTTCGAAGCCATATTGGGCATGGAAGCATCTGCATGAGTGTATTACTTCAGACTTACTTCAGTGAACTAAATATCACAATCATGGAATGGTTTGGGTTGGATGGGACCTTAATCACCCAGTTCCACTCCCTGCCATGGGCAGGGACACCTTCCACCAGCCCAGGTCGCTCCAAGCCCTGTCCAACCTGGCCTTGGACACTTCCAGGGATGGGGCAGCCACAGCCTCTCTGGGCATCCTGTGCCAGTGTTCCACGTTCTAAATAAATTAGAATTAAGCATCCCAATGAGTTAGGACTCTCAGATTGGGCACACAGTTATAAAACTTACCCTGAAGTTACTGAACGTGACCACAGGGTTTGCTTTTGCAATATTTCCATTAGTAGATAAACTACTTGCAAAAACCTTACTGCCTAGAAACTGATAATTAAACAAATAAATTACTTATCTTCTGCTGGGAAAGAGAAACAAAGGATTTGCACATTATGATTTTTTTTTCCCTTTTATTTCTTGCCCTTCAGTCATCTCAGTGTTGTGAGTTATTGGAGTCAGCAGCAGCACAACACTCCATGTGGTAAACAGTAGGTCTAGAAATTATGTTGATAAATAGAAATAAGTGCAGGCAGACAGACTGCATACTAATCTGAGGTTCCTGGTAATATTTCAGTCTCTGTGTAAGACAGTCATAAGATGTCCAGGGCACAAAACTTTTTTAAAAGGATGTAGGAAATGAGGTGTCAGTTTCTAGGAAATTTTCTGGCTCAGCAAACTGCCCTCAGAGGTAGGACTGGGCTGAATAAAAGCTATTATTTATAATGTGCCTACAAATGATCTGCTTTCTCCACTCTCCCCTTACAGCCAGGGGACATCTAATGCAGGGAGACAAGTGCAGCATCACTTGACAACACCCTGAACTCGATGTCTATGGTCCATGTGCTGACTCAAATCCCAGTTCTGTCCTTTTTTCCCTTAACTGGGAAAGAAGCTGAGAGCAGTGAGTTTAATGGGAACAACTGCATCGTAAATAAGTGCAGCTGGGTGACATGAATCCCATCCAATCTTTAATGAGGGCAAAAATTACCCTGCAAGTGTTATAACTTGCCGTCTACTTCACTGTTCTTTATTGCCACAGTATTCTGATAGTTTACAGTGACTGAAGATCTGGTCCAACACCCTTAAATCCTCACTGAGAGGCAGCAGCTTTAGGCACGAGAGCCTTTGATTTCTGAAGCTCGTCTTGTTCGCAGCAATTAATTAGTGCCACCTTTGGCAATACTTCCCTGGGATGAACATCTGCCTCCCAGAATGGGAATCAAAGCTGCATGTGTTGCTGTGCCGTTCATGAGGGCTCTTATGGGCGGGAGAGCTGGAGGACCTTTTAGTCATTGATGTTAATACGCCTCTAAATGCTGCAGCAATCAGCCACAGCAGTTCCAAAGGCTCTGAATTTTCACAGTGATGCTTCACTCACTCAGGCGGTGCCTAATTAAAACACATGCTGGAGGCCTGCTGTGGCTCAGCCAAGATTGTTTGTCTTCATTTCTTTTAGCCCTTCTGACGATCAGTCAAAATCCCTTCCCGCAGCAGTTCTTGGCATCAGATGTCTTTGGCTCACAACTTCCTCTTGCAAAGAAACGGCGGCCTTGCTACGCTGCCTTCATTAGGATGCTTCAACCTTCTCCAGGCTCCGTGTCAGCATTGACACCTCTCACCTGGGAGGGTTCGATGAAGTCAGCAGTGGATCCTCCCAGGGATGAGGCTGTGCCCGTTACCAGTAACAGCAATGTGGCTTTTTGGGCTCCTATAATTCATTGCTAGCTTTGCCCCAGTGTTTCCATGGACACCGCAGAAAAGGTGGCAAAGTGGGTGGACTCAGCCTGCAGATCACCCAGGAAAACATCTCATAAAAGTCTAAAGGCATTCCTCTAAAATTCCACCACTTTATTCATTTTAGCAGACATGAAGCTATCCAAGAACTTAAAGGAATTTCCTTTTATCTCCTTAAGGAAACAGTTTTTATGCTGGTCGCTCACCATTCTGCATTTCTTGACCATCTTTTCATCCATCCACTCTCCTAATTCTCTGATCCAGCCCGTCCTGAGTTGCTGTGTCAGCTGAAAACAACCCTCTGCACAGCAGCATTTTCCTGAGTCATGGTAGCAGGGAAGGGATGCGTCATTTCATGTTTATTTATCAGAGAATTGGTAAGAAAGGATTTTCTTTGGCTCAGAAATTGAGCTTTCTGGGCGTTGTCTGCTTGTCAATAAATGCTCCCTTACATCCTGCGGTATGAAAAGGAAAGGAAGAGGCTATTGTTAGTGCTAAGGCAATTTACACTTTAATGAAAACAGAGGGAGAGAGATTAAGCTAAAGGCACCTGCAGTTGAAATGCTTAAGGGTGTGTAATTTTTGCCTTGTCTTCTTTTTTTAGGTGGAAAGTAAGCCAGACACTCTCTTTCAAGATAAGCTGATGGGAGCAATTGACTGAATCTTGAGTTTCTTCCCAGAAAAAAGACCAAAACCACAGAAAAACAAGTTCTAGTCTGTGAAAGACTAAAATTTTAAGTCTAAAATTGAATTCAAGTTCCTTCAGCTCCAAGAACGGGTACAGAAGGTGTTTGACAGACTTAACAAAGGCTTTATTCAGTCTCATTTGAAACCTTTGAAACCACTGGGTGAAACATCTAAGCATGGAGAGAACAATATTCCCCAAGTACCTGCAGCTATCTATATTACTGGCTGAATTGCAGGCAGACTCCACAGACCTTTCTTTAAGTCCACACAGATAAATTGAGGATGCTGGTGAGACAAACAGATGTCTCATGTCCTGAAAACTGTGGTTCCTGCTTACCAGCCTGGCAATCGGGATAGGTGTGATGATAAAATGCAGCTGGACTGCAAAATCTTATCGCACTTATAAGGCTTGAATTGAAGTTTGGATGTGTGTGCAGCTGCTCCACAAGAATTCTAAGTCTTCCAGTATTTCCTAAAAAATATAAATTTTGAAATTCCCGTATATGGAGGCAGAAAGAACCAGCAGAAATGAAACCAGCGTTGTGTCTTACCATGTTAGCACATGATCCAAATTGGGGAAAACTCTAACGTGTTCTGCACTATTTAAGGAGAAGAGAATCAAAGGGTTCCTATCAGTGCCACGGGGAACTAATGTATTTAAAAAAATAAGTTTGGGGATTCACTGTGGAAAATTTCTTTTTTTTTTTCCATTGGAAAAGTCCCTGAGCCTGACTTTGAAGTCGGCCCTACTTTGAGCAGCAGTTAGACTCGACATCTCCAGAGGTTTCATCCCAAGTTATTCTATGACTCTGTATTTCACTGCCATTTATTTTATATATAGATAGGCCATTTTTCCTTTGGAAAAGAGTTTTTTAGAGCTCCTGAAGGGGCAAAAGGTGTCGTTATCGGTAGATTGTGGTCGTTGTCAGGTTAAGCTCTACCTGTGTGATTTACACCGGGATCCAGATGCAGCACAGATGTGCTTCACATCCCACTGTCTCAAACACCTGGACTTGCTTTCCACGTCCTCCCTCCCAGGGATGGTGTCAACCAGACGGAGGCAGGGAAGAGCAGAGTGAGCCTGCAGTTGGATCTGGCTCCTGAGCAAAATTGTGGAGGAGACAAAGAGAGCTCATGGGACCACAGAGAGAAACACGGACAAAAGTACTTCTACAGAAAGGAAGGAAAAGGCATTTATGGCACAGGGAGTTTCCCACAGCTGAGTGACTCTCCACAAAGTGGATTTATCCCCTTTTCTGGTATGGGACCACACCTGCCATGTAAATAACTTCTGCAGCAGAGGGAAACTAAAAACCAACTGCTCCCTCTATCCGGAGGAATCAGGTTTGTCTACTTTGGGCAGCAATCAGGGTTAAGATAGACAGCAGGCTTTAGCCTAGTGAACCCAGTGGGAAGTCCTCTACAGAACAGGATTGTAGGGAACACAAGCAAAGCTTAAATCCAAGAAAAGGCAACCTTAAATACGCGTGACATCCATGACATCCACACCTTGTTAATCTGCCAGTGAGGTGGGGAGTGCAGCAGATGGGCCACCCCAGCAGCACCTCTCCCCAGCGGAGCTGACTTCAAGAAAGGCTCATTTTTCACAATGTGTCTCCTCATTGATATCCAAGGGGACTCAGAGGAATTTTTGGGAATGCCCATTTCTCCTTCCTCTGTTCAGGAAAGGCGACTCACCGGGCTAAACCTATGACCTGGCAGTGCTGGGTTAACATTTGGACTCAACATTCTTAGAGGTCTTTTCTGACCTAAATGATTATGATGATTCTGTGACGGGTGACTGTCAAATGCAAATGGTAGATTATGGAAAATTTTCCAAGGGTTAGGATGCAATACTCTGCATTCTCATTGTGGTGAAGGGTGAAGGGACTGGAGCACAAG
>VWZG01010588.1:483925-653145 GCA_013396735.1 Grallaria varia | reverse complement strand
TTCCTTTGTCCTTTTTTTTCTTAATAAAAAGATCCCTTTTTTAGTGATTATTGAGAACAGCTGTGATTGATTGTATTTTTAAGATAATTTTGTGACTCAGAATTCATATGGGTAAAAAACCCACTGAAACTCATTTCTTCCAAAGACATTATAGTTGAAAAAATCAGTCTAGTTTTTTCATAATTGGAAATCTTTTGTAAACATTGGTGCTGTCTCAAAGTGCTAATGGAAAAAATTACTTAGACATCTATAAAAAAATCAGGAGATAGGATTCTTGTGACATTTTGTTAAAAGACAAAAGGTGCTGAATCAGGAGATAGGATTCTTGTGACATTTTGTTAAAAGACAAAAGGTGCTGAATTAAACATTTCACCACTACCCCACTCCTTTGACACTTTGTCAGTCTTTTCCAAGGAGTAATTCCTAGTAATTCTGATTTGTTTTATTCAATGCCCAGTTTGACAATTTCCATTTAGAGCTTTAACTTAAAAGCAAGTCATGAGAAAACTAAGGGTGTTTGGTAAATTATTTTTTTATAAAAGGGAGTTTTTTGTTTTGTTTTTATGTCACACAAAGGTGACAGACTGTACCATTTTACCCTAAGGTCTGTGTAATACACCATCTGACTTACAAGTGAAGGCATAGTGCTTGTCAAGAGATTTAGGAATAGAAAAATGCATATTTCTATTAAATTAAGAGTAGTCATATGGGCAGCTCCCAAATCAATTTAATTAATGCACTGGTATCAGAGTGTAATATTAGTTTTAAAAAAAATCGTATGCATCTGTCAATAAGGTGGTTTTTAAACATGCAGTTCCTGTGTAACCTTCTGTAGCATGGCTGCTTCCTTCAGATATGCTACAAGTATTTCTTTTGGCACAGGACTAAAGGGCAGGGGTAAATTAGCTGTATTCTAATATGAATTAATTTTCTTGGGTATCTCTATGTGCAAACATGCAAAAAGCATATTTAAAGCAATGAGCTCTGCATTAATCTGAAAGCTGAGAAGGACACTACTTCTTCCTTCCTGTTCCCCAGTAACATTTTGACCTGATTCTATAATTAGTGACATAGATAAGACATAGGTAGAACCATCCAAAATTAGAGGTAATATTTTTAGCAACAAAGATGGAACAGTGTCCACTTACTGCAAAATTAATTGATGGAAATTAAAATTAAAATAAAGTACAGTAATTGTGAGCATAAGTTACCATCAGAACTTTATACATAGTGAATCCTCAGAATCATATGAGAAATGTTCCTATAACTTTATGTTTTCAAATAAAAAATTGCTGTTAACCTGAGGAATATGCTGCATGACATCTCTGGCCTTATGGAAGAGTTCTAATTCTTAATTCCCAAGTCTCATTTCTACCTCTTAACTTTGCATGGCTATTAAATTTTCTAGTATTATAGAAACAGGTTGTAGATATTCCAAAAGGGCAAGACTTTAAATTCTATACAACTTATTCAGACATTCTTTTTGGAAGCAAGAATACTATGAGCTTACTTAATGACAAAATGTATTCGGTAAGACGATGCATGAATGTCTCTTTATATGTGACAGCTTTAAGTCTTTGCACAAAGTCTTTCTGTCAAAACTGAATACAAAATCTACTGTTTCAGGATACCACAAGGATTGCCAAGGATCCTTTAGTGTAACATTAACTTGAATTCACAATTAAAATTCAAATGACCAGTACTGAATCATAAAATCCAACCTGAAAAGGTTCATTGCTAACAGCTTTTCTTTTGCAACTGTATCATTTCACAGAATCATAGAACATGTTGAATTGGAAGGAATCCATCAGGATCATTCAGTTAAACTCCTACATGTAGATTATCCTACAAGACAGGGGAATAATAATGACTAGATATGCTCCAGTGAATTCTTATCCAGAGGCTCTCAACTTTGGGTTTTACTTTAAAAGAGTTTAAACACAGAAAAGTCTGCCTCCTTTCAGAGCATGGGACATGGGAAAATTGTTCAGATTTTTTCCAAAGGTGCAAATCCCTGAACTATCTACCTACTTTTCATCCTTTTGAAAGACAACTCTTTTGAACTTGTACTTTTTACCCTGACTGATAATTACATACCTGGCACACAGAGGCTCTGACATATGCATTCACAGCTGTTTAAAAACACTAAATTCTTCAGCTATGTTTCCTTTTATACATGAAGAGGTATAATTTGTGTAAATGCAATTTAATAAGCAGCCTAATTATAATTTACAAACTTAGAAATACACTAAATTTTGTTTCTGTTTCCATTAAGTATTTGCCTAATTATTCTATAAACAGAATTAGTTGGTATAGAGGGAACCAAAAGTGCAAACAGGAATTAAATCATTCACTAAACAGCTCAGCAAAGTTAAAGGCACTGCATGGTCTCTTTTACTATTTCTACATGTTCTTTTTAATGCCCTGATTCAGCAATATATTTATTTGTGTGCCTGACCAATTCTCAGCATTCCAAAGGCACTGCCAGCCCTACCATCCTTGCTCACCCTCTGTGGCTTCCCCACCTCCCCAAAGCCCAGGATCCCCAGGCCATGATGGGTGCAAGGGAAGCCCCGACAGGGCAGATCCCATCCCAGGTCACCGCCAGCCCCATACAGTGCCCCACAGCATTGAGATGGGGCGGTGGTTATCAGCCAGCACTCCACTGGCCGAATCACCCACTATGTCCCCAGGGAAATTAAGCAGGGGTCTCAAATGTAGCACAGCACCCTTAACAGGAATCAATCTGGAGCGTGCTGCAGGAGGAGGTCAGGCAGATGAAAAGCAGACTAGCAAGAGTCGTGACTGGAGCACCTGGAGTCTTGTAGAAAGTCCAAACAGTACTCCAAGCTCTCATAAAACTGGAGAGCTCTATTATGGTGATGAAATTTGGGAAAGACAATTTCTGTGAGGGTGCGTGTGAACCTTCTCTGACATGGTTTCTGAACTGACACCAGCTTGCAGCCCACCAGCTCAGAAAAAAAATTTAGAAAGACCATATGTCTGACTGCATAATATGCCCACTCACCGCATCTCAGCATTCAGCATGTTTTGCCCCTCTGAAACTCTAAAAAAGGGTTGATTCTGCCAGAACTTTGAGGTTGATAAAGTTGAATCTCTTCCTTTATGAGTTCCCAAAAAAGACAAAAATTATTTAAAAGGAAAAAAAAAAAAAAAAGGAAAAAAAAAATCCTCATAGCAATATGCATATCAATATATATCTGCTATATATATTGATATATATATATATATGCTAAGCAAAATGTTTTAACAAAAAATGGACTTATAGTAATATTGCCTCTTGGACCCAGGCTGGCACCTTGCCTCTATGCCTGGTTTCCAGGTGGTATTTCTCTTTTTCTTTATCTTCTGTGACCCCTGTCTTCTGAACCTGTTTGTGGCCAGCAGGTTGAGGGAGGTGATCATCCTCCAGCAGAGGGCCACAAGGACGATGAGGGGTCTGGAGCATCCCTCTTATGAAGGGAGACTGCAGAAGTCATCCTGTTTAGTCTAGGGAAGAGAAGACTGAGAGGGGATCCCATTAACACATATAAATATCTCAAAGGCGGGTACCAAGAGGATGGTGCAAGACTCTTTTTGGTGGTGTGCAGCAACACGATAAGGAGCAACAACCATAAAATAAACCACAAGAAGTTTTACCTCAATATGAAGAAGAACTTTACATTGTGGATGGCAGAGCCCTGGAACAGGCTGCCCAGTGAGGCTATGGAGTCTCCCTCTCTGGAAACATTCCAAACCCACGTGGACATGTTCCTGTGTAACCTGCTTTAGGTGACCCTGCCTTGGCAGGGGAGTTGAACTACATGTTCTCCAGAGGTCCCTTCCAACCCTAAGTGTTCTGTGATTCTCTTTCTCTTGGAGGAGTCTCAGGTTGACAAGGAGACACCATTTCTGCTCATCCTCAGAGAGGTTTGCCAGCACAGCTGCTTTCTTTTGAAAGGTACATAATAATCATAGGAAACATTGATCCCATCCGTCAGTGATGGACCTGCATTATTTTACCCCATTTTCTGTTCACTCATATTTTTACACACTGTAGTCGAATTGGGACATTTGCAGCCTGTTGCGCATTGTAGTGCACAGTGTACCTCATCTTTCTCCTTTCCTGCAGGGTGAGGAAATGCGCCCTCCTTCATGAGCTAGTTGCTTTTCAGAGCTGATTTCAGGTGACAGGGGAGAATCCTTGCCTAATTATTCCATGTAGGCATAACAAATTTATATCCAGACAGGTTTTTTCATTCCTTAGGCTACCTTGCTCCTAGAATGTCATTGCCTGATGACCAGGTATAAAGTTTGCTACTAAAAATGGAATTCAAGTTTGAGCTAAAGTGATATAAACATTCTGAAATGTTACTTTAAAGTATGAATCCTATTTTCCTATATTCAATCAATTTCTCGTACTTTAAAAGAGGAATATCAGCCTTGAAAATACCTTAAAGACTTAAAATGTGTTCTCTTTCCTAATTACATAAAGATCTACCTGTTCGTATTTTGCTCCAGCATATGCCTTTGCAGAGTTGTTTCTATTTGCTCACATAAATATGAAATGTTTTTTTACAGGGAATAATTCAGGAGCTGATGTCCAATAATGGTATCTGTTGATGCTTTTGTTGAAATCAGTGGTAAAGAAAAATTTCTACTTAATTTATGGGACTACATAAATAGGTATAATACGTTTTCTAAACACTCTTGGAGTGTTCTCCTTCTGAATCCAAACTTTGACTGTTCTCTTTTTTTCTCTTTTTTTGAACCCAATTGTTGCTAAAAACCTGTTGTCCACAAAAAACATCGAAAATGGAACACTGCCAGTTAAACTTCCTATGGTTCTAGTATTCCTAAAAGAAAAGTTGGTAATCAAAAGTGTTCTCAGTTTGTATTCCAGTTCATATTTTCAAGCCTAAAAACAAAGATTATTTAGATTATAGCCTCAATAATGGAACTGGGTTTTTGACTGAGACATTATGCAGGGAAAGTGCACAGTTCTGGGACAGAATGTACTGCAAAAGTTCTCTCTTAAACATTTTGGCGTTAGAATAACGAGCCAGTTATTTCAAAACAGTAATTAAACATAGAAGTTACGTACAAAAATATGAACCTTGCTTTCACAAATTTGAATCTCACTTTAAGGTCAGTTGAAGGCATACTAAGGAGGGGGAGTTTTAATTCTGTGCCCTACTTTCATATTGGGATTTTGGTTTTATTTTTGTCTCACAATTAACTGTCATACTTTGCAGTAGCATAAAAGATCTGTACCTGTAAATAAATTAGTATATTAATTAATGGAAGTCTGAGAGTTATAACTCCACCAGCAAATAAAATTTCGAGTTTATATCATTTATAGACTTGTTTAAGCTGTGCAAGCTTTTAATAAAATGGATTTTCAGAATTTTCAGATTCTCCTGAAAATGCAGGCTCAAACTAGAAAAACAAAAATAAAATCAGTCTATTGATCTCTCAAGTGTATCATATCCTGTGTACTTCTTTCCTTCAAAATGTTCTTCCAAAATTCCAGAAACTAGTAATATTCAACAGTTACACTTCAATCTGGCTGTTGTCTTTGCATGTTTTAATATGTGATTTCAATAACATTTTTCAGATGCTTCACTTCCAGGAACTTATTCTTGTAGCTGAGGCACAGATACTGTTTTTTTAAACCAGTAATTTAAATGGTTTTCACATATGATTTGCAATATCATCTTCTTGAATACTGAAATATTAAGTAGCCAATAATAGTATCATGTAGCAAATAAATCATTTAAATAGAAAGATGGGTGTGAAAAAAGAAAAACAAAGGATAGACAGTAAAAAAAATCTCAGCAGTTAGTATAGAATATGAAATGGTGCATTGCCTTATGTTTAAGTAACCCTGTTGAAGTAAATTGGATTATTCATCTCAGTAAGGTAAAGAGGATTTGGTTCTTTTATGTATAAAATACTTTGGTCTAATTTGGAATAAACTTCTGACATAGATGAAACAGGAGGAGGTGAATACTGTTGACTTTTTTCCATACGTGTTCTACATTCTATATGGATGAATTGCAAAATACATCAGCAGGCTGCAATTACACAGACTATCTGCTAAAGAAGTGTCTTTAAAGCTGCCCTATTTTGTAAAAACTAGTTAAATACATGTTTCTTAATGTTGATGATTATTAGGTAATAAATGTAAGTAATACAAATAAATATATTTGATTTCTTCAACATTTGTTTATAAATACAACTTTCTTTCACTATCTTAAGAGCTGATTGAACAACACACTTGAATATATTTTATCTGCTTTGACAAGTTAAAGACTTTGATATAAACAAAGTTATCATAAGAAAATTAAGTGATCAGATCAAGTTTCTTATTCTAATAAAGGCATAAATGAAGGCATCTTTCTTTATTAGTCTATACTTTCTCTCCCTAAATGAATATAGTTTTGTCTGGGTTATATCAGTGGCTATATTTTCTAATGCATGTCAGGTGCTCTGATTGTACTCTGGGGAACAGGGAAGAAAAATCTATAAATACTCAGCTAAATGTAATTTGTTAAGCTATATAAGCTGTTCATCAGAAATAAGGATTAAAAAAGCACACTAATTTCTTTTTATGCTTCAAATATTTTGTTGTTAGCTGAGATATGATAGTAATTGAATAACAGGGGTGTAAAGCATGACTAAGGTGACTCGAATCGGGCATCTAATGCGCTACTATTTGAACAAGATGCTGTAACGGGATCCATTTTTTCTTCAGCAAAATGAAGATACCTAATTTTATTACTGCACATAGGTAATGAAAATATGAAAAAATTGTCATTGAAATCTACATGTAGCTATGGAATTAGCAGGAGAAAATTTTGACCAACAAATCACATGCTATTCTGGATCAAAAACTCAGGTGTGAGGAATAAGATACTTGTCGGTTTGTTTGGTTTGTCAAGGATCCTGATTTCTACATATATTTTCCTTAACTCATGTTCTAAAAGACAGAAGTAGTTATGAAAAATGCATTATTTCAGAAAACATGTTTCTCTAGTAATTCTAAATTTTAGTCTCTTTGTAATGATTTTAAACAGCTTAGTTAACTTTGAAGATACGGGTAATAGTTTTGTTCACAGTTCATAACTGTGGATGCAGTGATAAATATGCATATAGATAATTTACCAATGCATATAAATAGAAAAAAATATATCCTAGCTTCTTTAAATACATCAAATACAATATCAGATGAATTTTATTTCTTAACAGTGCTGATGTAATTTTCAATCAAAAAATCTTTGGGGGTTATTTTGTTTTATCAGACACAAATATAAGATGCCAAAATGTTTGTAACTCACATATCTAGGACTGCTCTTTCTAGCAGACCCCTCAGCTCTAAAAAAGAAAAAGCACATATACAGATATTCCCTCTTTTAGGTTTTGCTTCAAGTGATGATTCACAGTCTTGAAAAGAGGGAATGTAAAATGAAAACACTCTCTAAGATTGTTTTATAAAATAAAATATAAGGTCACTCCAAAGCAAAGTTTAAAAAAAAAGTCCTCTATTCTTTAATAAACTGAGTCTGTACTCAATATCTAGTCAGGAAAAGTTAAATCATTATAACTGCTGAATTGTCACTGTCTTATTCTATAATCCTTGTGGCAGGTGCTGTCAGGGAAATGTAATCCACTCTGCTCATGCAGTGTGGGTTTTGAAGCTTAGACTAAGAACAAAGATCAGAAGGGGCTAATTAGAGTCACAGATACCTCCTGGAGGTCCGGCACTGAGGAAAACTGAGATAATAGGCTTTCTTGTAGAGAGGGCCCTTTGCACACACTGTCGGGTTTTTATTGTGCTGTATCTTTTATATGTAAGCTAAGAGCAATTAGTGATACGTTCATGATAGAGAGGATTAAGAATCCTTCAAAGCAAGACTGTATTTGGAAAGAAAACATTTATAAAAATTTAATTTTGACACCCTTATTTAATCTTCAGTTTAAGTAATAGGTAGTTCAGGAAGAGAGTTCATCTGAATGAGAAATCAAAACTCAGATCAGTGGCTGTGAAACAAAGTCTAGCCTCCAAATATTCATTGGTTGCTTTAGAAAATGATCGTATAATATTGGTCCTGGAAGGGGAAAAAGGGTAAAATTCCATATAGATATCATATAACACTAACTATTGTAAGGATAATATTTATTACCTTTGAGTTTGATGAGATTTTACAGAGACTGAAAGAAAGGAATGTTCTGTCTGAGACTCTTGTATACAGATTAATAGAAAACTACCAGAGAAACCACCAACGATCATCATAATAGAATTGTAATAGAATACCAGGTTGGAAGAGACCTCAAGCATCATTTGGTTCAACCTTTCTCATCAAAAGCACAGTCTAGACAAGATGGCCAAGCATGTTGTCCAGCTGGACCTTGGAAGTGTCCAGTAGTGGGGAACATATCACTTCCAATGGAAGATTATTCCAATGGCTGATTATTCTCACTGTGAAAAATTTTCCCCTGGCATCCAACTGGAATCTCCCCAGGAGTAGTTTGTACCCGTTACTCCTCATCTTTTCCATGTGACTACTGATGAAAAAAAAGTCTCCATCTGCTCTGTAAGCACCCTTTAAATACTGGAATATGGTGACAAGGTCTCCACTGAGCCTTCTTTTTCCCAGCTGAACAAACACAGTTCTCTGCACCTTTCCTCATATGGCAGGCTGCCCAGTCCTTTGGTCACCTTTGTGGCCCCTCAGAGACTATTAGGAATTATAAAGAGAAGAAGACAGGTTAGTTGAATGAAAATGTATGGGGTTTGCTACACAGATGTTTGAATAAAGCGAAATGTAACTGAGTTGATGATTTGAAAAAACACATTAATTTGCTTATTCCTGTGGCAGTTTTTCATTTTCCCCATTCCATAAAGTTGTTAGGTTTTAAATGTCACTGTTCTTCAGTCATGGAAGTCTAATGTCATTTTAGATGTAGGATAAAGTATTAATTTGAGCTCAGTTGATTGAAACAATTCTTTTTTTCATTGTGAGATAGATCATGAGAAAATCTGTAATGCATTATAATATTGATTAACTCCTGAGAAAACATATTTTAGGCAGAAGGCGTCCTCAGATATTTCAGATTAAACTACAAGCATGCATAAGCATTACACATGAGAAGCAAAAAGCAATCTACAGGCTTCGGTGGTAGGTGAGATATCTTTGAGAAAGAGGATTCCATTTTCATTAATACTGATGATCCGAAAATTTTTTTTGTCTCAATAATTGCCTATAGGAAATAGGAATTTTAAATTATACCATCTATGTGTTGCAGTCATATTTGAAACATACTTTGCATACAACATAATTAAAAATGTTTATTCACTTACATCTTACATTCTTTAGATTTAGAGTATTTTGACTAATTTCATCCAAGTCCCTTAGAAAAATACATCAGATATTCCCATGCTTTTGTGCTGCAAAACACAGCATACCCAGTCACAGTTTTGTTCACTCTTATTGATCATAATGCAAGATCAATTTTTTTTTTTACCTTGGTCTGTAAGCAGCCTTACCCAGAGTCATGCAGATAATTATGCATACTTTACTGCTACCTAATCTTTGGCATAGCTCTGATCACCAGTGTTCAAGGGAAATTAATACAAATACTCATCAGGATACAAAAGTATTAGAATGCTAAAAGTTTTACAGGTTGGCTTACAAAAAGATTAATTTAAAAATGCAATGTGTAAAATGATGTGATTGCTTTTCCACGGTACCATCGAGAGGGTGAGCACTGGGGAAAGAAAATTATTTGACATATTACTAAAAAAAGTGTTTTGAATGGTTTATAAATCTATATTTTTCATTACCATCATTTTGAGAATTTGGAAATGTGGTGTTGGTAAGTGGGATTGTAAATGTTGTTGGCAAGAGCACAAAAGTTCACTACCCTTAACTTCTCTTACTTTGACCTAAAAAGAATGAAGAACATTGGAAATCAGGGATCCTTACTGAATGCATACAATGATGTTATTGTCACTTTTTAAATAGTATTAACCCACAGTCTGTACAAAATTTGTGCAAGAAGCAGAAAATTCATATGTAAAGTTCTAGGGTTTTATATACGACAAGAAATAGGACTTTCTTGATGTTTGACTTTCATGACAGCACTAATTTTTGGCAGCTACAGGCAGTATTCAACTTTAAGCAGCTACCACAAGTATTCATTAAAATAATATAGAGCTCTCTGCCAGAACTTGAGGGAACAATGCGTCTTGCACTACTGTATCGTTTATAATACCATTGAACTATGACTCAATTTTTCTATCATATAGTTATCCTGGAGTTACAGTTCATTCTTTCAAAATGCATTCTTGCAAAAAACTGTAAGAACAAAGAGCTCAAATAATGAAAGAGCAATAGAATGAAAAATGTGTCTAATTCTTCACTGAGAGCCTTTTTACATAAAGTATCGTATATGAAACATATTGTTCCATAAAATTATTGGTTTGTAATTTAATTTTTTCTTCAGTGTCGGCTGGACATATAATATGGAAGTGACTTCAATGAATCCCAACTAAGTAGTAACTGGTTTCCATTCTAATAAAGAAATCAGGTCTCATTTTGCTAGTCTTAAAAATATAGAAGTGGAAGATTCAGACTGTGGCCCAAAAAAGCTTCACTTCAAAATAAGTAAGACACAGATAATATAACAAAAGGGACTCCACAGAATAAGTATCATTAGCTAAATGGTTTGGAGTTCAGAGCCGGTAATAAAGAGATCAGCTAAGAAAAGGAAACGAAAGAAAATTAGAAGTAAAACTCCATAGATCTCCATAAAGGGCAACTATTATCTGTCAGCTCATGACAGAAATCTGGGTTAGAGAGATAGAAAATTTAGTGAATGAATGTCCACTCATACTTGCTCAATTCTTCCTTCTGCTGCTGGAAGTAATTTCTGGTTTCTTCTAACTGCATTTCAATTTTCAATCTTCACACCAGTATATGAAGAGGAATGTCCTGATACTTAAATTTTCCCTACGTTATATAGGAAGTGTCACATCTGAATAGCTCTATTATTCATTATTGATGCTAGACATACAAGAGATATGAGGAACATCTTGTTTAAAACCCAAGCTAAGAGGGTAGGAGTTCAAAATGGGCTCTTAATAAGTGAAGAAATCAAAACATAAACCAGGAAATCAACTGGCAAACTAATTGATTAAGAAACCGAACAGCAGTTACTGCAGCTAGAAGGCTTAAAATTTGCGTCAATAATGGCTAGTATTGCTGTATCAGAAGGTAGTAATTTGAAAGTGTGTTTAACGATGTCCCAGCAAAATTGACCACAACCATTTTAATGGCCCTAATTGTAAGGACAAAACTTTGGCCTGAGCTGTCAGTCTGTATGAGCATTTCCCAGTGCCAGAGCTGCATCTATTCCACTGTATTCTCATTTGTGGAACTCAAATTCTTGTTTCCATTCAATGTTTTCTCCTTGTCATGGCACATTTCAGAAAATTTATTAAAGGATTGGAAGAAATGTAAACAAATGCATTTATTTTAAAAACAAAAACAGTAAGAAACAAGTCATTAGAATCAAGTTATATGATTATTAAAATTACCCATTGAGTTTGTCACTCTTCTAGATGCAAAAATGAAATGAACATATGGCTGCTTCTGAGACATGTGGAAAAGTTGAATGCTAGAGGTATTGCAGGCAACGCTAGAGGAAAACAAAGTAAAGGCAAGGAAAGCTGGGTGCCATAGGAAGAGACACAACATGAAGAATGATGCAGGCAAAAGCTAAGGCTTAAAAACCACCTCCAGAAGAAGAGCAGCTGAGTGGCAATGAAGCAGAACTAACTGGATAAATAGAAAAGTAATCATTTGATGCTTAGTGGTTCTGATCAGAAATGGTTTTGGTGAATGGAAAAGTTCAAACATGATGCATGCACAAAACAAGTTTGGGTTTTCCTTTTATACTGAAGCTTCATATCCTTAATTCTTTCACATCTTTAGAAGTCTGCTTCTATAAGTATGAATTCAGATGTCATCTTAGAGAAGATACAGAAAGGAAGTGGCTGATACACTGATGCTGGCATGCATATGACCAATTCCAAAAGATGTTCATTATCAGGGAGAAGATTAAAAGAAAAGTATTTTTGTTACCCAGTGTTAGGACAGACTGTTTATGTGAAACTATTTTAAATATTAGAACCTTCACAGGTGCTTAAATTGACCAGTAAAGGAGACATGGGAAATACAGAACCACTTCAGAAATAAACGTCTACGAGAAATTCAGATGCTTTACAAATATACATTAAGTGTACCAAGGTTTTTAGGAAATCATGCCTAGATTCCTGTCTAAAACTACAGATTTGAAGAACTAAGTGACACAGTTATGTTGTTAGATTATTACAGAATGAAATAACGTACTCATATAGAGAGCTACTTACTTTTTTTAAAGTATTATTAAAGCCGTTTCTCCAAATCATTCTATTATGCAGTGAACTTTGGGATTTATCTAACACCAGAAATGAAAATTTCTCCTTTGAACAGTTTCTGTAACAAATTTTCAAGTCAACAGTGTGATGAAAGCATTGTCACAGTCTTATCACATCATCCAGTTGTGGCATCATTAATCATTGTGGGAGTTGTATAACAGCTTTGAACAGTGAGTCTTCTTGTCTCATTGTTAATAGCACTACCGGAGGTCTGGCCTTCACAGCAAGGCTAAGATTAAAAGACGAGATCCTGTGCTAATGTCTGGGAGCTTGGGGAGATTTGAGGATGCTGTTGACCTGGGTAGCCTCTCTGTTGACAGTGCCTGGTTATGAGTGTCTTCAAAGCCATGGCTATCGTAAAAAAAATTCTTAAAACCTTTAGAAGTCTTCTGCTTCAAAAGGGCATGGGAAGGCAGAACAGTCATGGCATAGCAGCAAGACAGAGGAAGAGATTCTGAGTAGTTACTTGATATTTATGCCTGCCTGTTGCTCATCACAGAAGTTCTCCTTAAGTATCAACTCTGCTTTGGACCATCAGAGTTATATCAGCTCCAAATGCATTTTCTTCAGATTAACTTAGAAAAATAGCAAGGATGTCAAATGTAAACTCTGCCTTCAGTCCCATTCAGAGGGCTACTGACAGTCCTAACTATGTACTTATTTGAGATTTAGTTTGCCCAAACCGCCAGTGAGAACTCAACTCACCTATATGGATAAATCCATTGAGTAGGTAGATTTTGCTTTTTGTGTCTAGAACTGATACTGCTTTTGACACTGACTGATGGTCTTTCCCTTTTCTCTGTCCTAATATTCTGTAACTCAAGAGACAATTTTATGTCTATACCTTAGTTTCTCTAGAGATTTCTTCAGTGCCTATTTCTTGGCATGCTCTTTGAAGGCAGCACCTTTAGTCACGGTTTCACTTGGATATTGAAATGCTACTGCAGAGCACTGCTACAGTACCATCAACACAGAAAGGTTTGTTAAAACCCGCAGAAATATAAAAAAATACTGCAGTAACTAATGTGCAGAAGAAGACACACAAATTAAATATATGTCAAGAAACCCACTAACACTAAAAAATGCCTAAAAGTAGTGGGAAAAGTCCTCATTATGGCTTTAAATAGAGACATAAATCAGGCCAACATATGGTTTGGAGTAAAAAAGCTTACAATTGAACATAGGTATTAGATACAACATATAAACAGCACAGGGAAACATTTTTGTTAGGCCATAATAGATTTGGAGAATTCACACATAACACTGAGGAAATGTTTTTATTTATGGAAAATACATAATTCATAATAAAACCAGTGTTGGACTCTTTCATATTTATGGTAGTAACTGAAATACAAATATAGCCCTGCACATGCATTGTCAGGCATAGCGTCAATAATTTATATTTGTGGAAGTTAAAGTTATGGGTGTGGAAAAGTCTGTAATATTTTCTTGGCTTGTTTGACTATAAATCTGGTGGTAGCATTTATTTTGAAGAAAAGTGTTCTTCAGAACAAATAACAGACTCTATAGATTTCAACCATCATGTGCCTGACATTCAAAAATAACAATGGCTGCCAGAAAACAATTGCTTGAGTTGCAAATCCTATTTGTTAAAAAATATGTACATAGTACCTATAATGCTGGATTATTTCCCAATGTTTTGCTTTCTAATAGCATCACAGGATCTGAACTGATTATCTGGTAGGCTGATCCATTCTTGAGAACAAAAAACCAAGATTATCCAATGGGCTGAGGAAATGAGGCTTCAGCCATGAAAGAAAATAAATTCTTCAGTCATGGCCTACTGATACTGACTGATTTTTAATGTTCTAGAAAAAAACAGTATGAAACTTGCCTTCTTTCATGGGTGATTAGCACAGTGATATTAGCAGATACAAATTATGTTTGTTCTTCTAAAAACCATGTAGAAAAGTGGAGGAGCCTGCAATCCTTTGAAATGTCAGTCCTACTGTACCTCAATTTTTTAGTAAAGAAAGAGATGTTTGAGACATACAAAGGGTGCACAACTGTTGTGATGACAAAGAAAACATGGGAGAAAAAAGACACTGTGAAGTTAGCAGACTTTCTTTCTTTAAAAACTTTATGTGGCAGGTAGAAGACAGACTTTCGAGTATTTGGAGCTACTACTTCAGGCACTGTTGGAAAAGCACAGCAATTTTTTTTTTTTTTTCATCCATAGTAGATAAAAAGCCAATATAAATGAGAATTCTTCTACACCTAACTTTCCTTTTTTAGTATTTCTCCATATTTGAGACTAATTATCTGACCACATTGGTAAAGGAGTCCTGAATCCTATGTCTGGTTTGTGCAGTGTGTGTAAAATATCTTCCTCAGTGTTGCAGGAGGCAGTACTGGCAGGAAGATAATTCTCCTGATGTAGTAGACAAAAACAATCAGTGTTTTTTAATAAAAAAAAAATTTATTAAGATTTTATTCCAAATCAGTGGTTTGCTGGCTTTGTTAAAAAAATACTTTTTCCCTGGGAGAATTATATTATTTTGGGTGTTATTTTTGATTATGCTGACTTTTAAAAGATATTTTTACACCATTGAAGTGAAAAGTATGACATGGTATTATATTCTATTCATATATACAAGTGTTTTCCCCAGTGATTTAACATAAAGGTTAGTACAGATGCAAACAGAGCCTCCTTCAATTATTCCATAGGGGAAGATTTGAATATCATGTACGTATCTTATCTTCACTGTAAATCAGATTGAAGAGAACATCTGCCTTCTATATACTGTCCTATACCTATTTGCTTTATTTCTGTCATAAGCACAGGAAGGACCAGAGGAAGAAAAGGAGAAAAAATGAGTTATTATTAAACTTTCATCAATCAAGAAATACAATTTCCAAAAACTCAACCTTTGTACATACTGCATAGCATTAGTTAATGTGAATAGTCTGTTAGCAATGAATTGCAAGCATTGTTTTCAGGAAAAATTGAATCAAAAGACAGTCATAGGCATTTTTTCCTCCCTTACTTTGGGAAAATCCTTGGGACAACTTACTGTAAAAAGAAGGTCCAAAATGGAAATAAACACAAATCAAAAAATATAAAAGATGCTAAAAATATTCTACTGCTACTCCAGGGGGGGTAGGTTAAATTGGTTTTGTAAACAGATCTTTTCTCTTGAAGCTGCCCATTCATGTAACCCATATTTCCTGAGCTCACCTATCAGGATGTTATGGGAGACACTGTCAAAATCCTCGCTGAAATCAAGGTAGACTTCTATGATTTCTGCACTTCTTACAGTAGACTCTCCATCACATCTGAACAGCCTACAAAATCATGCACTGTAACTGCAGATAGAGTAGACCACATAACACTTTTACACTTCTGCATCACAGAATGCTATGTTGACCAGTGCTTACCCCAAATCAAGGACTTTTCAGTTTCCCATGCTCTGCCCGTGAGAAGTTACACAAGGAGCTGGGAGGGACCACGGCCAGGACAGCTGACCCGAACTGGCCAAGGAGATATAGCATATCATGAAACATCATGCCACCTCACATCACAGAATCACAGAATAAATTAGGTTGGAAAACACCTCTGAGACCATAGAGTTGAACCTAAGACCTAACATTAGATTTTCTACTGGACCTTGGCACTAAGTACCATGTCCAGTCTTTTCTTAAACACCTACAGCGACAGTGGCTCCACCACCAACCTGGGCAGCCCATTTCAATGCCCAATCACTCCTCCTGTGAAGAATTGTGAAGAAATTCTTCCTAATGTCCAACCTAAACCACCCCTGCAGCAGCTGTGCCCTCTTGTCCTATAACTCATTGCCTGGGAGGAAAGATCGACCCCCACCTGACTACAGCCTCCTGTCAGGGAGTCGTGATAAGGTCACCCCTAAGACTCCTTTTCTCCAGACTAAACAACCCCAGCTCCCTCAGCCACTCCTCACCAGGCTTGTGCTCCAGTCCCTCCCCGGCTTTGTTGCCCTTCTCTGGACACGCTCCAGCACCTCAACATCCTTTCTAAACTGAGGGGCCCAGAACTGGACACAGTACTTGAGGTGTGGCCTCACCAGTGCCAAGTAGAGGGCACTGTACATCATTCATGAATTTCCTCCATGGCTTTCATATGCAATTTGTAGCATACCTCAGATGGCACATCTGACACCCTGCTGGGAATGCCCAACATTGCCTTGAAGGAAGAGTCTGATGTTAACAATAACACAAGGACCCATCTTGTCGTTCACAGCTAAAAAGTCACGTTGGAAATGAAAGGAGAACAGCACCTTCAGTGATTAAGCAGGTTTAGATGGCATTTTTATTGTCATTTCCTTTTACTGTACACTTCTGGAATTGCCCTGTGCTCTTCATTGGTTGTGTTTTAGCTATGACACTAAGTATAAGTACTTTCTGGGTTTGATTTTCTATTTTTTCTGTTTATTTTACCCTGAAAAGCCTTTATTTTACAGTCAGTCCTGATCCTTGAAAAGACATTATTCTTTAAATTCATATCTCATTCTTAATGCTTAGTAAAATAGGTTTTCTCCCTCCACTATCAAGGAATGTTTGATTTTGTGGTTTTTTTCCTACCTAATATATTATTTAGAAGTGCATTTCTCCTACCCAATTCAAATTACCTAATTGAAGGTGCTTTGTCCACACTTTGTATAATGTTATATTTGGGGTTGTATTCAACTCTTTTGTAAGGTGCCTTCATCATGGAATGTCAGGACACTTTCAAACTTAAGAAAAGTCTGTAGTACTGAAAAAAAGAATGGTTTAATTCCATCCATTGCACTGCCAGGGAATTTAGATGCCAGAACTTTGATATGTAGTGATGAATATTATGTGCTGTTCTGAAGCCATCCCAATCACTACTTTAATACAGGTTAATTTTGTAAGAAAAAGAGGAGAAAAAAGTGTGCAGGAACACATGGGGAAAATCAAAGGAATTATGCTCCAGAATATGTTTTAAGGGGGAATTTCAGCTTGTCCCAACACTAGTCCAGCTAAAAACCCTGTGAATTCCATAACAATTCAAAGTAAGTCTAACGTGAGACATAAAAGATTTTTAACTTTTTGTTATGGCTCATTGCCTAAGGGTGAATTCCATCCTTGCACGCACGTTGCAAATCTAGCTGTTCATTTCTGTCTGCAAGAAACATTTTAAGCCTATATATTCATTATGTAGTACAGTAAGGAACAGATGGATGCATAATTGAAAGTTCTCATTCCTGAAATGCTAAAGAAGATTTAAAAGCATGGGTTCAAATCCTCATCACAACGTATCCAAAGTGACTCTGATCACTATGTGATTCAGTGCGATTTTATCAGGATATACAAATGAGATTAACATATTGCTGCAGACTTTTTTTTTTTTTTTTGTATTTATGGAATTTTATCAGTATGATGTTGTTTGTGCTTTGTGTCATGTTTCTAAGTGAATTCTTTGTAGTGGATGCACCTTGAATGTAATTGCTCCAGTTTGCTTTCTGGAGCACCATTTCTTTTTCCCTTGTCTGTTTATATCACCTCAGATGTTGAATACCCACAGGCAAGTAACCAGACTTCCTACATGATTATTACATTGACATACTCACATTTTTTCTTTCACAAGTACCGTATATTTTCTATGTATGTTCCTGGGAAGGCTTCCAAAGAACTGATAAACTATGTTTAGTGAGTTATTTTGAAGAAGGATACTTATTTTCAAAGTTAATGAAGACCAGAGTTTATCATGGAATCAAATTTATCTGAGCAGGAATTGAATACAGCTGATAGCAGGATTTTTCCAACATTTACCAAAGGTAAGGTAAGATGAGGATCTTTCTAACTTTGTAGACGTGTAGCAAAAGTCTTTGGCAGCTTATATTTTCGCATGGCATCTGTCCCCTCTGGTTCCAGCACCTTGCGACATCCAATCCTTCATTAAATATAATGATTAAAAATTTTTGAGTGAATAGTCTGTTTGTGCCCTGCTGTAAGAGGCAGGAAGGTTTCTCTTTACACAATAATCCCTGCCTGCTGCTGCTCAGTGCTTATACTATAAGAAAGCAGAACAACCATTTCCATTTCAGACTGCCCAAGTAGCCTGCTGAGTCAGAGCACACAGCTGATTTTTCTCACTGCGCAGAGATTTTTATTCTCTGCCTGTTTGGACTTCAGTGCCTTCTCTGAACACCACTTCAATCTCATGTCATCAGCAAGGTCACCTTTCATTTTCCAACTCATGTTCCTGTAGCTCATAGCTTCTTGGAGAGTGTCACGTGACTGCAAAGTTTAACAGCTGCCTCTGTATCAAATGCTGTGAAATAAAAGCATGGAGATCCATGCTCAAGCAACAGAGGAAGACTTCTTCTGGGTTTGACTCTTCCAAAGAATCCTAACATCCTTGGGAACATCAGCTTCAGGGTCCTTGGCAAAAGACATCTTCCTCTTCTCTTCTCCAGGTATCACCAGTAATAATGAGACTGCCTGTCGTTCTGCAGCTATCTCTAAGTCTTCTCAGCTGTTCAAGCTCAGCCTGAAACCCTTTCTGTTCCTACTATACCTTGCCAAATTTCAGATGTTGTTCTGCAAAATCAAAGCCTTGCAGCTCTCCAATGTCACCAGTCCATTAAGCAGCAGCTTTAGTTGTTCTGGCATAATTTTGAAGAAGAAGGGTCACTCTGAGCATATCTGTGTTGATTACAGAACCAGGAGAACATAGAGGAAGAATCTTGGTCTAGACAGAGGAAGAGTGGCTAATGAGGCAACCAATGTGATATGTTTTATTCTGTAGTTAACTAAAGTAAAACAGTGCTTTGCAACCTGATCTGTTTTGCTCCCCTACCACAGGGACAGCTTGCATTAGACAAGTATCAGCACATAAACATTTATATGTATTATATGAAAAAAAAGTTAACTACTCAGCAAATGTGAATAACAGTTTTCTTGTGGGAAGTAATGTTGTATTTTAGCATTGAACACTGCAGTGGTAATACTGATTACACTTGTGAAGCAATATCTACTCCTTAAAAATTAATGAAGTTGACTCCTGCATACCTAACATAAAGTTATGTTTTACTTCATCCCCGTGGTAGCCTGGAGACATTTTCTTTGTTCTAGTTTGACAATTATTATTTTGAGTTGTTCAAAACTTTCCACTAAATATTTATTTCTGTTTCTGTGGGAGGGCAGGTTAAGGTCTGAATTTTGGTTTCCATTATTCTTCTGAAATTTCCAATGCTTTTGTCTTGTTTTTACTTTCAACATTACTATTTCCTTTTTATTAAATGCTACTGTTTCTTAAACATAATAGAGAAGAACAGGTTTTGTTATGACAGACAAACATGTAGAACCCAAATGTATCTCTAATTCTCTATCCTTCAAGCAATAATGTAAGCAATAAATGGGCAGGGCTTTTATAAATAAAAATTAACAAAATATTAATTCCTAATTCTTGATGGCTGGTTTAAAAGCAAAAGGAAAAGTTCTCATGGTAAGCAAAGTACTAGGATCACAAAAAATTCTGTTTCTTGGATACAGTGTTTACAATTGTTGTCATATACTTTTTGGTTATATGCAGGGGAAGTTAGTAACTGCTTTACAGTTTAGTGTATGGAGCTACTGTAGCAGTCCTGCAAAGTAAAAATGTGCCTGTTTTATACATACAGAAAAGATTCATAACACAGAGGGAGTGTTTTACTGATGTTTGATATCTTGGCGTCATCTCAGGCACCATGTGAGAAATCTAAAATAATTTAATCATAAACTTAAAATTACACTTTTCAGTGGAGACTGGAAAAAAAATCTTTACTGAGTAAATGGTCCTCTATTATTAGAACAACTGATGGTAAAAATGCATTTGAAAAGTTAATCAATTAAAGTCTTGGGGAAAAAAAAAAATCTTAGCATAGGTGATGAAAATCTAGCAATAATGTTGCCAAGGAATAAGTAAAATTTTCAAGACCTGCTTAAAAAAATGATGTTTTAACAAGGAGTGATATAAACAAGATAGTCCACTAAAGATAAACAGGTGTTTTACAAAAAAAANGATGAGGATCACAAAATCTGCATCAGGTCATTGTAAATAAAGGACTAACAGACTGTATAGCTGGGCCACATGAACATTCTTCCACCAAGTCTTGAGAGGAGCAACATCTCTGTTCCATAGTAAACCTGCCCCTGGTGTAACACATGAATGCATGACATGAATAGGGAACCTCAAAGTGATCTTTAAAGCCTCCCTTTTAGGTGGAGAAGATGATGAAGAAAGCAATTCAGCTTTCTTTATGAATACGTATGTTTTTCCAGAAGTGACTGCAAGAGCTATTAAGATTGAAAGAGACATAAACAATTTTCAGGAGAAGTATTAATATATTGTATCATGTGTATTTTTGTATATATTTATGAAATCAGCCATATTCTCTTGGGATTTCTTTTGTTTGTGATTTGGCAAATAAAATTAGGCAATAAATTTTAGTGTTTCTAAAGCTGGGAGTGAATGAACTAGAGTCTTTTCTCAAGCAGTTAACAGTTTAGATGATCTGACATGGAGTATGGCTCTACACAATTCATACAACAGACAGCAGAGGACTAGCAGGCACTAGATGGCAATGGCATCTTATAGGTCTCCAAAACTGTGTTGATAGTGTAATCATGTGTGTACTCTGAGTGCACCGAACAGAACATTCTTGGTGAACAGATGAAACAGACTTCATATTTGGAACACTAAACATTTGGCAACAGTCATACTGTGAAATAAAATGTCTCCGATCAGTCTTTGGAAATATATGAGGGGTGATGTTCAACTGATGAAGGTGAATGTCAAGAAACTGGTTCAACCAGTGTATGTCTTCATATTGAGTGATGGTAATAAATAGTTTCATCTTCAGATTGATTTACAGTATGAATTCTGACTCAACAATCTTTCATCAGTGGCTCCGTCTTCAAGCAAATAATGTCTGGGACTGGAAACTTAAGTGGAAGCTTCAGATGACCACACATAAAATCTCAGCACCCTTGAATGGTACTCAATTTTCTGATGGTGAGCTAGTGAGAAATTTCATGCTTTATATAACAGTTATGGGCATATTTATTGCCACATCTGCTCTGCTCTGAGGGTTACGTAGATAGTTTTTCCCTTATGTCCTCTCTACTCCTCTTGGTGTCTGACCCAAAATGAGTATAATATTGTTGTGCAAATAAGGAGCCTCATAAATATCTTCGTAGGGATTGAAGTTTATATTCATCCTGAGGTAAAACTTTACTTCCAATTTCACAGAACTCTGGATATAAGGAAAGAAAGATAGTTGATTTCACTGTTATTTTAACAAGCACTCTGGTAGCTGAGGCTGTTACTGAAGAACTATAGGAAACCCAACTCTATTTTATTTCCCTGCCTGAACAGATTTCTGTATGTACTGTGTAGACAGTCTTGAAGGAAGTGCCTGATATTTTTTTGCTGTTGAAGCTGTTGCAACTTTCATGACTATTTGTATTTTGTGTCAGAAGAAGAAAAAGAAAGTCATCAGGTAATATGATGATTAGGGACTCCTTTGCTTTTGCCAAGTTTTCAAACTTCTCTTAGTATAATTCTGCACTCTTAAGGGACTAGCAAAAGAGAATGAAATTAGATGCATCAAACTCCAAAAGGGTTTTGCTTTCAACTACTAAAAATTCTTTTTTGATAGCTAATGTTAAATTGCTCTTTGTCAGATAGTAACAACTTATATCTCACAAGTAATTTTTGGTAGGCTGTGGCAAAAATTTCTGTCCAGCAAAGATTCAGAAACCTAGGTGGTTGATAAAATGCTATAGATTAGGCACAGGAAAGTTAAAATATTTACAAAAAGTTCATCTTATTTACTAATTCTTCATTTGTGGTAGGAGAGAAGATTCTGGATTTAATGTCAAGCTTTTAATTTGATAGAGAAAAGCTATATACATATAAATAAATATTTTTTTTTAATTTTTAAAAATAAAGGGATAAAAAAGCACACAAATACATGTAAAGTGTGTGCACGTATGCATGTGTATAAATGTATTGATAAGTCTCTGTGGAATTCCTAGTGAATCAGTGCCAGCTCATTAGCACACACAGTATTACTGATTAATTCAGAGCTTTAGTCAATGGTCACTTTCTGAGCAGGCGTATAATCACCTGCCTGCTAATTGTCTGATAGCTCATCTCTATTGAAATCCCTTTCTGCAAAGAATTTCCATTTTTCAGGATTAGTAAGAAAATTTTCATAAGAATGAAGAATCACCATGGCGTTTACTAGTTTTCAGTTCATTTCTTACTTTCAGGAATGTAAACTGTCTTTTTATATCTGTCTTTCAATTTCAGAGCAAATGGGCTTATAAAAAATAAGAGGAAAAGTGTTAGATGACTTGTTCTCAGAGAGGCCTGAGCTGGCCTGAGTGGTAAGAGGGCTCTTCTTTGGGGTATCTTCCAGGACTTTTTTTGAATAACTGTTGCTTCTTCTTCTTCTCTGCCTGCTTAGTCCAATTCCTTTCTGGTATTAACACTCCAGTCCTGTCTACCACTACTCCAGTGACTTTTTGTTGTTTACAATTACTGCCCTTTGCATTATTGCAAGAATTATCTTTTTTTAAAGTTGGAGTTTCATAATTAATTGAAACCTTTCTAAAATATTGTTATTCTCATGAGAGGCAGCCCCTCTTTGCAGCAGCTCTGGTGCTTTTAGTGACACAGTGAATCTTAGAGGCTTGTTGGTCTGACTAAGGAGCAACTCTATGGGAAAAGAAAGAAACCAGGGGCAATTTTCAGGGGGATCACTAAAATAATCCAAACCTTCATACAACTTATGCTTGCATTTATCTGCAAATAACAAAAGAAAACAAACATGCTAAAAAAAAAAATCTCTTTTATGATTCAAAATACTCTCAAGAATAAATTATCACTGAAATCAATGTTTTTAAAAAAAATATATATAAACGTGAATTAACTACATCTCTTAAGCAGAGATTCATTTTGGAATCTAACTTTTCTGTATACTCAATTACATTTGAGATCCCTAAAATAGCAATTAATAGCTTAAAAAGTGTTCCTTTAACAAGGAAAATACTTACATTAAAATTAAATTCTCTTTTGGATCTTTTATATCTACTCAGTAGAGTTAAGTCTTTATTAATACAGAATAACACTTGGAATTGCTCTTCAGGCCTTAACTTACAGGTCAGGCACATATTTTAAATTCCATCTGAGATCTTATGGAGGAAATATTTTGTTTTCTGGAAAAAAAAAAATGCAATCCCACAACACCAACTGCCTTCAAACTAGGCTGATTTTGACATCCTGACAAAGAGGAAACATATAGTAATTTGTAAATAAGCAACTCTCCTTTATTCTTATATTTGAAAAAAAGAAATTTCCAGAAAACTTTTGAGAACCTGAGTAATTTTTAAATTGCATTCTTATGAAGCATAATTGTAATTTGTTTTCATATTTACCAAAGTAAAATGTTATTATTCTTTAATTCGTCTAATCATGGCTTTTAAGTCTGATTCACCTGGCAAGGAATTTCATATGCTCTCAAAGGAAACATTTTCTAGATGCAGGCACGTGAGGAAAGCAGTTTAATTATGTGTCTGAGCATACTCCTTCTCCCAGTACAGATTAATAAATCTGATTTACTCAAATCTACAGTTAGCAAATGATACTGTTATTACAGAAGAAATATGGTGACTACCTTTCCTAGACAGTTTTTTTAAAAAATCAATATCTCATTTTGCTTCTCTTTAATATCTCTGCTTAAAGAAGTGACTGATAAGTCAAAGTAAAATTTCATCTAGCTCCATAGAATCTTGGAATGGTTTGCATTGGAAGGCACCTTAAAGCTCACCTAGTTCCAACTCCCCTTAAGGACACCTTCCACTAGAATAGGTTGCTCAAAATTCCATCCAGCCTGACGTAGAATACTTCCAGGGGTGGTGTGTTCACAACTTCTCTTAGCACCTTGTTCCAGTGTCTTACCCCTCCCACAGTAAAGAATTTCTTCCTAATAGCTAATGTAAACATACCTTCTTTCAGTTTAGACCCATTAATCCTTGTCCTATCATTACATGCCCTTGTGAAAAATCCGTTCTGGCTCTCTTGTAGGCCCCTTTTAGGCAGTGGAAGTCTCCCAAAGCCGTCTCTTCTCCAGGCTGAACAGCCTTTCTCATAGGAGAGGTTCTCCAGCTGTATGATCATCTTTGTGGCCCCCTTCTGGACTTGCTCCAGTTGGTCTGCGTCATTTTTTGTGCTGAGGGCCCCAGAGCTGGATGCAGCACTCCAGGTTGCACCTCACAAAAGCAGAGCAGAAGGGTAGAATCACCTCCCTCACCCAGCTGGCCATGCAGCTTTTGATGCAGCCCAGGACATGGTTACCTTTTTGGGCTGCGAGGGCACATTACAAAATAATGTCCAGCTTTTCCTCCATCAGCACTCCAAAGTCCTTCTCCTCAGGGCTGCTCTCAGTCCATTCTCCACCCAGTCTGTATTCGTGCTTGACCTGGCCCAGATGTGGGACCTTGCATTTGGCCTTGTTGAATCTCATGAGGTTCATACAGACCTGCCTCCCGCGCCTGTCAAGGTCCCTCTGGATGGCATCACTTCCCTTGAGCATGTTGACCTCACTGCAGAGTTTGGTGTATGCATCACACTGAGGGATATTGAGAATAATACAGTAGTTGCAGAAGTCTTCATGTTCAAAAGCTTGTTAATGCCTGCCTGAAACTCTGAAACTGTCCTGTGAGCTCAGCACAGGTGTACCTTTTACTATTAGTCATAGCTAATGCACTGCTTGGCACTGTTCTGTGGGTCTCTTTGCAGGGAGAGTTTCTGTCTTTGCATGTATTTAGTATCCTACCATGGGACTCCATTGTATCAAAGAGTTTCAATTGCTACTGGGGGGCTAATTTGGATCTAGCTTGAAGTCTTAGACTGTGGTTTATGGCTCCTGAAGAGTTAATGAGAGAATACCAGAACTATTCTCCTCTCTTATTTAGATAGAAACTTGACACCTTTACAAATTCATGAGCTGAAATTGCCCTGCACAAATACTGAATATCTTATTTTTCATTCAGTACTGTTTCCATTTTCTAGTGCCCTGTGTGACTTTGCTCATAGGTTATAAAGGCGCGTGATGCATCATTTATGTTGCCTTCAACCTTTATTGACTGATGGCCTCCTTTGCCATCAATCATTTCATTGCATTTTGTCAAAAAGAATGTGAAAAAAAATTTTACTGATATGACTGAAGTGTGTTCATGTGTAAACAAATGCTTAAGATAGGAATCAGAAAGTATTGCTAGCTAAGGTATTTTCAGTTATTGCAAAGATCTAAATGAGAGTCAAATGCTGGTATCCCATCGACAAAATAAATATAGTTTCCCTGTTTGATCGGAAGAGAAAAATACATTGTCAATAATTATTAAGACGTTTGTTTTGGATTTTTTGGGGGGTTTTTTTTGAAAGCGGTTCAGATTGTTAGCACGTGATCTACAGCCCAATAAAAAAGGCACACATGTAAGGTTGTTACATGATCTGACCACAGAACTGGTAGCCCATCTCTTGCTCAAGTCCAAAAGTGCTGTATTTAAACACCAACTAGACCACAGCTGATACATGTCAGAGAGCAGCAAGTTCAAAGTTGCTCCTCAAGGGAAGAACCAGGTGTCATGAGTGACCACAGCACTGTGTCCTTACTGACCAGGGCACAGTCTGGCAGCACCTGAGCTTGATCGGCTGAGCTTGGTGGTGGCAACAGTCCGAGACAAAGGGAGTGACTCAGAGCCCATCCAGGGAGTTCAGCCAAGAGCAGCAGGAGACTCTGCTGGAGGAAAGATTACTGTGTGGGAACAGGATTCATCAAGGAGACAGGGCCAGAAACAGGACTGGAGATGGCACACTCACATCCTAAGTCAGGCCAAGGCTGGGACCAGACCCAAGATTAAATGGAGCTCCTGGGCCCATAAACAGATGTGAGTGAAGGCTCCAGGCAACGCTGGTGAGCACTTCTGAGAAAAACAGTTTATACATTGAGAACTAACATAATTCTAATGTTCCCATATTATTAAATATTTTCAGTGTCTTAGAGCACTCAAACGACCAGGAGTGAAAGTTAAATTTTACATCACTAAGTCTAATATCACTGCATTATGAGAGTCATAAAACGCTACAGGTGAGGATGTCAGTATTCTGTGTTGTTTGGTGGAAGAGGCAATTTCTGATTAGAGGCAATTTTAAAACAAAAAGAACGAGCTATTAGCATGTAACCTCAAATATTTATATACCCAATTATAAATAAAAGTAAAGAACTTTTATGTGAGCTGGCCCAACTCTATGTCCTCCACATTTACAGCCCCTCACAGTGAAGCTGATTTTTGTTGAACTCAAAAATTTTTAAAGAACTTGTATATGGGGTCCAAACTCCTTGGTAAGAAAAGTGTTACAAGGTGTTACAATCTCCTGTCTCCAAGAAAATCCACCTGAACTTCTTGGAAGCACACACATTTAAATACAAAAATAAGGGAATATCCAGGGGCAGAGAGAGAGTTATTAAGTAAATTAAAGGAAAGGATGTTAGCAGAAAAAGCTTTAGGATAAAGGGTCAGATACGCAAAAGAAAAAGAAGTCTAAATATCTTTTGAAGAATTTAATATTGGAAATTTCACTATTTTAAATTTTCATAGAAACACTTTCTTAATATTTCCTCATTCTTGACTGCTATTTCTTCATTTCTCTTCAAAGAATCTGTGATTTGACAGGTGCTTTAATGAAATTGTGGTCCTATGTGTATCTGTGTACAATGTTTCAGAAAAGCTTAATAATTAGCCAACTTCAGAACTGGTCATATTTTTGTCAAAAATCTGTATGTGTAATGGTTAGTGCAGTGAAGGGTCAGATATAACTTGGACATCTTTTAATCCCACTAAACAAAAGATGAGAGAGGCACAAGAAGCCAGTAGTGGACTAAATTTCTTTTCTTATCCTTCCCTGAAAATAATGAAAAGCAGGTATGGAACACTGTCAAGATGTTGGTATGACTTTTGGTGAGCTGTAGAAGAATATATTATAGGCAATCCACTATTTCATCTTAATGTAAGATTTATTGTGAAAAAGTAATAGACTGGAGTAACAGGAGCATATAGGCTCCTGCAATGCAAAACTGTCTAGGTTTGTATCTCCTCAGTAACGGTTTGTGTGAAGAAATTGGTGATATTCTCAGCTTACCACAGGCCTCCTTTACCTTTGTAAAGGAGAGGATGGGTTTTATATCTTATTCATCTGTTTTTTCATAATCTATCATCATCTTTTTCTGCTTTTCAAGAGCAATCATACTGTCATAGATGTCACTCCATTAGGCAGCCCTTCGCATTACATTTCCCTATAGACATGCTGGGCTCTCATCTTGAAATGGCATCTGCCACCAGCTATGTGAAGATGCCAACAAAATAGAGGGGGGAGATCACAAGGAGGTCACGTTTTAAAAAGACACAAATTCCTATCACTTAAGATGGTCTTTAGATCTACTGTCTTGGATTAGATAATCACACAGAAGACAAGATCCTATCGTTTTGCAGCTTAAATGTTCATGAATGTACTGCCTAGGGGCTATTTCAGAAACAAAGCAACAATGCAAGCAACTGAGTGATGTCTGCACACCAGACAAAGAAATGTGGAGAAAAGGAGGGGACCACAGCAAGGCTTCAGAACCATCTGTTCCTTTTGTTTTGAATAAAGACTTCTGGATGAGCAAGCACACCTGAGATCCTTAAAAGTAAAAAAAGACTGTGTGTTAACAAATAGCAAAAATAGAATTTACTTACAGCTGAGTGATGACAGAGGTGTGCTACTGCAATACTCAGTGTGCATCCAGACAGATAAACTCTGTATTATTAGCTGAGAACTGAAACTGCACAGGCTTAAAAGCTTATCACTGTTGCTGACTATTGCATTTTTTCCTTTTACTGACTGTAATTATCAGGTCTATTTCTCTTTCGCAAACTGACTTCTTTGCACTTGTTTCCACTGACATACTGTAGTTCTTCTATCGAGCAAGAACAGTAGTGAGAAGGATAGAACCACTGTTTCACCTTTTATCATGTTCTTTCATAGAAGTATCGATCCTTGGGCTATTGGAAAGTGATAGTCAAAAAATGCATCCGCATCAATTATGGAAAATCTAGGTATTACATCACATTTCACCATAAATTTACAATAAAATAAAGAAACAAAATTTTAGTACTTTACATGTAAATATGTGCTGCTTTAGTTTGATAGAAAATGGGCGTTAGCTTTATTTCTTACTATGCCTACCCATAGAAAGTAAATATACTTTTCATGGGAGAGAACATGTTATTTTGTGACTATCCTTCAATTTAGCTTCAAATCACTTCTCTTTCATTAATCTAAAAATTGCATTACCTCTTAATGCCTCATTACCAATCTGTAAAATTGAAAGAGTACTCTTTTACAATGCAGTTCTTTTATGTCAAATGCTGAAATAAAAAGGCAATATAAGTGGTAAAGTCACCTTATGTAGGTAAATGTTGATGGGGAAAAAAAGATACATAAATATGTGTAGTTTGGAGACATAGCAGTCTGTGCACAGCATCTGCAAAAACATCAACATGAATCTAGGAAAATGTTGTTTAGGTGATATATATATTGCTATAACATGACTTATAGGATGAGGTTTTAAAAAGGAATATTTAAAGGGAATATCAAGAATAACTTTCTGAGAATGAGATCCGAGTGTGGCTTACTATCAATGGACACCAATGGAGAGGCACCTTGTTAAAGTATTGAATTAAAAACCCCTAAAAATACATTTTAAATCATAATGTTGCATTTTTTTATTTGACAGCAACTGCAAAATCTCTCCCTAATTCTAATTGTTCTGAGTTTTCTTTTTGTCTCTTTCTCAAAAAATAAGTAAAAAGAAACACCAACATATATGATTTGTAGTTGCTATTGCTATCGATTACTGTGACAGAATTTGATTGAAAAACAGACCAAGAGTATTTTCTACTCAAAACATATTTTGAAATTTTTTGGAGTTTCCATAGGAATAAAGCAGACCTTTCTCTTTAACATAATATTTTAAATGGTACATAAAATGATCTGTGACTTGCACTGAAATCTTCTCTTTGGAAATTTTCAGCATTATAATCAACACTTTAATTCTGATGATATAATGATTTTTTTTTCTGTTTGTCCAATTTAATTGGCTACAATAAATAATGTGGAAGTTTTATTTAATTAATATTCATTGAAACAATTTATTATTTACAAAGAGAAAGGAAAACCCTCTATAATAAACCAAAATTTTAACAGCTACAATCCTAATTTATATAGTAACCTCTATATGAGTTTTTCATAGTTCTTCACAGACAAATCACACCGAACTATGGGAAGGAAAAGTAATAGATCTCAAAGAAAGACATTTTGAACAGACATGTTTCCATTATGCCTGTAAAAAATATTCAAAAAGTGAACAAAATTAGTGTTTTCAGGAAGTAAGCGGTACATCCAGGGTGCCGGCAGATAAATGCTGTTTCAAATCATTATTTTCTTTATTCTGTGGCTGAAGTAACAAATCACACAGTCCATAAACTGAGATAAAAATAAAACATAAACATTACTGAAGACAAAATAGTAGTGAAATAAAATATGATAATATTGCTAGTAACATTTGGCATTGTGTGAAAATCACAGGGTCTCTTTTTTTCTTATCAGCTCTAGAAAGTGTGTTATGTGGCTTCATATAAGTGCAGCTTCATTTTTTGGCAGTAGATGAATGTGCTTTTGTTTTAAACCTCAGTCTCTAACACTGAACAGAAATGTGAGTTCTACTTCCATAAAGAAGACTCCGTTTAGATACTGTGCGTTTCATGAAACATGGCAGACTGACTATGTGATCTACAATCACATTGAAATTTAAATTCTTTATTTTCCATTATTCAAATATTTCCAGTATTCAAATTTGAATTTGCTTAAAATATGGGCGTACTAATAAAAAACAAAAGGTACATGACATATTGCAAAAGCAATCAAGATTTCTGGGAAAATATTTGGGTAAAGCCTGCAATGTCTCTACTGATGTAGAGCTGAATAACTTAGTTTAGTCTATTATGTGAAGATTTTGCATTGAAAAATAGTTATAGTTAGAATGAAACTGTGAAAAAAATATAAATTTGGGGGAAAGTTAAAGATTAGTTGGGTTTTTTTAAGCTAATTGTTAAATCAGACTTGCATACTTACATCAGGAATAAACTCATTCTTTCAGAGGGATGAAATGGAGGATGAAGGTGGAGAGGAGGGATCATTTTAGTGGGTCTAGTATCCTACTAATGGATGTTTTCCATGGGCAAATAGCAGATGTGTATGCTGTAGGTATGTTGTAACTCTAACATAAAAAGAAAACAAAACTGTTCTGAAGCTAAAGTGGTTGATCTGAATGATTGAATAGTCTGGAGAGATTCTTCAAGGGCTTTTCCAGATACTTAATTAATCACTCTCTTTTTCAAACCAGTAAGACCAGTACTGCTGAGAAGCAGCACAGGCGCACAGAGAGGTTCATCTTTGCACTTCAGATTGGCCTAGAGGGACTGAGACGAAAGAAGGCACCACAGCTGGGGTCTGGGGGCAGGGTGAGGGGCATCCAGTGCATGAAGATCCAGGATCCCAGTCAGGAGTCTGCCCTGCTGAAAGTTGCTCATCTGCCATCCTGCACCAAGGAAATGTCATCCTGCATCAAGGAAATGCCTCTTCAAGCAGAGGCTCTGCTGGAAACAAGTGGCAGATTGTAGTGGTGGGCAAGTGCGACCAGAAAAATAGCAAGCTGGGCTTGTGACTGCCAAGAAAATTTTGTGGTGACTTGCTTGCCAAGTGCACGAATGTGTCAGACCTTGTGAAATGTCTCTACCAACTGCTAGGAGAAAACAGAGTGGGTCTCTAGCTGGTGTGTATGAGAATAAAAATAGCACAGCACAAGGCAGGAGAGAGATGGAGTACATTTTAGGCTTTTAAGAATGCTATGACAGTACCAAGCCCACTCAACCAGTGTTCTTTGTAGGGCTTTCTGTAACTTCTGTGACACCGAAGGAGGAATGGAGGCACACTGTTCATGTCAGCCTGAGTAGCCAGTAGTAAGGATTAAGATGCATCAGAAGCTGGAGTCACTTCCAGCATAATGGATGGTCTTGCAGGAGAGATCTATTTCCTCTGAATGACAAGTAGGTCAAGCTATTACCACTCAACATCAAGGAAATCGAGAGTGAGCTTTTCAATGAAAGAATGGGAGCAAGCTGAAAAGTCCAGAACAGTACATAGATGAAGATGACATATCTATCAAGGATTATGTTATAGAAACTGGCTTAGTTTCTGGGTAGGCTAGAACACAGC
This sequence comes from Grallaria varia, assembly GCA_013396735.1. Classification (NCBI taxonomy): domain Eukaryota; kingdom Metazoa; phylum Chordata; class Aves; order Passeriformes; family Formicariidae; genus Grallaria; species Grallaria varia. The sequence continues at coordinate 621,274 of VWZG01010588.1, read as the reverse complement.
ATGGAATTAGTAAAACAAGGACTATGATTTAAACTGGATGCTGAGAACTAAACCTATATAGTAACAATATAAAGTCTAAGTTGTCAGATGAAGGAACAGGAATATTGAAATAGCAGACATTGTAGAAACTTGTTCAGAAGAGGACAATCTGCTAGGCATCATCCAGTGGAATAAAATCAGCAACAACAATGATAAAATGAACACTGATTATTTGTCAAGACCGATGATATGCAACCAAGATTTACTTAAAATTCCCATGATAATTGAAGTACTTGTCAGACATGAAAATACCTTTTAAATTGATCTCAGGTGAGATTCCAAGAAATACAGGGTATATAAGCCTGATATATCAACAGGACAACTTAGTAAAGCCTATAATAATACATAAATTAATAATCACATAGATAAACCTGACCATACACTAGGGAAAAGACCTGGTGGATTCTTGAAGGGAAATCCTGTGTCATAAACATACTGTAGTTATTTGCATATTCAGCATGTTGATAAGGGTATTCTGCCTCATATATTCTACCTGGAGTCCCACTAAGTTTCTGTCACAATTTGTCACCCAAAGCTTTAAAGATCCTAAGCAGCTACAGCATAAGGGATAAAGTTCCTTATTTTATTTCATCATTTGCTTAAATGATGAAACAGATTGCAGTGTAATCACCAGCGAATTCCAACAGTTCTGTGCTGGGACTTGTGCGATATTCATAGATGACCTGAAACAGCAAGTCATTAATGAAGTGAAAAACTTTACTGCTGATAACAAGTTATTCAAGGCAGTAAAAATGAAGGCAGACTATGAAGAATTGAAGAAGAACCTTAGGAAGATGAAAGAGTAGCAAATAAAATGGCAGATGAAATTCAGTATAGATAAATGTCAAGCCATAAGAGAACAAGCAGGCCTACATTCACACACAACACAATGGGCCCTGAGCAGGTCATTATCACTCAGGAACAAAATCTTGGATTATAATAAATGGTTCTACAGAAACACCAGCGCAATATTGGTTAGAAAAGCAAATTAAAGCAAAGAATTATTTTAAAAAGAAATAAAGAAGAAAACAGGGAACATCATATCTCTTCGTACAATTCTCTGGGATCACCTCTTTCCCTGCCATTTGAAATAGAATCTATGAAAACTAGAAAAGGTTCAGGGAAGAAGAACAAGGATTATCGAATATATGGAACTGCTTCCTTGTATAAAATAGAGAAGACTGTAAAACTTGGGAAAAATCCTAAAGGGTTTAAAGGAAGTGGTTAATATAGAGCTCTTTAAAAGAGAATGCCAGGGAGAGATTGGGTAAGGATTCATAATCCATTGTGAATATGAAATTGTCCAAAATAAAAGGAGTTACATCAAGTTAGTAGGAGTTAGGTTCAAAACAATTTTCATTCATATAGCAACTGTGGGCTGGTGGAACTGCTTCAAAGGATGTTGAAAATACTAAAAGGAACATGTACTGGAGAAGAGACTGGGAAAACTCATGGAAGAGGAGGCCAAACGTACCTGCTAAATGCACACATATAATCTCAACCTCCAGAACTAAAATATAGTGAAAAGAAAATGAAGCGGGAGTGTCATAGACACATAGGTTTCCATTTTTGACAAATTTTATTTTGGAAACAATAGGAACAGTCTTTTGGTGTGACTCAATGGCCTTTACTATATAGATACATTTTTATTGATTCTTCCAATGACAGGCACTGCCTACATCAGTACTGACAAACAAGCCAAACTGAGTGTAGAGGACAAGAGCCATGTCCTCACTGTTTATATAGGCATTACAACTTCACTCTCATCCTTATGTGACCCTAAAACTATGTGATTTTGAATGGATTTTCCTTTTCTATTCAAAGGTAATGGCAGTTGTTTCATAGTCTGTCCAAGTCTCTTTTTTTCCACAGAGAGAATTGAAAAGATGACTTTGTGTTCTTACTTATGACGAAAATATGCTTAGAAGTGAAGCCTGGTGAGGCTGGTGGAATGTGGGAGGTGGAGATGGCCACACCTTGTACAACGTTGACTGTTCTGCCTCTTAGAGTCAGTTCCAAGGTCACACAATGTGGCACCATCCTTACAAGCCATTTCAGACCCTCACAGGCAAGGAGTGTAGCAGCGTGCAATGCAGACAGCAGCTGCCTGGCACATGAGTACCAGCTCCCTCACAGCACAGAGACAGGGGATGTGTGGTCTAACAAAAACAGGCAGTGGGAGACACACTGCCTTTTCCTGACACTGAGCCCATAATTGAATGACAAGGAATTTGGGGCTGTCCTGATAAGGAATTTGATCACTCAGATAATATTGCTGTATATGGGGTTTATTTGTAAAAGGAGTCTCTGTTAAGTCAATTACGTTCATGATGAGAAACATAAGTTTCTCCTATACCCATTGTTCCTGGAGGGCTGCTTAATATGAGATTTATACTCCCACCTTAGCAATGGCAACATTAATCTTCATAGGTCTGGACTGCACACGTCGCAAGAATCATAATTATGAAAAACCATTTCTCCTCATACTTGCTATCCATCTTATCTTTTAGTTTATAAGCTACCACTTATTAATCAACCCTGCTAAATCAAAATATTCTGAAGGTCAAAATGCTTTTGGTACCTCTACTTTTTTGGGGACAAATCACAGTTTTCACCAATATGTTTCATGACTCTAATACTACTTAGTCATTTGGTCTTTTCATTTCAGATAGCTGTTCACATCAGGTGTGTTTGAACACTTTTTAATAGAACCACATCAAGTTTTGCAATACTAAGAAATGAGACAATCTCTAGGTTCAGACTGTCTGGTGCTCTGTTCTTGCACAGAAAGGATAAAGATACACGTGATTAAAACTAAACTAAATTTGATTTTTTGATCATATACATTGGCCAAACCTGGGGGTGGAGAGGGGGGAAGGGGTGCTGCAGAGGCGGCATGTTGAAAGAATAGTAAGTCTTTAATTCAGTTGATATTGTTTTTATACTAATCATCATGAAAACATTGGACATGCATGTAGGCATATAATAATATAATGTCTTGCAATTTATGGAAATCCCTCAGTATTTTATCATTAATAACTGTGCTATTGAAACACAGTAATAATTTTTTTTAAAAGAATAAAAGATGAGGTTTTGAGTGATCAAAGTAACTCAGGTAAGACCTAATTTGAGCCTTAAAAGGGTTGAGCAGTTCAGGGTCTAGCCAGCCTGAACTTACACTATTAGGTTTTCAAGAAAGCTTAGGGTTTCCAAGAAAACATTTTGCTTCAAGTTATTTTCTTCATAAGTATAGATTTCTGGATAAGAACAGTCACACAAGTATTTCATTTTGTGGTTGGGGTTTTTTTTACTCCAAAATCCACAATGTGAAAATGTTTTTGTACACATCCAGTTTCCAGATCTTTGCCATCTATCATTCCTTCCTCTGCCTCCTTCTCAGCATTTTTTTCCAGAGCAGCCTGAAAGGTTTCTACACAGCCTCTGCTCTGTTGCTGCGCAGTAGCACATTCTAATGAAGAAAGATCATTCTCTTTCTTTTCTAGAGTAGTGACTCTTCTTGTGGCAAGAAAATTGTTGAAACATAACATAGCAGCAGTTTGTGGAAGTTAATTTGGGAAACCTTCTAATGCGTCAAGCAGCACTGCAATACTTTCCAGATGAGATTACAGCTTCATGTCAAATTCACATTTTCATCATATCGACATTGTCCATAAATCTCAATGCCTAATTGCTCAAAGGCAGTAGCAGTACAGCAGAATTTTTTTGAGATACCAAATTTTGAGAAGATCTAGGTATTTTTTGTGTGCTCCTTGGGTTTAGTGGATAGGTGGGACATAGTAAGTTGAATGTTTGAAGATAAGTATGCAAATACTCCTTTAAATAATGCAAAAACAAAGTGAATGTTGGATCAGAACCAAGTATACTTTTGGATGATTATAGATCAGATGCACTACCATCACCAATAATTTTTTTTAATCTGCCTAAGTTAGGTTACAGAAAACCTGTCTAACTGAGGTAAAATGATGAAGTATGTTGTAGAATATTATTTCCATTATTGCTGTTTCTTACTTGGTAGAAATCCTAAACAAAAGTTGTCTCCTCTGCGCAGTATAGAAAGTTTTAATTTAATATACACCTCTAACTCATAGTAAAATACCAAAAAAATCCCAAACCAAACCACATCAGATTTACAGCAGAACTTAGCTGAAACCTGTGGAGCATTAATAACATCTGCTGAAGTAGCTCAAGAATTAACCTAGCAATAAATAAAAAATAAAAAAAGGAGTATTTTTCTTCAACAAGAAAATTAGGGAGAGTCTTGTTACAATACTCTCAAGGCAGCAAATTTTTAAACTGGTTAAAAAATAAATTACAATTAATAATTTGCTATTTAAAAGTCTGCATGTGTGAATGTCAAAACATCCACTGCTAATAAACTTGGTTGTGGTAAAGGTATGCAAACAGTGTTTATCTTTACTAGCATATGAATAATTCATAAGTGATCAAGAACTTCTAAAAAATCAGTTTATGGATCACAGATTTCTTTTAAATATTTTCAAAACTTGTTTGTATTCTATACAGATTGACTGTATGTTCTGCAAACTGCTCTTCCAGAGCTTAAAGGTGTTCTGAAGGACTCTGTACAAAGCATGTAAAATGACAATGAAACTTTGATATGAAATTATGGCCTTTACTAAACTTTTTATGCTTCACTTGTGCTCAGAATTCACAGAATTTACACAGAACAAAATGTCCAATGTGTCAAGTTCATTTCAATTTTGATGGTTTACTGCTGCCTGAAATTCATTGCTATAATCAGATGCTTCGCACTTCTCTCAGCAACACAACTGAGCCGCCTAGCTACCAGAAGCAGCCAAAACCCAAGGTCAGTAACTCACATGAAAGTTGGGGACTCTGTGTTTCTATTTTAAACGAACCAAAACCAGAATCATTTTCTGTAAACTTGATAGAATACTTCATCTTGTCACTGAAATTAACACCGATTTAGCAAATAAATGCATCAAGCAAATATTTTGCACTCACAACTTAAAAACAGTAGTAAATGTGAATTTTTCTGAGTAGATATGAAGTTATCTGGGATATTGGCCTATGGAGTAACCTTCCAGGTTGACAGCCTGGAGCAGTAGACCTGGGAAAAAATTTATATCAAGCTTTTTAGCAGCCAATGTATAAGGTTCCCATCATTTTGACAAGAGACACAAATTATTCCCAACCTCACCAATCCTATGACAAGAGAGCGTCCAACAGCTGTAGTACATTACTGAAGCCTATTTCCCATTTTGTTACTCCTTGTGATGTCTGAAGAGTGGAAATGTAGTTTGGCCTTGATCTCCACCTCACAGCAATTGAGTCACAAATCAATGCTAAAGAATGCACTGAATAGCTAGCGGGTTTTGTGACCTAAAACCCCACCTTATGGCCAAAAACTTCAGGTGTTCCCTACCACAACATGCTCTAATACATTCCTTCATGTAACAATAATGTGGCTTTGGGAGTTTCAAAGGTCCCTGGAGCTGCAGACTCTGCAACCAGTGGGTACTGAACAGAGAACTTGTGTCTCAGGCACACGAATCCTGTAATCCTAGTGACTGACTGGTTTCAAACTAGAACCGCTGTGTATGGCTAAAGTTCTTCAAACCCAAATGATTTTGATTTTTGAAAAAAAGTAAAAAAAAATTCTGATGTATTGGAGTCACAAAGGCAGAAAGCTGCTCAGCCACTCCAGTCTTGTAGGTGATAAATCTGGAGAGATGGTGCTCTGGAAGATGTGTTGCCATTTTAGCATGCAACTCTACAATATTAACGTGTTCTGAAGGGGTGGAATTATTTTCACAGACAAGAACTATATTACTTATCTACACAGTGGGGCAGGTTTGTGTCCTCCTAGCTCCAGAGAGAAAAAAGAGAAAGACTCCTTATCCCTCCCATTTCTCACATTCATAAAATTTTCCATCAGTTTTACTTATTATGCATGTGTTTTATCGCTGAAGGAGAATGGAGAAAATTATTTTTCTCAGTGTGCAGTTCTTCAATTACTTTAGGAATTCCTTACAGTTGTACACAAGTACTTTACTTAGTTGTATAATTACTATTACTGAGTCATTTCAGGACAAGTTAATGTGGATAATATTGCTCAATATGAATTTTTTACTTTTCAGTTCTGTTTTTATTGCTAAGAACTATCCATAACTTTTCTCATGATAATAAATTGCAGAGAAATGGTGTTGGATTTGTACTTGCATTCCTTCTTACTTGTACTTTCATTCAGAGAGCATTTTTTTCAGGGGTATGAAGTGAAAGAGAAATTTAATGAATTTTTACAGGATGACAAATGACCTGTCACTCACCTTTAATCATTGCTATAGCTGTTAACAACATAAAATGACAGTTCTGCATCAGATTATTATTACAATTGTATACAGTCACCTTTTTTTTTTAATATCAGACATGATCTGAGAGCTAATACCTGCAAGAATAGTGGCTCTTGAATATCTTACTCTTCAGCATTTTGGCACAACATCATAAATCTTTTTTTTTTAAATTCCCACTAAGGAAAAATCTATTCAATGACGTAAGTTGAATGAGATTTCAAGAGGAAAGGATATAAAAGGCATCCTGTCTGCAGAGAGAGAGTTAGAGCTTGCTGTGATTCTTTAAACAGTAGGTAAGCACTGTCATTCTCGCTTCATGTCATATTATGTGGAGTAGATAAGGAACGAGGAAATAAGAAATGACAAGCCAAGGAACTGATCACAGCAGAAGTCTGCATTCTGAACATCTCTGCTTTTTCAATGTGGCATGAATTAAAGTGTTTTATTCCTGCCATATCTTCCTTTTTTCTACCTCTGTTTGTCATTGTCAATGCTCTTTGACTTTTTCAGGTCTTAAAACTAATATGCTATCTCCCATATTGTTTCATACAAACCTCTAGACCTTCTAACTACCATTTATTCCTGTTCTTTGTGTCCTACAAATTGTTTAGGTATTCATTTATCTGTCTAGGTGTCTAAGCCTAAAAGCTGGATTGACTGAAGCTCTGTTCAGCTGATGTCTGAATGGTTGAAAGTGTCTCAATATTTAAATACAAATTCTGTACCGCAACTAGAAGTTCTTCCTACCTGAAAGGTCTGACAGCTTTCTGGAACCACAAATGGTGTGTTTTGAAATATCTCCTTTCGCTGAGCAGCTTGGTAGCTGGAATATTTGTGCAAAATAAAAATATTTGGTGTTACAGAAGAACACAGGTTTCCTTGGAGGTTAAAGCTTTCACTATCAGGTTATGTGATCATAATAATTTTTTCCCAGTTTTTGTGTCTCGGTCATTAGTTATGACATCTTCAGCTCAGCCACTGAGCAAGAGTTGAGAGCATATTTCAGAATAATAATAAACCTGATACTTTAACTCGCTGTCTCAGAAGGCAGGAAGATGATAGGAGGATACATAAATGTCTACCTCAAGCTGTAAAATTAAAAATCCTAGTTTTTTAGCAGAAATGAGTGCATCGCCTGAGCTCTGAAAGAACTGGTTTTGTTACCTAATAAAGTGATCAAGGCTATAGAATTGAAGACAGATTTTTTCCTGCAATTTGAGACCCTATTTGCACTCAGTGTGCAAATAGGCATCAGTTGCTTTTTGTCAGAGTACTGGACTCTGATCAATATGTCACAACCAGAAATCAGTGTCTTATAAACACAGTTAAAAGACTCATATCCTACTAATCAAGTAGAAAAGTTCATTTCAAATATCAAGAGGTGTATCTTTCTAAAGAGTTCTACCAGCCAGGGATTCAATAGTAGAGGTAGATACTTCTTTCTGAAGACACAGAGAACTCTGTGACTACATTTGGGACTCATGTTCACAAGCCCTCCTTCAAGTGAATGGATTTTGCAGCTCTCTGCCACATATAGGAGGTATTACTGTTTTTTCTTCACCCAATATATGACAAATCGGTGATTGCCAGCAAATTCCATTAATTGGTGTGTATTCTGAGTAAGTGTATTATGTACTTATATTAGTATGCCAAAAGGGAAGGAGTAATTATGCTCTACATGGACAGAATGCTTTGAGGACAAATAAGTTTTGTCCTTTTCCAAAAAGTGTCGACCAAGTTACAGAATAAGCAGACTATACATCTCCTTTTCTTTCTGTTAAACATGGGTGGTGCATGAGGCAAGGCAGGGTGCTCACTGAGATAGTAAGAATATTATTGGACTGCTTTGGGCTCATATAGAGTTAATTTTCTTCAGAGTAGCTAGTAGGAGTCATGTTCCAGATTTGTGCTGGAAGCTGTGTTGATAACTCAGGGATGCTTAAGTCACTGCTGAGCAGTGCTTATACAGAGCCAAAGCCTTTTTTCTTCCCGCCCCACCACACCAGCAAGGAGGCTGTGGGTGCACAAGAAGCTGGAAGGGGGCACATCCAGCGCAGCTGACCCCAACTGACCAAAAGAACATTCCATGCCATGTGACATGCCCAGTATATAAATCAGGGGAAAGAAAAAAGAAGGGGGGACATTTGGAGTGATGGAGTTTTTCTTTCCAAGTCATCATTAGGCTTGATGGATCCCTGCTTTCCTGGGGATGAGTGAATACCTGCCTGGCCATAGGAAGTGGTGAATGAATTCCCTGATCTGTTTTGCTTGTGTATGCAGCTTTTGCTTTCCATATTAAACTGTCCAAGTTTTCTCACTTTTCCCCTTCCAGTTGTCTCCTCCATCCTTCTGGTGGGGGAATGGTCAAGCCACTGTGTGATGTTTAGCTGCCCACTGGAGTTAAATTAAAATCATCTTTATTCTAAAAATACCAGTTTGTATTTTTCAACCTACTCTATTTAGCTATAAATTTTCTCTGATATGCATGGATTTCTGAGAAAAGCAATGCCTTTTCCTCACTAGTACATATTCAAAGTGAATTAGAGCAAATATTTTATACCAGCCAATGTTTCAATTAGCACTTTATATAACCTGTTTGTCAATTTACTTTATTGTATTTTTCATTTGTAGACACTTTTCAATTGATTTCCATTTCCATTTATTTTACTTAAAACAACCCACATTCATACAGTATGTTGAGATGGTTCCTTCTCCTCGCACCCAGCCCAAAGGCACTGAGACCAAGGCACTCAACCTTTTGAATGTTTTGACCAACAGAAATTCAAGCATTTTTGAGCAATTGATTATATAATGAATTCTGTGTTGGTTGAAACAGTTTCTTTTAAAGGAAACATTCTGTTGATTTGTACAAAACATATAAATCTGCAAATAATTAACCCATACTAATTCATAGTCTACAATTGTGATAAGTTTTGCAAGTATTCACATAAAATGTAAGTTACTAGTGAAGTCGAGTTCTTTACTTTGAATCTATAATTATTGCAAGTATTGTATATTAGAATCTAAAAATTACTAATAATATGCTTGCTGTATCAAAAAAGTCCAAACATGTTAGGACAGCGCAGTTAGGACAGCACAGATGCTTTGTTAGAAATCTGTGCTATTTTATGATTATTTTTCTGATTCCTCTGTGTAACAAGGGATATGCATACCCACAAATAAAGTTTAAGTAGAACAAAAAAATAACTAAAAAAGAAAGGAAATATGTCACTGTAATGTTCAGTCGCAGTCACGTGATACCTTAGAGAAGCTCTTACAAGGAAAATAGGAGAAACAGAAAGCACTGAGAATTGAAGAACAGGGTGAGTATGTTAGATTCTAAAGACTTCTTTTCCTTTTGGCTGAGTTGCTTTAATCAGCAAAACACATGCCAGGATCATTATTAGGTAATGTCAGAAGTGCTCCCAGCTATACAGAAGCTGGACTAAATAAAGCTACTAGCTTAGGCCAGAATTTGACATTATCAAACAGTATCTGACTCTGTCACTGGTGAGATATTCACCCTTGTACCTTTGTTGGATCATGTCTTTGACAGCCCTGTCCAGTGCCAGAGAGCAAGAGCACATCTTGTCTTCTGGTTTGTCATAATAATATATAAACATACATCAGCACCATCAGCCACAGGCCAAGAGACCATCTACCTTTTCCTAAAGGTCATGTGGTGCATCAGTACTGTCCCCCTCTTCCTCTCTTTGATCTTTTAGATACAGGGACCAGAAATTCTGCAATCAAGTTAAAAGGCCTCTGCCCACATGAGGTTTTCGATGGATGATGATACATCCTCTTGCTGGACTCAAAAAGAAGCTGAATGCAATTGAACAAATAGGGTATTTCAAAACCCTATCAAGATCTCTAGTCTGCCTCCTCCATGAAAAAGCTGGATGTTGTCATAACTTAATAGAAGCAGCTTAGTTGGTCCCATCCAGTACTCTTTGTCTGTCAGTGGAATCTATCTGGAGTCAAGCCATTGGATATTACAGCTTCCAGACACATCTCAAGCAGAACCAATGGCATATGATACTCTCAGGCACATGGTGTGACTCTTGGGGATGGTCCTGTGCAGGGCTAAGGGTTGGACTCAATGGTCCTTGTGAGTAGCTTCCAACTCATCATAATCTGTGATCCTGATTCTATATATAGTTGCACATCAACATGCGCAGTTATAGCTATTATTTTCCTCCTGGCCCTTCCCTCTTATGCTGCTTTTTCTGATGATGACAGCTAAAAGGATAGATACCAGGAAACACAGAGTGTACTCTTGTCTTGGGCAACTATCAAGTGAGAGCAGGTTTTGGTATTCAATAGACTTCCCCTGGATACCTCTTGTCTTTGCTTTGTCTGGTCTTTGAAGAGGATATTTCTGCTAGTCACTACCATCCCTTGGACAATTAGAGGAGAGCTTGATCCTTGGGGTTTTCTCTCAACAGATTGAGCTTTAGGAATCACTTTGCATTTATTCCTAAAGTAATATCAGAGTTTCATCCTGGCTTGTTTTTCAAAAGAGGTTAATTAACCTTCCTATTTATTTCTCTATGTCTCATGTTCTTAGGTGCGATGTAGCACTCCCCTTCGAAGTCGAAAGGACAATTTTGCTTTATTTCCACAGGTGTAGACATTTTAAAATAGATCTTTGGCCACATTTTCCACTGAAGTAAGAGCTGAGACTCAATTCTCTGCCTTTGTTCGTTTCCAAAAAAATATCAGCTATATCCAGATTATCTGTGAAACAGCAAAAAGCTCCAAAAAACTTCCAGTGGAAAGTCAGGGAGTGTCCTGCTGGAGCTTTTACCATTTTCCATGCCTGGTATCTGGATCTTGAAGATGCTTGTGGACTGATGACCTGTTTTTCCGCCAACACTTCAGTAGGCTGCATGGCTAAAATCATAATCCATGAAACAGGTATTAAAGGTCCTCAGCTGGATGTTTTCTAGTAATGTAACTCACAGAATACAGGGATTCAGAGAATTAAGAAATGCTTTTCCACTGACTGTGCATCCCCATACAGATTAGGCTTCCAGTCCAGTCTTTCTTCTCTTCTGCGGTTCTTTACACGTTTGATTTTTGGTTTTGAAGGAGAGAGAAATGGAAGTCCATATAGGCCATGCACACAGGCACAGAGCAGTAGAACACAGTAAACTTGACTTTTTTAACTACAGTAAAATGTTTCTGTCTTCAAGGGTCAAGACACACTACAGAAATGTATGATCTGTGTGTAGAATCCAATACTACCTATTGGTAGGTAATGTTTCTTTCTAGATTTATTGCATCTTGGAAATTGAATTCTGTTATTAATCTCACATCTCACATCTCTCAAAGGCTCATCTTGTTTTCTGTGCATGGTTTGGATATACTCACAGGGATCTGCTTTTCCTGAACTAGTGTATATATGTGCCCTGCTCAGAAACATGATAAAGAAACTAAACTTTTTACATGAGTCTGTGCTAGTGCACCATGGGTGCTACAAAATAGAATGAAAAGTTCCATTATGCCATTATATTCAAACACTAACACAACTGTACAGCATCAAGGTGTAATGCTGAAGACAGATGGATTATTTAAACAATTTCATAGACATTACTACTAAAATGCACTATTTGACATTGCTCATCAAGTTGTATTTGAGTAAAGTGCTTTTTAGCAATATCAGTAAATTCAAGGTTAATTAATAATTCTGTCTTTAATTCTGCTCTAACTTGGTGTTTCTAAGCATCTATATTGCTGTCTTGCCTATATCTACTGCTCTAGTAATGCCATAGTCTGAAAATAAGAAGTTTTGTCCTAACGCCGTTGTCAACCACTTTGGGTTTTTCTCCATAAATTTCCCTTTTTATTAAAAAGCATACTCATAGAAACATATTTCTTTAGATGGCTTGCTTTTTATAAATTTGTATTACTAGTATTAGTCTTGTCGAACTTAATAATTCTGATGTAGAAGTCCCATAATTAGCAGCTAATCTAATAAAGAAATTAATTTTGCCACCCTGGGTTAACTTGCCAGTCTGATATGGGAAGTCTACATTTGGCGCGTTAAGACATTAATGCCACCAACAATGGTTGGTGTTTGCCTTGACACTCTGCCAGAGTTGCTGAGAAGTAACTGGTGTTTTGGTGTAGCAGCGCAAGCTGCACTGGTGGGATGTGATTGCCTGGGGCTCCTCCTGGCTGACTGGTGAGAGGATGCAGCCAGTGCTGGCAGAGCAGCAAAGAGAAAAGTTGGTACTTGAAGTGCCTGAAGTTGTCACTGATAGTTTTGCCTGTAAATATGTTAGATCCATCATATCTAAGGTGCTAAAAAGAGACTTGTTTACGGCAGTGTGCATTGTATCAGGTGGTGTACAAAACACCCTGAGTACAAAATAGGCTGAGTTAAGGCTTTGATGTGTTCCTTCTAGAAAATTTAAACAAAAATATCCAAACCCACGCAACTGTGTAGTGAAGTACAATTCATTGCTTTCATAACATGCTACATCAAAAAAGGAATTAAACACAGTAATACTGATTGCTGCCATCCTGCCACCCACTGGTCTCCTTCACATGTGTTTAAGGCTATACTAAAAAGTTGCCAATCACTTCTCTTAAATAGAGATGTTTCAGTTTTACTTTCCATCAGGATTAAGTATCCTAACCCCCAGAGTTCCCAGGTATAGATTCTCCCTCTCTTTTGAAGCTGGTGTCTTATCTGGACATGAGAGAAGAGCTTGATGTCATCTCCTATTTAGCTAACAGATTATCAGCTAAATATACCTGCTCATGAATGTGTCCTGTGTCCAAAGCATAGTGAACCCATGACATTTCTAGCTCAGGGTAGTACAGCACTATACGTTCCAAAATTAAATTATTTGTAACTTTTCTTCAAGCTGTCCCACTTTGAATATTTAAGGTAGACAGAGATAAAGGCAGGCTAGACAGAGAGAAAATGGACGCATTTTAGTACTCATTGTAAAATAGGTGATTTTTAGACCTTTAAAGACAAAAGAGGTTCTAGAAACGAGGACTTTGGAAACAGAGCGCATACTGAAGCTCTGGTGTCTTGAAAATATAGTTTGAAGTACCAGACTCTGAAAAAAAAAGAGAAAAAAAGAGAGGAAAAAAAAAAAAGAAGAAAAGCAAAGGACATGTCAAAACAAGCAAAGTCTAGGATATTTTTCCTTACCACTTGCTACTCCTTGTAGCTGTGAATGTATTTTCCAAGGAATCATCATTCTTCATATTTCTACATTTTCTTTTCACGTGTAAGAGAGAAATGTGCATATTCGATTTCTTCTTTCTAAATATATCATGCTGTTTCTCTCATTTTCAATTAATGTCTCTGAATTTTTTGGCTTCATGTTAACGCCTTTTTCCATTTGAAATTTATACGCAGTTTGATAGAACATTTTCCTGCATAAATTTACTTTTGTATTAAGGTGTACAGATAATTTACAATCTACATAGAACAATATTTCATATGGATTTTTTAACCATTCATTTTCTGGTGTCTTTACATATTCACAAGTCCTATGACTCTCTTCCATTAAATACTGTGTTTCATTTGACCTCCTTTCTAAATTTTTCCATTTTCTAGTGATACAAACCACAATCTCAGCCTTTTCTGTATATGAACTATATCACCCAAGCTGAGAACCATGCTGAGAACTTGATACATCAGAAATAGTAAAGGACTGAGCTATACGTCTGAGGGACACTTGACCCACTGGAAACATCAGCAATAGCCACTATTAGGTGCAGTCTCCTCATGCCTCTGGCAGCTGGTTGTGTTTTGTTCTACCACTGGAACTCCTTCTGGAGTTCTTCCTAACTAAGTATTTCACCTTCCATCACCTTCACCCTCAACTTCCCCATCTCCATTCTCCTGGTCCCACCATTCTCCATCAAAAGAAAGTGGTATAGAAAAGCTACCTCTAAATTCTAACTGGCATAAGGAAGCGGAGGGTGGGATGTCTTTTTTTTTTTTTTTTTTCCCCGGAGATATTTTATGAGCATGTCTGCTACACAGAAATAGATGAGACACTTAAAATATGATGTTAGCTAGATCTGGATAAGAGAAATGCTTGATTGAACTTGCATACAATGAAGGTAGTCTTGCTGGCTGATAGAGAACTTCTCCTGAGGTGATAGACATTATTTAAGTCAGACGGAGCTGGTACAATGCCTGAAAATGTCGAGTTCTTCAATTTCCATTAATATTTGTGGGTTTAATAGGAAGCAAGATCGACAGCTTTTCCTCGGAAGGCATCTGCTGTAGAACTAAAATTAATTAATTAAAATAACATAATTACAGACAATCTTGTTTGAGTTGTGGATAGCTAATTAGAAAGATCAAGATATAGGTCAACAAGGTCTTTTTTTTTTTTCTCCATTTATTTTAAAGGCTTTGACTGTGGCTCACACATATATGGGATACATTTTAGCTAATAGTATCTATACCTTATTCTGCTTTTTGCCATAACTATATATAACTTTAGTCATTTCCCCTGCCTTTATAATTTAGTCATTTCCTCTCCCTTCCTCTCTCTCTCCTTCCTTCTTTCCTTCCTTCTTCATTTCTTTGCTGACGTCCCTCTTCCTTTCTTTCCCTTCCTCCACTCTCCCTCCCTTTTTTCCCTTCCCTCATTCATTGCTTCCCTTCTCTTAATCTTAACATACCCATTCTATGTAGTGTATAGATCTGCTAGGCCAATAAATGGTCTCTCTGTTCCTCTTTGTGAAGATGGGAGTAAAGGAGAAGTGAATACCTTTTCCTGTGCCTGCTCAGTGGGAGAATATTGAACTGTAGAGGACTTTTGATTAATTTTGCCATTGGCAGTAATCACGTTTGCAAATAAAAGCTCACTGAAAATCATCAACTTCCTAGCATTAAGTAGGTTGTACATTGACCTCCAGCTACTATCTTTAGCTCTGCATATATCAATAATGAATCACAATTATACAAGTACTTTCCCTTCAGAAAGGAGAGAAGATAATGATTTTCCTGTAAAATTTATTTATCAAACCTAACCATCTCAGTAAATTCATCTTTCCTTCAGAAGAATTGTCAATTTCAGTCAAATAATTTGAAGCATCTCTGGTAGATATTCTACCTTTGTTGGTTTTTTTTCCCCACTACAATGCAAATAATTGGCTATCATTTAATAATTCAGTACTTCTTGTAACATGAGTGAAGGAAAGAAAAAGGTGAAATGGACAGAGACTTCTGATGTAAGATTTAAATCTGAAAATTATCCTTGCTTGAAGGTTTCTTTTCAACATAAAGTCAGGAGTTCTTGTGGAAGCTCATTTGCAGCAAAAGCCTTGACACAGGAATAAGGGGAAATTTGAACTCTAGTTCTTAGTAGGAGAGGCTTTTTTTTTTCAGCTGGTCCTGACAAATTCCAAAGCTTTGACCTGATACTTGATATAGATGGAAACATAAACAAATGAATAAAGAAATAAACTATACATGATCAACCATGACTAGAACCAGGAAATTAAACAATTATGTTTTGGACTTCTATAGATTTTCGTACCTCATCCTCAATTGATTTGATGGACAGTGAATGAAACATTGCCTTTTTAGTTTTTGCTGTTCTGAAAGAAAAATGCCAACACATCTAGTGTACTGATTGTGTAATTCCTGCTCTTTCTTATCCTTTGCCAGCATACTCCTGCATATCTGCTACCGCAGGTGGCTTTTTGAAATTCTAAATGAGTTTTCTGCATTATTTACCTCCCATTCTCTAATGGATGTGGGGAGGTTAGAGGAGCAGTAGACAACAGGCTGATGAAAGCAGAGCAGCGTGCCCATATCCCATGGTGTACACTGGAGCAGGAACTGTATAGTTGCTGCAGCATCACTTGGGTCAGCTGCGTCCTCCCTTGCACAGCAGTGCTTTAAGGCCATGTTCTAAAACAACACTGAAACTTCAGCTCTATCACCAAGTAGGTAATAAGACAGGGAGTGCTGAAGAGCAGAAGGCCATGAACGGAACAATGATGGCAGAATTGCTGGGTTATATAGACAGCTTGGCCACTTAGGTTTTATAGACTTTCTCAGAAGCCACTTTAGAACTCCAACTTCAAGTTTATTTATCTACAAAATAAGATTAATGATTCTTTAAATCATTCCCATAAGTCTCCATGTTATGTTCTAACTGTTTTCATTATTGATTATCTTACATAAATGACAGCAGCGACAATTTGTTTTTAACAACCTAATTCTGTGGAGTATATAGTTGGTTTTCCCTCTATTGTGTGTACATTTTTAGTTGAACTTAATTTGTTTGTGAGACATATGTTGAAATAATAACTGCTGAAGTCTACACAAGGAAGAACAGTAGGATTTTACATGTTGGCAAGTGATTTACTGGAATTTGAGCAATTTATTCTAATTGACTACCAAATGATTTTTGTGGTTACTTAATACATTATATATAGTTAAAAATTGGCATCATGGTATTCTTCAATTTATTGTAACATAGATAAAATATTTAATATAATCTTTTTTTTCCTGTTACAGAGTCAGGCAACTTTTATTACACTAGAAATTAAAGTGTTGTTTTAAAAAGTAAATAATGAGAATCAAAGAAGCTAAGGCAAACAAATGGAATCACCATTCCCCAAAGTTGTGGCGAATTGGCAATTTGCAATATTTTTTAAGCTACCATCACAAATAAAAAAGATGGGTCACCATGAGCTTGTACGGTGGCTATTTTAAGCTTGGCATTTCGGAAAAATTTGGATTTCAAAGGGTTTTGGCTCAAATACATGTTTTTCTGAATTACTGTTACTCAAATATTTGTTTCTAAAAATTAAAAGGGTCAAAGCTGCTTTAAAATCAAAATATCTCATTGGACTTTGCAAGTTTATACACATTTTTCAGGATTAATATTTCCAAGTGAATTTTTGTGTAATGTTATACAGATAAAAGCTTCACATAGGAGAATAAATCAATGTTAATGAACAGGAAAAACTCTCAACACCCTATTAGGCCGCCCTGGTCATGTCACTCCTGGTCAGTCTCACTCCCTAGGGCTCCTCTTAATAGGTGTGGGGATTGACCACCACTGCCCTTGACCCAGTCCATGGTTCATCTGCCTCAAGTTGCCAGCTCCTGGCAGATCTCAGAGTCCCCCATGGGTTTTTATGGCTCAGGACACCACCCTGTATGCTGTCACCCATGACTCTACAATGAAACACACAAGAGCTGATCGCCCTGGCAAAGAATGTAACTGCAACTGTGTCCTTTACATTCACTGTGATCACTGCCCTGTTTTAATTGTGCGGCTACAAATCATAAATAATGCCTTGAATGCTTGTAATCTGTATTTAATAAAGATAATGCCCTTTCAAACACAGTTGGGCATCTGATGCTGGTTTTGTGCAGGCGCTTCTACTGATTTAAACTAGAAGTAAGGAAATGTCTACTGTACAATTGTTGAATTGAATGACTGCTAAATTTACCAAAACAAAAAAAAAAATTAAGATGATTTTGTGCTGTCAGATTTGTTTCTAACCAGTTGCTTTTAAATAAAAAGAGGAATATATCTTGAATCATGACTAGAAGTCAGTAATTATCCCAGCTGTGCACAAAAACACTTTCAAAAGGCAGAGAAATGTTTTATCTTCCCAAAATATGAGAAACTGTTTAAATGTTCTAAAGAAAAAGGAAGATCTCTGGGGTTTTCTGGTTGTCTTTTTTTTTTCTTTTTTTAATCTCCTATAAGAAAATTCTTACAAGAAAACCCTGACATTGTAAAAACACTGATTTCTGTTTGAGTGAAAATATGACACGTTTACATAAGAAACAACTAGTTTTATTAATTGTTGTCATATAATACATCTCTCTAGAATAACTTTAGCTTTAAAAGTCTAAATTCTTTTTTTGAAGGAAAAGGTCTAAAATTAACATTTTCCTGCATGTGTATCTAGGTTTGCAATGAAGACTTTCATGGGACTTGAGGCATGTAATTTAGTTTCCTTGATACGTTTATGTTGAAAGACTAACAGTCATTTTTACATGATTGTTTCAACCTCGGGCACAACTTAGAGACAGTTTAGATCTCCTATAGTGACTATGTAAGAGATTTGTTTCTAAGCACACATCAGAGAGGATCTCACCTCTACAGGCTGTTGGTAGTGTTTCTGCTTTTTGACAGTCTTATTCAGTCCAAAACATGACCAAATTAACTGCTACTGTCAAGATACTTTTGTGTATTTTCATAGCACTAAAACAACTCCATGGTAATCTATTTGCAAGGGAATCAGGCATAAGATTGCAAAAAGTATCTTTTTATATTTTGAGCATGAAGAAACCTCTCATTTCCATTGATGGTATTCTAGAGGTAGATAAGTATCTCCCTGTATTGTCTATGAAAGCTGGCAATGCACTTTCATATCCAGAACATATATTTTAGGTACAAAAACCAGAGTGAAAATCATATTTTTTTCATAAATATTCTTGAAAACAACAATTAAATTTGTGTTTTCTTCTCTTGGTAAAATGGATTATAGCTTGATTATCTGAGAATATTTACAGATAATTTCATATCAGTTTTATTGACATTTTAAAGCATCTACTCCAAAGGTTAATTATATTCTAAGAGCTTTTTAGTATTTCTGCCACTTTTGTTGTTTATTAATAGAATGCTTCTTGAAAAAGTCTGCCTAAAATTGTGGAACTGTCACATGAAAAAGAACTTCATTATTTTGAATGAAATCTAAGTTAAGATGTAACTTGCTATGTCGACATTATTCACACACTTCCAAATTTGAAGAAGAATCTGAATAACCCCTCTTCTTGATGGAACATAAATTTACTTTTATTTACATCTGTTAAATACAGCTTTTTCCTCAGATATCTACATCAACAGTCTCTCTTAAACTTGATAATCGCAAATCTTACATATTTTTCTGCCAGCGAGCACTGTGCTTCCTTCACTATCAGGGTATGGATTTGAAACATACTCAGATAAAAGAAAATTGTCGCAGAAATATTTTCTTTTTTTGTGGAAGAGGCAGCTGAAACATCAAGTTTAAGTAACAAGGATGAGTGTAGGAAGAAGAGCAAGCAAGTGAGAAATAGGAAGTGCAGGTTCAAACATTTTTTTTTTTCATTCTGGTACTCCCTCACATGACTTTGAATAAACCCTTTAGAGCTCAACTTTTAGAATTGCTTTTTAAGTTTTGGTGTCCACATTGATACCGTAAGTTTGCTCACAGTTTTTGAAAATAAAGCATTCTGTGTTTCAAAAGCAATGCCAACTTGAAGTTTGAAATCCTTTGAAAATATTCTGATTATTTTGATGCATTAGAATTGCTGCAATTGATTTTATTAAAAATAATTAAATTTTAACTTCTCTTTATTGCCAAATAACTATTGAATTTCAAATAAAATTTCTGGTAATTCTTCAGTGAAAGGCAAGGAAAAGACAAGGAGGTCATGTTTCTGTATGATTGGAAATATATATCAAATCAGAAGACAAGAATGTGAGTGTAAATTTTGCATATCTTTTTGTATTTATCAATGCACAAGTCTGCCTGGAGGGTATTTGCACCAAAGAGGTCATATTATAGACAGCAAAATTATCATTTAACAATAAATTTGAAATTATAAATTTTTAAAAAAGGGAAATAGTCAGATGGAAGAGCAGTATAAAAATTTGTATCAAGGAATGGAGTCCTGAGAATGGAAACAGCAGTGGTCAAACCTTGGTATGACATTGCCAGAAGACACTCCACATTATTTGTGTGGGAGTGCCTTAGCCAGGGAGATGCCTTACCATTAGATGTAACGAGCTGCCTCAGGGGCTGCACTCTGCTACTTGCTTGTCTCACTCCCTTCTTCATCTCTGTTTCATGGCCTCTGTCACCAAGGGTGTCATTAACTACAACATCCCCGATGAGTTCTTCCTTGCTAGGTGTCATGGAGTTATGCCTGAGACTCTCAGTTTGCTTAAGTGTTTGTGTTCCACCATGTATTCCCCCTAGAAAACGTTAGAAGAATTAAAACACCCCAGAAGACTCAGTGTCACAGGTGATCCCTGAAATACAGACGAAGAGCAGGAAAAACAAACAAGGAAATATCTGGCTTCTTTTAAAGAGATAATGACTAAAATTCCTTAGAACTAATTTCCTGATCTGAAGTTACCTATTTTCTGCTCCGTTAAATCTCCAGTATTTAGAGTGGAGTTTTGGAGCTGCGTCAAAATATTTAATTCTTCCCTTCTTTTTTAACCAGCTTTCTTTTGAGATCTCACAGCAGAAGTCAAGGCACTCTCATAGACACCTCAACCAAGCTATGTTATGATCTTCTACTTTAAAGGTAAAGTCTATAATGGCTCCCAAGAAGTTGTACAGGTGGCACTTGCTGGAGGGGATGGATATTAAAATGGTGGACAGGTTGTCTGGGCATCTCCAGACTCAGTAAACTGTCTTGCTGAAATAGCAATAAGTGTGTGACTGTGAGCATAATACGGGGAAAAAACAAACTCAAGCTTAGCAGAAAAACTTTAATACAGGATAAGAGGGTGCTCTTGAGACAGAGCAGGAACAGAAGGAACAAGTATGAATTGGTCTGAGAAGAAGAGTAAAAGCTATTTTGCTATGGAATGTTATTGGTATCATATCTCTTGTCTCATGTCCTTTTGTTATCATTCTGTTTCCTATATCCGTATTGGAATCCATTCTCAACTGTCACTACTGAGTGACTGACTTTTTTGGAAGTTTTGCTGGCTGACATTTCACTTGGAGTGACTCCTCACTGTACTATATAATCCAGGGTGATGGCTCTTGAAAAATGAGAAAAATCTAATTATTCTACTTGGGAAGTAGTGAAAAGCTTAACTCCTAGAGGAAATGAAACTATGGTAAATAGGGACTGATCTGTTAAAAATCAGACTGTGAGAGGACTTGAACTTGAAATGTGAACATCTAGGGACAAAAGGATTACCAAAATTTTCCAAATGTTCTCCTAACGTTCTCAAAGTCTGCTATAGCCAGCTATCTTTTTCTTCAGTATCAGGGCAATGAAGCAGCTGAAACTGTAAAAGCTAAATTCAGGTGGACCTACCTTAAATAGAAGCCCTTTTATATTTTCCTCTTCCCTAGACAGAAAGGGAGGCTCCTGCTCCTGTTGGTTCAGATTCTCTGGAGTGACAATTACCTTCTAAGACTAAACACTAAAACTGAAAAACTAGAGCTTTCCAAATACTGTAGTGTGCACTCACTTCAGTAAAAAGAAGAATCCAACTTTATTCTTCCTTTTCTCTCTTTGAGTCTGCATTAATGCCTCACTTTTTTCAAGTTGGATGGCTTTGACCTGCCACAGTTGCAGAAGACAGGTCAGTTGGTGTTCCCCAAAGGAAAAAGGTCTCACTGGAAGGATGTCCAGCCTTTCTAAATCTTCACTGAGGTTGGAGTGTCCTTGCTATGCTTATCGATGATATTTTTGGAGGAGAAACTGAGATATTCCAAGAAGGAATCATATGTTATTCAGGGAGCTAGATGGCTTTTTACAAAATTAACTGCATTGGTGACCGCTTTGAATACACACTCTTTATGGGATCCCACCCAGTGAGAGAGGAAAAAACCTTTTGAGACACAGAAAAAAAACAAACCACGGGTGGTATAAAATGTAGAAAGGCAGAATGTCAAATAACTGAGAAATAAAAGATAAAATAAGGACAATAAATACCCTTTCAAGGAATGTCTGTGATTAAAGGAAGTAGACTCTAGGGTTTTTGTTTAGACTGTTGTTTACCCCATGTGGAAAGGGATCCTTCAGTTTATTGCAGGACTGAACCCAAGAGGCACTCCTGCAGTCTATCTTCAGAATGACTTAGTCTATATCGACATGAATGGGAAGGGGGAAAGGCATTGTCCTGTTATTGAACTACGTCCCTTCTGATTCTGTCTACGAAGGCAATACCTCTGAAGTATTTTTGAATTTTTTCACTGCCTGCAGGATACCACCTTCGAGCATAGCCTTGAGGCAGCTGTGGAAAAGTTGCTCTGCTTTGTCACAGTTGCTCTCAGCAGTGGAAAGAAGCCAGGGACAGAAAACATATACCTTGGCACATCCTGTGTACTCAGTTAGTAAAAAAGAGATGGATAACTAGTGTTTCACAGATAGATTGCAAGAGAAGAACTCATATTGTCTCAAAATGTTTCTCTGTAATAACAAATTATTTTTATTATATAGGGAAAGATTAAGAGAAAAGACATCTAACAATATTACTCAAACACATCTTTGTTAGTGACTCCTTGACTCAGTCGAACTCGGCAGGATCTGGAATAAGGTGTTAGCACAGCTACTACTCAAGAATTTAGATGTTGTCAGGATATTATGAAAGGTTGAATTTTTTTAATTGTAAGCTTTAAAAATTGCATGTTTTAAAGTGCATTTTAAGTAAGGAAATGCAAATCTAGAGAACTAATGGAACACATTACGTAGATATTTATATTTCAACACCATATCCCACAATGACTATAAAACATTCTTTTTTATCTTCATCTCATTAATGCTGTGAGAGACCTGTTGCTTAAACCAACATGAAAACTCTTTGCCCTTGGAGATGCATATTGATGAGTATAACAGCTCTATTTCTTCAAAAGATAAGAAACATGCTATTGTGCTGCATTTTAATGTTGTGAAATATGAGATGTTCACCCTGGAATTGATTATTGTGGATTGGATTTAGATATCCTGGAGAGAAGGTGATTTGAAAGTTAGATTAATTAAATGGACCCACAGTTTGTCACCGAGGTTTGATTTTTATGTTAAATTGGTTTTCTCCTGCCTTTTTTAGAATTTTATTTTAGCACTGTTCTTACTCATTAAAAAATTGATGATATTATGAAAAAAGAAAAAAAGTGTGCTGCTGATTTTTCTTTTGTCCCACCTTTATTCTTTTGCTGAAAATGGTTTCAGTGCATGAAGAGATCTCTAATAACTGCAAGACTTGGTAAAATCATGGTATTTTCTAATCAGAAAAGCACTGGCTATGCATTTCAGATGTCTTTGTTTCTATTTTTAAAGCTTGTCTGCCACTTAATCTTTGCTGTGGTCTTTTCACTTGTCTGTTCTTCTGTCTTTGAAGTGGGAATAATGACACTGAAAATCTTTATAAAATACTGTGACAAATATTGACAAGAAGAAGTGTGGTAGACTTATGTAGTATTTTTAAACATAATGCCATCAGATTCCAAAACTGCACAACTAAACCTCTGTGTTTCATTTTTGCTGATGCAAGACTAAGCAGTTATCAGCATCACAGGAGCCTGTCTCTTTGTTGCACTGTACTCATCCAGAAAGTTGTTAACAATAAAAGATTCAGAAAATAAGTTCTCAAATTTTCTTCTTTATTTTATGCTTTTTTCCCCTAAGAAACTAAGAAAGCATTGTGCATCACTTTAAAACCCACTTTTTTTTCACCCATTCTCCCTAATGGACCAAACAATAGTATTTTCTATAGAAACTTTGACCCTAAAAAGAGCAGCACTTATGACAGAAACAAAAAGCTACATTCGGGAATCATTTTTAACTCTTGGTAGACCTAGGGAGTTCTATATAACATAAACTTACACAAGTTTCAGTTGGAACTCATTCATTTAGTTTAGTCAAACTAAAACATTTGTTCCAAGGCTCATTAATCCAATACTTAGCTTAATTTATGCAAAAAAACATATTAGCTTATGTTACAGTCAATACTACAGACTGTCTCAGGGGGAAGACAAAGACGGTTTATTCCAAAGAATTTCAGTATAAGTTTGGCATAATTAGAAGGCTGTGTTATGCTAAAGAAGGGATGGGCTAAGCTAATCAAGAGAATGTATTATGTTAACTAAGGGAAAACAAGGCAGGAGGCATTCATCCATTATTCATGGCCACAAGGTGGAGGGGGACAATGGGTCTTGCCAAACAGGTTTTGGGTACAGGGCAGGGAATACACAGAAACTACAAATCTTGTCAAATGCAAATAGTCTGCAGACAGTCCGAAGATGGATTGATGTCTGCAGACGGGATTAACTCTTATCGTCCTTTCCTTCCTTTGGTATTTGTCCAAGGTTTTGCAGATATCCCAGCCAGGCTCCTTGTCCTAGTCTCCGTTTCTGCCCCCACAAGCTTAGACCATACCAGGAGGATGAGAGTGACTCATCAGATTTATAAAGTCTAGCAATTTCCAGTATAAAAATCCTTTGTAAAATGTTCATATCATCGTTCCTCATAGGGGAGTATCAGTACTGACACTGAGGTAATCTCCAGGAAACAGGACTTCTTTCTTTCACTCAGTTATAACTTCTCAAATGCTGGACAAAAATACTGTTTCCCTCATGATTGTTTGAAAGATATGGTCAGCTTTGCAAAATGACAGAGCAAGAAATTTGCTAAAAACCCAAGTCATTCTTTGGTTTATTGCCTACTTGTGGCAATAAAACTTCTGGCTTGTCTCCCCCACTCTCTTCTGAAGAAGAAACAGAAGACTGAAGAAACATAAAGAATAGATAAAACTCAGCCCCCTGGTCTGTCCTCTGTTGGTCGGAGTAGTCCAATAAACTCAGTTCCTGGGAGCAGAGTAGAAATAGGACAAGACAGTTTCAATATAGAGAAGTTAGTCTGGAATTACTGCCCAAAAAATGACTTCTCCTATAACCACTTAATTTCATGATAATTGCTGCTTTTTCTGCAGTATCACGTTCTGAAACTGTGAAGGTCTAATATGAGGGTTATACTAGGAAAGTGTTGTGTGTGTGAAAGTGATCAAGTCTGTACCAAAAAAAGACACTATAAGTAGTCTGAGATCAGAAAATACAAGTACTCTTAAAAATTCCACCTCTGAAAGTTTAACTCATTCTTCTGATCCTTAAAGTCATAGAATAATTTAGGGTCAGGGAGGGGGTTCTCTGGGTGAAAGTCTAGTACAATTCTCTGCTGAAAGCAGGGCCAACTTGAAGTTAGATCAGGTTGCTTAGGGCATTGTTCAATCAAATTAAATATCTCCAAGGCGGAGAGTTCACACCCTAATTAGGCAAACTTTTTCAGTGTTTTATCACCCTTGGATTTTTCTAAGATTTAATATATATAGATATATATACCAAGAATATATAATATTCATACTTCAAAATAATTTAGATTTGCCTTTCTGCATTTTGTACGTGTCACATCACAGTGCACCTCTATGAAGCGTGTCTGTGTCTCCTCTGTAGCTACCCATTACCTGAAGACAGCAGTCCTAGAATAGTCCATTGATCAATCAGATAAGATGCTAAATTGCCATCAGACTTTTGTTTTCCTGAACAAACAAAACCAGTTCATTCAGTCTCTTCTCAAACATCTACTCTAGTACCATAATCATTTCAGAAACCTTCACTGAACTTACCTCAGTGAATCAAAACCTGGTTTTGTACTGGAGAGCACAAAATGGCATATAATACACTAGACTTGCATCTTCAGAAACTGAATAGCTGAAATTTTGAACTAATTACAAGAGCAAAAATAAAGTTTAAGCTCTTACTTGGCAACTTGGGCTGCTGCTTTTAAAAAGGGAACCTAAAATATAAGATCATGCATAAAAATATGCATAATATTGATGCATATTAATAGCAATGTGCAAGTATATATTAAAATATGCATGAAACATTTTTTTTAATGCCTCCCAGTAACTTTTACAGAAAAGACAAATAAGAACAGATCCCCGCTAGCAGTTGTTATCAGACTTAAGGTCCAACTGCAGATTATTATTTTTCTGTTTTCTGTTCTGAGGTTTTTTTCTTAACCATCATGTCACGTATTTTGCTGAGCTACAATATTGGAACAAAGGGCAGATGGCCTGAATCATGCTGTTGACTGAGCAATGCTGAGAAATTGTGGGTTGATATAAAGACAGTTAAACACAGGAAAAAAAAAAAAACCACAACAAAAGGAGTGGGACAGGACAAAACATGACACACAAAAACAAAGGGCTGGGGGAGGAAAGAAAATAAAATTATGAAAAAAACCCCAAAACAAAACAAAAAGACCAAACCGTTAAGTGCCGTCTTCTGATTGACACTTTTCATCAGCCGTCTGAAGTCCAACCAGTCCCCAAGGACTGGCAGCCCCAGCAAACTTCCCCTCCCAGTTTTTATTGCCAAGCACGATGTCATATGGCATGAAATATAGTCAGTTGGGGTCAGTTGTCCCAGCTGTGTCCCCTCCCAGCTTCCTGTGCACTCCCAGACATCTCGCTGGTAAGGTGGGGTGAGGAACAGAAAAAGCCTTCAGGCTGCATAAGCACTTCTCTGCAGTGACTAAAACATCCCTGTGATTTCAATGGTCCCATACAAGCCACCATGAAGAAAATTAACCGAGCTTGAACAGTATGAGGTTCCTTATGTCCTACTTGTTTACCTTATAGTAAAGAAGCAGTTTTCTCAAAATGACAGCTAAGAGGTGATCAGGAAAGAACTGAATACAAAAGATAAATATGAGGAATTTATATTCCATCTTCCCCTTTACTCATTGCTATCATACACATTTGTACAAAAAACTCAAGCCCTGTCCCGTCACTGTGCTGCTAAGACAGGCTTTGGAAAATCTATCTTTATATCTCTAAAACTAAATTTCCAGCACAAGAATGTAAGGACATATTATTAACTAAGAGCAAAGTAGTTGACATGGCAACTGCAAATAGCCAGTAGGTCTTGTGTATTCTCTCAAGATTGAAAAGTCTGATTTTCTTCAGTACGGAAAGAAGGAAAAAATATCTAACTTTACATATATACTATTGCCTGGTTTAGAACTGGCAGTGAAATTATAATGAAGAGTAGCATTAGCACTGCAAATGAGAAATTATTTACTTAGAGGGTTATGTTCATTACTATTGTTTGCTGCCAACCTTAGCATCTGGGATATTAGATTTGCATTAACCTCTAAGGCAACCATTCTCTATTCTTAAATATGTTATGACAGAGGCATTACTATGATCTCTAATTGGCTCAGCCCTGGCCAAGAGTTGGATGTCCCTCCTGGGGCCAAGTATCATTGGCTCCCATGGGACACAGGAAGCTTCTAGCAGCTTCTAACAAAAGCCACCTCTGTAGCCTCCACACGACTAAAATTCAGCTCTAGAAACCCAGGACACAGGCAAAGATATTAGTCTTCCGTGCAGCCTCAAAACAACACTTACTATTGTGACTATTCTTTCTGCCTAACTCCTTTCCTGTCTGTATGTAATATTTGAAAGTCTACTCCTTAATAATGTATACTAATTCTATTGTATTATAACAAACTTTCTTTCTTCACCATGAATGAGAGAGTAATCTAAATGCACTCAGAATGCACTCAAATTTATTTTTTATCATGATTGAAAATGAGTTTTAACATAATATGTCTCCATTTCTATTAAATTCACCTACAAATTAAAATACAACAGAAATAATATTTTAATATCTCTGGTGAAATCATTACCTACTCCAGGCTCTGATGCTCACAGTGTAGTGCCTTGCTTTCAGCTTGATCCAAACCCCACTAAAAGCAATGGGATACAATGGAGTGTCTACTAAATAGATCTATTGATTCTTGAACAGTTGAAGTTCATCAGTCATGAAAATACTATCTTAGACAGACTTCTGAGATTTAAATAACATTGAGATGTGTAACAAAGCTGCAAGTGACATACAAATCTGTTTCTCTTCTTGTCTTTGTAGCACCATAATATTTTAGTTATGTTTATTAATTGTTGGATGAAAGTCAATACTTTTCTGTTGTTATTTTAGCTTTTCCTTCTTGGGAAAATAATTTTAGTTGTTCCAGCCCGAGTTCCTCTTTCTTTTGACCTGGGGCTGTAGGGGTTTACTCCTCCCATTTTTTATGAAGTAAATTTGCCATGGTGGCTAATTGCATTACAAAACTGGCTTTGAAAAACCACACACTCTAGAATAGACTGGAATATCAGAAGAAGTGTGTTATGCAAAAATAGGGCATATAACTGTTTAGCATTTTTGCAGTATAGTGAATAAATATTGAAAAATTCAA
Source organism: Grallaria varia (assembly GCA_013396735.1). NCBI lineage: Eukaryota > Metazoa > Chordata > Aves > Passeriformes > Formicariidae > Grallaria > Grallaria varia. The sequence continues at coordinate 592,870 of VWZG01010588.1, read as the reverse complement.
ACAATTTGAATAAAACATGATTCCTGGAGGACTAGCAACTCATGAATTTTCTACTGCTGTCACTATTATATTCTTTGTCCATTTCTTTGGCTTCTGACAAGACTGATTTTTGGACAGATATTGGGAGACCCAACATGTCCTGAATAGAATATGAGCTCCTGATGATAAAATTCAAATTCATTTTGAGTGAGAAATACCAAAAATGAGGAGACATTGGCCTCACTGGACAATGGTCCGCTATATTTCAGCAGAGAGATTTGTCCATTTCCATCTACAGACGAAATCTCTTTTTCACATTTCTTTGAATGTTTGTAAGAATGGAAGATTCTGAATATGCAGGACCAGTACCTTCACAAAAATTATGTTTGTTGGCTTAGATAGCAATGGAACTTCTCAAAATCAAACTCAGGTTGTCCATATAGTTGCATTTATAACTTTGTGGGAAGTTTTTTAATCTGAAATGTAATAGTCCATTACTATTTCCTGTACTGGACTGCCTATATAAATAAGTATAGTTATGTATGTATATATAATTATGTAGATAAATGAATTGCATATATAATTTGACATTTTTATTCACTATTCAACTACTTGGTGCATAAAGCTAAGTGGGCTTTGTAAAGGGAATAGTTACTGACTGCAAAGTCTTCTTCCACATCAGTATAAACCCAGATATTTTTATCTGTACATTTCCATCCTCTCCTCCTTTCCCACCTCCTCCTCTTCATGTTGATAAACTAATGCTTCATTCTTTCCTGAAAAGTTAATTTTATTAATAAAACAAGTATTTTGAAATTCAAGATAAAGTAAATCTGTACATATCATTTAGGACTGGTACCTAAATAGAAAAATTATTAAAAGTATATTTTAGAAATGACACAAATAATTCTGAATATGTTCTAATGTTAGATTGAACATAGTACAAAATAGGGTAAAAATTATTAAAAGTAAGACTCAAAAAGAAACACTTGTCTGTGGTGGTCCTTTGGTTCTTTTTGGTCCTCCAATGACATACTGTGATGTAGGAAAATTTTAGTTCATTGCGAAGATATCAGTGATTGATCCATTCTTCAGAAACTTCTTAAAAGGGACTACTGTCTTATGAATTTGGCTACTCTAACTCTTACCTGAAAGATGACATCTAACTTCAGAGATTGATCCTGCTACTTTTTACTTCTGTCTAAGGATTAAAGGGTCAGCTTCACTCAGCTTCAGTTATAGAAGTCACTGGCACATGAAGTCTAGAAGATACTATTGGCTTAAAAAAAAGACCTTGTGGTAGCATACTATTTATAAAATAAAGCAGATAATAATTCTTTATCTTCATAACTGTTTATTAACTAGGATTCCCAGAAAGGTCACATGAAAATGAAGGTCTTAATATCTGTTGCATGGTCTCTGAAGGGCAAGTTGGGTCTTACCACAGTTATAATTGTAACTGCAGGGAAAATGGCACTTTTGTGCAACATCTTCATTCCTATGCACATGCTTCAATTCAAAGTCCTCCCTATAAGGAGATATACATGGATCCTTCATAACTCTGTGAGTCCCCAATATCTGTAAAGGCTATCCTGAGGACTCTGAAATTCTGTGTACTTCCATGACAACAGGAAAAAAATTAAACCAGGATTCATATAAACCCAATTGCAGCTGGCTGAAAAATGAGTGCAAAATAATTCTATGGAAGAAGAAAATCTCACAAGACCCTGATGGGTCACCACCATGACAAGATACCACCCTCCAATTTAATCAAATGATTTTAGGCCACGTTTTCTGACTGGTCCCTTAGAAACCATTACTCTGACATCAGCTGTGAGACCTTTTTTTTTCCTGTCTCTTCAAGACAACCTCATTGCTTTCCTCTCAGAAGATTCAGTCAGAGTGAAGCTGATCATGATGCAAATGATGGTTCTTGAGAACATTATTAACAAATCCAAAGAAGTACCACATGACAGCAGCAGCCAAGTCTGTTTTTCAGAGTGCCTGGCCACTTAGTGGTGCATAACTGAACAGCTCAAAAAGTGGTCTTTCTGTAGACTGCTCTTTTTATTTCTTTTTATTTTATTTGGAATATTTTATATGTTAGAATAGTGTACTTAAAAAAGTATTTTCTTAGTACTCAGAAGAATGGAGTCACTCATCAAAATCTACTACAGAGTTCTGTAGTATGTCTGAGGTAACCAGTGCTGTGCTTTGGCTAGCCATAAAATCAAAGAATCATTTATGATGGAAATGAACTCTTAAGATTATTGAGTCTGACTGTTAACTCAGCACTTCCATGCCCATCAGTAAACCATGTCCTTCAGTGCCACACCTATACAACTTTTAAATACCTTCAGGGACAGTGACTCCAGGCCCTTCCCCAGCTCTGTTGCCCTTCTCTGGACTTGCTCCAGCACCTCAGGGTCTTTTTTGTAGTGAGGGGTCTGAAACTGAACACGGGATTTGAGGTGCGGCCTCATCGGTGTCAAGTACTGGGAGACAATCACTGCTCTGGTCCTGCTATTGCTGATACAGATCGGGATGCCATTGGCGTTCTCCCCACCTGGGCACACAGCTGACTCATGTTCAGACAGCTATTGACCAGCACTTCCAGGTCTTTTTCCACCAGGCAGCTTTCCAGACACCCTTCCTCCAGTCTGTGGCATTACATGGGATTGTTGTGGCCCAGCAGTAGGACTCAGCACTTTGCCTTGTAGAGCCTCATAAAAATGACCTCAAGCCATCAGTTTGTGCAGATCCCTCTGCAGAGCTTTTTACCTTTCAGCAGAGCAACACTCCTGCCCAACTTGTCATCTGCAAACTGAGGATGCACTCAATGCTCTTTTCTAGATCATCGATAAAGATGTTAAACAGGACTGGCCCCAAAACTTAGTCCTGGGAAATGCCACTTGTGACTGGACGTCAACTGGATTTAACTCCATTCACCACCACTCTCTGGACCTAGCCATCCAACCAGGTTTTACCTGACAAATACAGCACCCATCCAAGCCATGCACAGGAAGTTTCTCCGAAAGAATGCTGTGGGAAATGGTGTCAAAGGCTTTAAGAAAGACCAAGTAGACAACATGAGACACCTTGCTCCTGCACCTTCCAGATTTGCTTCCTGAGGAATGTCCAGCCTTCCTGGACTTCTCTACCCTTCAGGACTGCCTTCTGACAACAAATCTCCTGAACAGGCCAAAGTCTGCCCTCCAGATGTCCACGGTAGCAGTTGTTCTGATCCCCCTCCTTACTCCCCAGGGAATCAAAAGTTCTATGATTTAGTGATCACTCTGCCAAAAATTGTCTTTGAACCCCACATCACCCACAAATCCTTCCCCATTCACAAAAACAGGTCCAGCAGACCACCTCCCCTCATTCAGCACTTGCATTAGGAAGTTATTTCTCACACACTCCAGGAACCTCCCAGGCTGTTTCGTCTCTGCTGTGTTGTATTCATACAGTAAGTTAAGTCCCCCACAAGACTACTCCCAGATGCTCGTAGAATATTTGGTCTACTTCTTTGTCTTGATTGGGTGATCTATAACAGAATCCCACTTTGTTGGCCTTCCCCCTGCTTCTTAACCATACTCAATCCTGTCATAACCATCATTAATCTCCAGGCAATAAAACCACTCCCTAACATGCAGGCATACCCCACCATCTCTCCATCTGTGCCATGACCATGCAGGAAGAAAACAGGTTGTATATAAACTTCTCTGTACCATCCTTGTTTAATAAGACAAACAAGCAATTGACTTTCACTTCTAACATGCTGCTTTACATTTGATGGAAGCAAGTTACTGTGAAAGCCATAACTGAATCTCTCTGGTGACTTTGTGCATGTGTGTTTATGCAGCAGCCCTCGGCAGACTAAAAAGTTTTAGTTCAGTCGTGTTCTGCCTGGGTTTTATGGCATACTTACAGATGATCTACCACACAGCTTCCTGTACTGTGATGAGGCATCATCTGTTAGTCTTCAAGCAATTGTACTTCCTGCTGGTTGCAACTTCCTGCTGGGTTTTTTGACCAGCAAAACTCTGAAAACTCTGAAAAATAGCCCCATATGTGTTGTCTGACTGTTATTGCTTTTTATCAGATGAAGTTTACTATAATTTATGGGTTTTCTAGATATACTTGTCATAGTAGATGAGCTACCAGAGGAGAAAACAGCAGCAACATACAAAATAGTCTGGTAATATTAGAACAGAGAGAAATAGACCAAAAAGAGATGTTTGATCATAATAAATGCAGAGTTGTTCACAGTGGCTGAATAAACAAAGACCAAGATTTGAAATCTACAATTCAGAATAAGGTATTGCCTCCAAGAAGCAATTGCAAATACGACATTAAAACAACTCATTGACTCCTGTGTATTGACCTTATATTGACTTTACTTAAGATTAAGCTTCCACAAATTGGCTGGGGAAAGAAATGGAAGCATAAAGGTTTCTGATTGGAATATTCCTGTGTATGCACTAACTCAGCAAAACACTAAATGTTGTTTACCTTTATGCATAGTTTCTTCTATCAACGTTTCAGCCCCTGATGAACTAAAAGTTGGTTGTTTCCGAGCAGATGAGTTCATTTTGGTCTGCTGGTGTATACTCAGAAGGTAAGTAGTTTGACAGAGAATCCTGATTTTGAGAGATTATCTACACCAATACCTTTTTTTCGAGTTACATGGTAAGGATTTTCAACAGTTCCTCAAATTAGTTGAATGAGACTCACATAGCATACAGTCTCATCCTTAAATAATTTAAAACATGATGAATACTTAAATTCAATAACATTTGGGCTGGTTTTTATTATTTTATTCATTTGAGGAGGGTGAACACAAATCCTATTTTAAGAGTCTTGTTGCATGAGAAACATACACACAGAGATTGAGAGACATGGTAATATTGTTTTGAACAAAATGGCCCTTTAAAGAAATGCATTCAACCAACCGCTTACAAATAATTCTTTAAATGTGGTAGGCAAACCACTAATTAAGCATGAAATGATTGCATGGTTTTTGTGGGTTTGACACTGCTGCAAACTTCTGGGAACTGCAGCACGGGAGGTCCCTTTCCAGTGAAACAAATATGTGGCAGGTTGGGGAATCCATTGACAATTGTTCCTTGTCTTGGGCTTTTCTGTGAGCATTTTTGTGTGTGAATCATTATCTCTTTTCGCATGCTTTGGTTATTAATATTGTTGCTGTTACTGTTTGGTGGTTTGTTTATCTCATTGCTGTTTCCTGTAAATTGTTCTTATCTCAACCTGTTATCCTTGGCTTTTGTGCCTCCAGTTCTCCTCTCCAGCAACCCTGGAAGTGGGAGAGCAGAAGTCGGGTGAGGGGAAGTGAGTGAGCAACAGTGGTTTGGAAAGTCTCTATGGGAGAACTAAGTTGGGGAGTACCTTCCCCAACTACAATAACCGTTACTTTGAGGGAATTTTGCCATTTAATTTATGTTAACTTTTATTTATTTTATGCTTTTTTCACCATACTGAAGACTTCTTTGCTTTGCTAAGGATGGCATTTTTCATCATTTGAAAACCAAACAGTACAAGAAATACCAAATGGACTAAGAAACAGTTGTCACTTCTTCATAGTGGGAGGGAACTGTAGCAATCAGTGAGTTTGCACACTATTATTCCATTTGTTTCAGGTAGATGTTTTTAACTAATGAGGGATTTGGATGAAGGCAAATAGAGGATAAAGAGTGCTTTATTCCAAAGGTCAATACAAAAACAACCCTAAAACAGAGAAGTGTTGTAAAAAAGAAAATAAAATGAAAAGCTCAGTCAGCATGAGGGATTTGAAATAGATCAGAAAAGGAAAAATAAAAGTGTTTGTGGAAATTAGTTCCATTCATAGAAGAGAAATCAGGTTTATTTTTAGGCAAGACATATAAAAATGCATCAGAAGAAAGTAATCTGGATCAAAGTGCAAAGAGGTGACTGTGTCAGACCTATTGTTTACAATAGAAATGGTAGTAGGCCACAAGCACATTAGCAAATGAGTATCACCGCAAAAAGGTAAAACTATAGAGCAGATTGCACGCTACTGTAATTATCTGCAGACTTTTCCACTTCATAAAGCTGTTGCTATAATGTACTGTGCTAAAATATCTGTACCATAAACACTTTAACTGGGATTACAATGGACAGTTTTTCTCCAAATTTATGACATTTAGTGTTTACTTCTTTGTTCCTCTACTAAGTTTTTGATAATGTTTTGTGCGTTACACCTTTGTTTTCACTGATATATGATGAATATAACCCCCAAGTAACACTGGCAGTTATCATTTTTAGCATGCTTCCTCTTCTCAAGACACTTTTCTCAAGGCTGGATAGTTGCCATGTCTGACTACTTCGGTAAATGTATTTGGCTATCCGGAGTTATATATGAACATTATTATATAATCCGGCATCAGGTTAGCATCTTTGCTGGCATCTGCTTTTCAAAGACTCCCATCTTTATTTATAAGGTCACAAAGAAGAAAGGTATTTTTTCAGCTTCCTCTCGTTATGATTTTAATGCCTAATTAATTCATGAAATGATGATTTTAACTTTGCAATAAGGGTAGTGTCAAAATACCTGAAACTTTAGCAGCTGCTTCCACTAATTTAAATTCCACTACTATCTGTCCAGAGGAATGTGCGTTACTACCCCAGCAAAGACAAAACAGATGCAACAGCATAATGTATCCCAGTTTAATGCCATTTCTGTACAGCTATTTTGCCTTCTAACTGGATATGATGCACATGAATTGTTGAACGGTATGTTATCACCTAATGTAAACAAGAGCACAGTTGGCTTATTCCAGTTATAAAGCTGAAATCCTAGTAACAATATCTCATCTATATTTCATCAATATCACAAACAATTAAAAATTAATCATATCTAAAGCAATGGAATGCAGTTTTATTCAATACCTTCAGATCATTAATTCATTCAATCCTCAGTTTATGAAATCCTGAAACATTTTTTGAAGTACTAAGGTACTTAGCTATTTAGCAGGCAGGTATTCAATAGGAGGAAACTGAAAATATCAGTGCATACCATTACCCATCCTTTAGAAATAAAGAATTTTTAAGACTTTCTGATGTTTTGGACTATACTAAAATTATTGGAATGACTAAACATTGTTTATGTCTGCTTGTAACTATGTAAAGAAGGGAACCCTAAAGCAGACAATAGCCAAAATGGCAACCAGTACTCTCCACCTTGTAACCAGCTTGAATTTGGAAAGAAATGCTGTATTCACGGATAATGAAAAAAAACCCAAACAAACCCTGATGAAATAATGAGCTGTATTTGGCAAAATTGTGTTTAACCATTAGTCTGTGTAAACTGGTAACAACAGGACAAGTTCTACAGAGGAGTCATGGAATACCTGGTATTTAGAACACAGCATCAGTTCATCAGACATGCACACAGAGGTGCACTGATATATAAAAAGGTATTCTTTAAGAAGTCTTTTGACTTGCCACTAGGTGAACATAATTCAGTGGATCTGCTGACTTTTGGACTTTTGCCTTCAAGTATTACTCACTTTAAGAAACAAAGTCGGTCACTGAGATGATGCAAGAGTGTTTTATCTTCAAAAAAGTTAAGTCCTTCTGACACTACTGCAAACCTCGTTTCTCGATTCCAAAACACTGCTTTGATTCTTAATTGACCTTTCCACAGGTATTGTGTCTGTATTCTTGTGAGCTTTGTATAGCTTCAGTGTACCAACATGCAATGTTAAATTAGGATGTCAACTTGCTCATTTCTTTCCTTTTCTGATATATGTCAGTGAGCTCTTCACAGAATAACAATTCCATTGTGATATACCTGGCCAAAATCCTAGAGATGCTTTTAAGACAGAAAGTAATAATTTTTATCATGTAACCAGTGACATTCTCATCAAAACCATGACCACAAATATAAAAGGACCCTGCTTTCCAGTTGTTGGGGTTTTTTTCTTTATAATGCACATATTGCCTTTGAGGCTAAAATGAAGCAAGTTGTAAATGATGTATGAAATAAAACATGGAATTCTGCTAGAAAATCAGTTTTGGAAGAAAAAAGCCCTGATTGTTAGTATCCTTTAAAAAGAAAAGAAAGAAATTTATTTCTAGGATTTATAATTCTATGAATAAAATTATGGTACTGGGGAATACAAATGAGAATTGATTAAGTAAATGACAAAGAGACTTAAAGCAACGACTGATGAAAAAATATTGGAACAGATGACTTATTTTAATAGAGTCATCTATAATAGGTATCAAATTATAAATTACTCTTCTAAGCATTATCATTCTTTATTATTTAGCCTACATTGTAGAAACAATCCTAGTATGATGTAGATATTATTTTTAAAAGTACCTTCTATTGTTATACAGATGAAGCATTGCTTTCTACTTTCTAGAAATGCCTTTGATATGCTGCTTTCAAAGGAATTTAAAAATTATTATAAATTATTATCAAATTGTAATAATTACTATAACTTATTAATAATTATTAGTTATTCATGGTATATTAATACTGTTATTAAAATTATAAGAAATTTAAAAATCATTTTCATGTTTAGAAAAACACAGGATTGTATGACAGACACAGATGCCCTTTGAGGCTATCCAGGGTAGTTTGACATTGACTGTCAAAGCAGGGACTATAAAACAGCATATTTGAAAACATGCAAGTGAAATATGTGGGCAACACATAACCTTTTTGGTGCTACAGACCTGCAGTCACTGAGTTCTTTTTTTAACGGTTTTAAATGGGAACATACTACTAAGCTGGTCATTGATGGTTTTGCTGGAGAACAAGTATAATATGAAAGGTCAATATTTTGCATGTTTGAAACTCAGTCATTTTAAAGTATAAATATTGATACGTCAGCACTGCGAAGATGTGTGCTAATACCTAAACTGGAACAGAGACACATTCCCACATACATAGACACATTCCCACCCCAAGTGCAGAATGCTAATATAAGTCCAACTTTAAAACCTCTGAAATCTTCTTCATGGCATATTTCCACACTTCAGTAACAACCATTCAGCTCTGTAAGTTAATACTGTCAGATGTCAGCTGTTTAATTTAAAACTAAACCAGGTAAATTCCCACTAGCTTCCCACCTCTGGATTGCTCTGTGGATATAGGCTGGCACAGCTCCTGAGTAGCCAGATGTGTACAGAAAGCTTGAAAGATGGTAGTAGTCAAAAGGAAATTGATGCAGATAGTAATCTGGTAGTTAGAAATGTTTGGGGTGAACAAGTTAATCCATGGAAAAATAGCAGTTTTCAAATGACCCTTGGGAATCATGAGTGGCTCCTGGGTTCATCATTGTCCTCAATATGAGTGCCTTTGGGACTGTACTGTCCTTCAGCTGCCTTATTCCAGAGGGCCTGTTTTAAGGCTACGTGGGTCTGGAATAAAACTGCTATGCTGATGTGTGAGGTTTGGTCCTGGGGACTTCACTGCTGGGCAGGCAACACAAGGCAGGGACCAACACATGATTTGCAAACAGAAAGATTTAAAGACATCATTTTTCATTTACCTTTACAGGAAATATTTAATACTAGAAACCTAGTTACTAGCTCCTAATGAATACCTGAAGGAAGAGAATTTCTGTTGCTTAAATAAGGTCATTGATCACTAAGCATGGTAAGAATAGTCTTTCATGAAATTTAAAGGGACTTGTGGTTGAAATTGTGTTGATTTCTAGGTGAAAACTTGCCTGCTAAATCTTTATTCTTTATGCCATCTACCATATGACATAAGTACCTGTCAAACTTACATTTATTATTACTTTGGCAAGAATAAGGAGGGATGCCAGATTCCTTTTCAGAAAAGTGAATATACAGACTGTCATCCAAATTTTGCTTTCTCCATTGACGTATCTAATTCCCATATTTTAAGTAAACGGTATGGCTCATGTGTCACGCAATACATCTGAAGCTTTTTCTATCAAGTTAAACATAATATTTAAAAACTTAACAACTAGTGACAAGAAGGTGGCATTAAATCCTCATTCCAAGTATGACAAAATGTACATCAACACATCTCAAGCTTGAAAATGTTTTTAAAAGACGCAGTCAAATAAGTTTAATTACCTCCTCTGCACATTAATTGAACAAATTAACATTATAAGATCTATTACCTAATTATACCATTAATTGAAAACTTCTGTCTTATTCTGTAGTTAAAGTAATATCTTAAATTTATTTCCCTTCCTGAAATAGCAAAGCATGCAATTATCTAAGCTTCTCAATACTGCCATAACTTTCTGTATGTGTAATTAAAATATTATTACAGGCAGGCAAAAGTATATATGTGTTTTATATATATATATTATTTGAAGTATAATATGCATAAAATATGTTATTCTTTAAATGCCCAATAATGCTATTTGATGTCCATTTGTATCATATGGCATAACCTACCCATTCAAATGTTTTAAAATGTCAATAAACATTCTGACTTTAATTCAAGCGTTGATGTGATAAATCATTGTTTGCCACCATTTGGAATACCACAAAAAACCTGAAGTAATTCACCATTCCTGTATCCAAATTTCTTGATTTATTTAACATATGGCAAGGTAGCAATTTTCAGTTTAATACTGTTTAGACACATGATGCTGACTCATGGTTAAGCAAAGTGGTTTGAGATGAGTTCATGCACACAAAGATTTATTAACAGGGATATTATGTTGAAGGAATATTAAAACAAGAATTGAGGAGAGAGGGAAAGACTAAGGGGAGAGGAGGGAGGGAGAGAAGGAAGGTATTGTTATTGCTCACTGGAGGAGGCTTAAATCATGGGCAGGTTCCGCACGTCACAGTCACTGACTTGGAGATCCATTGCAGCAGCACCATTGGAGTCTGCAGGTACAAGAACATGGAAGTAACAACACAAGGGCAATTGCATGAGAACAGCAGGGGAAAACACTACTCTGGAAGCTTGGGTGAAGGGTTATGGAGCTAGACCTGGAAAGCAGCCCACAGATGTGAAGATAGAAGGCCCTTAACAATACAGAAGGCAAAGCCACCTGAGGCAGTGTACAGCACATCTCAAGCCAGTGGGGACTGGTTGTTTATGTCTAAAGCTGTTCTTGAAATAATTTAAACTACCTCTGTCTGCATGTGATTCCTTGCTAATTTATGAGTATATACAGGGTACAGTCATTTCAGGCAGTGACCTTGCCTTGGAAGTTGTGGAGGAGGATAGAGAAGAGTAGCATGGTCTCCCTGTCCCTGCAGAGACCCACATCCCCAGCCATGCCATTGCTCTAGCCCCTCTCTTTTTGGAAAGTGATTCTCCTGACTGTTACATCTAGGAAAGCTCATATAAAGACTTTTTATCAAGCTTCAGGGAAGCAACTGCCTGTCTGGGACCCCCTTGGGATGCATACCCTTCCCCTGTCCCTTTCCCACCTTGTTTCCTGACTGGAATTTGGACTGTGATGGAAACTTGAGATAAGACTATTGTCTAATTATCTCAAGAGTGAGGAGAAGTAAACAAGACTCAGGGAAGAAGAATGTATCTGTGTCAAGAATTAGCCCCAGCTGAGCTCAGCAGGCGGCTGGGGAGAAGGGTTTTGGGTGTGTGATAGGAAAATATCTCCACACCAAATTGAAGGAATAAACCCCCACTTCAGGAAGATCATGTACACACAGGACATTCACATGAGAGGCTGCTGAGGAGGGGTCATAAACCATCAAAGACTGCCAAAGCGCCCACCCCCCCAACTCATTCCTGAGGCTTTCCACCGCTAGATGACTGTACGTGATCCAAGCGATGCAACAAATCCAGAGCCTGTCGCAAGAGATTGCAAAGCTACCCCAGCAGGGGAGGTGCCTGGGTATCTCCTGAATGGATATTAATCCGTTGGACTCTATGTTTTGTCGGACCCTCACCACCAAGAAGACTAGAAGAAGAGAACCCACGGGACACTGCTGGATTTCTCAGAGTGGTGGTACATTTTCTATTTAATCTCCCCGTCATTCTCTTTCTCCCCACCACCTACTCCTTTTCCTATTTCTTTCTATATCTCTTTCTACCTCACATTGACTGTTAAATAAAATCCGTAATATTGACTTTGGCATATGGTCTTGTTTGCACCTTAATTTGGGCAAAGTAATTTCTAGTAATTTTAATAACAGATCATAACACACTTGTGTGGAGGAGAGAGGGGACTGATTCTGACATTACATTCACTGTCTATAGATATTGTATAGAATAGCTGATTTCACAAAAAAAAAATCATGTCTATAAAAAATGACACATACGAAAAAAAACAGATTAGGTGTAAGTGCCTCAGCTACGCAATCATATCCTAGTTATAAAAATGGCATTGTTTAGCAATGGATTGTAATAAGATTTATTTGTTTTCTGTTCTAAAGGAAACATTTAGGGCAACTTTCTGTAAAGAGCTGTGGGAAACAGATTCATTCTAATGGTCTTCTGGGAAAAATGTGGAAATCCTGTGTTCAAGCATGACATTGTTCTGTTATTTTGGGCAGTAATACATCCGTAAAGGAAAAATCATCAAAATGCTTGTGAGCCTATTTTCTTTAAAACATTTAAATAAGTTTTTTTCCAAGAACAATAAAGATACATTTTCAGCTACCCAGATACCTTAATACAACAGTCCTGTTTCTCCTGTTGTCTGATTTTTGATAGCTCACAAAAGAGATGATCAGGTGCATTTCCTAAGTCGTTGACATGAATGATTCAGTATTTCAGTAAACAAAAAACTGTTAGACGGTGTTTGTCCGAGGGGATGTGAAATGGATTTTGAATGCATAGGAATCAAACCGTAAGTTAGAATGAAAGCTTCTTCATGCCTAGAAAGAATATTTTGCTAGTGGGTATACTCTTACCTCATCATGGGAAGTGGAAGTGGGAGGAGACAGGTGACTCGGGAAACTTCTCCCCACCATCAAATCCATGGCTTTGTGAAGCTGTTCTTCTGGCTGCCAAAGGATGACCACTGGCACAAAGTACTGTTCATATTTCCTCCCTCTCTCAAGAAATCATAACCAAAACAAGATGCAAAACCTGTGCCAGTGCTAGTGTTGATCCCTCTGCCCCTAGGAGGGCCTTCCCCTTGGAACTGCTGAGACCTGTGGGGAAGGGTGGAAAAGGATTCCTGAGATCTGGCTAAGGATTTAGATTGCCTGGGCATTTTGTGGAGACTGTTTCTGACCCAGGACTGCAGAAGTCCATTAGTCTCACCTTACTATATTTAAAGGTGTGGGGCAGGTAAGGCTTCGAGAGATGCTTGTGTTTATCTACAGCAGACCATCTACTTGAGCTGTGGGTTTACGTGCCAGAGCCACTCTAACATTTTCAATTTCAAATGTCATTGCTCAGTGGTGCGTCACCAGCAAATAGGTGCTCAAATGTACCCTGGGCAATCAATCCACATGTAAGAGAACCTGAGGCTTCTACTGGGCTTTTCTCATCTCAATGAGGGATGAAAACAAGTTGGGTATATAATAAGGACGGTTTCAAGGAATGATTAACTTTAATTTTCTACACTGTGGGTGGGCAGTGAGTGAGAGAGCAGCATCTGCTGCAAGGTTGTTTCAGGCAGAGGAGGAAATGGAGGTGACACTCATGTCCACACTGCCAGTAGAGCTCAGGTTTCAGTAGCCACCCTTTTGCCTGCATCTCAACTTCCCCACTCCAGGAACTCACTGGTTGTTTTGTCTTAGACAGGGAAATAAGCTGTATACATTGAGGAGTGCTGTGGCGTCAGAGCAGAACAGCAGAGATTCCCTACAAAGAAGAATTGAAATAGACCTTACTACTTCAAAAATATAAGTCCTAGTCGAAGGAAACATTTCCTCAAAAGCAAAGCTGTAAAACCCGTACATTGTCCTCCTAGTCCATGCTGCTGGTGGTATTTCTCCTTAAAGTGTAAGAAAGAAGGCAGTTAATTTATTAAAAATTTTAAGCATTTAACATATATCATTATAGTAATATTGAAATGTGGTGTGCAATTCTGGCTAAGAGATAATTAGGAGGCATAAATGACACTTTTAATCCTCTGTACAGGTCACTTGCATTTAAAATTGAATTGGATTAGACAGTTATACTTCAATATCTGGTTTTGGCCAAGAGCAAAGGTCTTTATGGCAATGACAGGTAAGCTGCTCTTTATTTTAAAGAAACTTGCTTTGTTCTAACATGGGAAGTTGGAAGTTGTATCTTAAAAGAATCCATTTGACAGAAAATTGCTCTCTCTTCCCACATCTTAATTCATATCCCAATATTTTTCTTTACACCTCTATATTAAAAGCAACAAAGTTATTACTCATAACTCACTGAATGAGTGTCAGATAACAACTTTTAGCTGTTTTCAATGCCTGATGAGAACAGACCACTAGTTTTCATGGGGGTTTTGGGGGTTTTTTTAGGAATTGTCCAATGAAACAATTTTCATTTTAAATTTAGGGATTATTGTGCTCATGACGCTGTGTAGTTTGACTTCTATAAGATCAGAATATTAATTTTTGCAATAAGTGTCAGCTATCTTCTGTCATAAGTATCTTCCGAGTATCACAAATTTACAAGGTTGATTTCTTTCATTTAATGGATCTGATTTAATGTCCATGTGAAAGGTTTTGGCCTAACTGTAACCCACTAGTCTAACCAAGAATAGGAACAAAAATCACTATGCTACTTGGCACTTTTTAATAGCAACTTTCACACTGTGAAGGGCCTAACAGCCTTTAACTCCCTAGGCCTTCTGACCTTTTCTGAACAACCTTACTCTCTATTTACTCCTTTATTTCTGTATTTGCTACATGGTATTTTATCACTCAACATACATTTAAATATCCATACTTAAATTTCTCTGAAAAAATATTAAGGTTATGCATCACAAAGAGGGGAGGTTTAGATTAGATATTAGGAGAAAATCCTTTACTATGAGCCTGGTGAGGCACCAGCTTCCAGAGAAGCTGTGGATTCTACATCCCTGTCAGTGCTCAAGGCCAGGTTGAATGGGGGCCCTGAGAAACTTGGTCTAGTGGAAGGTGTCCCTGCCCATGGCAGAAGGGTGCAAATAGATGATCATTAAGGTCCCTCCCAACCCAACACATTCTGTGACTCTATTATCAAGGGTTCTTAAGAAGACATTCCTCAGAAGTGAATCTGTGTTTTTCAGTTTTCATGCTCTCCTGAAAACTGGCAGAAGTTGTGATGGCAAAAGTGTTTTCCATTGTGCCCATTTGCTTGCTATATAACTCAATTCATTAGGTATGCAAACCAAGGTTTAGGTTTTCAATTGTTGCTAACATTTCTAAAAGAAATGTTACATTTTTGCCAATTATTTTAGTAGCAAGAAATGCTTAGATAATAGTCTTTATTTGTGATTGAAAATTGGTATTGCAAATTAGGAAGCAATCCAGAACTCAGTAAATGGGAACAGAGACTCACTGTTGTCCTCTGCACCTTCATTTTTTAATTATATAATGTGGCAATTGGTTGAAATTTTGCCTATTATCTTACCTTCAGAGTTTAAAAAGAGGGAAATAATGCTTTGTCTACTTGTTGTTTGACATCAAACATAAAAGATGTTACATTTCATTTGTAGAACCTCACAAAAGGAATGCAGATAATTATACCAAAGGATTGTGCAAATACCAATAAAAACTGTGTAGTATTCAATGAGTTCTTGAATTTGTGAGAGATAGCAGGTTTTCACGTCTTTATGAGCTAAAGCTATTCAAATATCCATTTAGTATTATGAAACGCTATTTTTCTTAGACTTAAAAAATAGTTTTTAATGTCTTCTTGTCTGACAATGAGAAATTCATATAAAAACAACATAGCGTAGGTGAAACAAGTCAGGTGATGTAAGATGCTAAAAATAGTGAGAAGAAAATTGCCTTCAAAGATGCCTTTCACAATGTAAATATTCAAAATTATGGGAAGGTAAATGATGGTTCATTTCAGGAAATCATTGGAGGCATTATTTTCAGCTTGCTGTGAATATATGCTGAAACCATTACTCTGTGCTTGCACTGACTGACACTTGGAGGAATCCGAGTTACATGCCCCATGAAGCTTGCTTTAGAGCTGTTGTCGCATCACTTCATCTTTTTATGAACTGGTTTTCTGCCTCCATAGAGTCACAAATACAGACAAGTGAAGATGTCTTTAGGATTCAAGTCATTTTCAAGACTCAAAACTCTTGAGTGAAAATAATGTGTTTTAGATATACCGCTCCGAAGCCATGTTTCCATTTGCACAGAGCAGAATTGAGGGGAAGTTTTTTGTGTAGCTGAAAAAAAGAGCTCTTCAATGCAACTAACAGGAACTCACAGGGAAAGTATGTTCCAAAGGAATCTTTATGGGAACACGGGCTCGCTATGTGAATTTGTAGTGACACGTTTGTAATATGTTTACATTTTAATCAGCTGTTTTCTATGATTTGTCAAAAGGAATCAATTTCATGTATATATCTGAGGCCTAGAACATGCCTTTGACAGCTCAATGTCAAAGATCATTTTATGAATTCATATTTTCAAAATAGGGATAGAGAGCACTCAAAAATCCCTCTCTAGATGAACACTGAATATAAATTCTGGGTAATTAATGAAAATAAATCTATACTTCCAAAACAAAAGGAAGAACTGAAGTTTCATATATATAATCTGTTACTTCCTGGAAAAGGAACCTTAAATTAAAACTTTAAATTTAGCTATTTCAGAAGTAAAATAGCTATTAGGCTCTTGAGCTCTTTTCATGAAAATAAAACAGAAGTATCACTACAGAGTGATATGAGATGGAAGAGGAGAAAGAGCTGAAGTAGACATAAATAAATATAATTCTATAAATATTGTTTTATTTTTGTGCTGTTACCTGAAGTATCTGGCAGCAAGCAAAATGAATGTTTTTAGTCAGAATTATGACAAAATTCAATTCATTTTCTGTATTTCCTGTCAAATTGTGAGACCAGCATTTCTGTGGGATAAGTGACTTCTGTATGACTATCTCACATAATCTGTTTACATAAATGTTATTGAATGAAGAGAAATAGTATCAGAGTTATTAAAGTTTTACAATATTTTCTTCTTGTGATAATGACTATATAATTACAACAGTCAGGTATGTAATTATATTTGTACTTGAGCTTAGATTTCATGTGAATGTATCCAATGATTCAATTTCTTCTGCATGATTATGTGGTGTCATAAAAATTTAAATGATTATGCTACAAAGCAAAATGTGAATAATGTAAGTTATTAGAAAGAGAACTTGTGCAGTCCAAAGTTGCTTAATCATCATATGTTTAGTTTATTACTGCACTTTTCCCTTTTATTACTCACCCGAAATTAGAACGAACTTTACAGGCTCTTAAACCCGTGAGTTATTTTATTATGTAAACTCCGCTACATTTCCATATTCCGTAGACTTTCATTATGAAGCAGCTGATTCTTGGATTCAATAAGAATAATTTCTTGGGAATATCTTCATCAGCCCTGCTGCTGATCATGCAATCATGTTGATCACATTCATCAGCATTTTGCAAGAAGGCCATGGAGTAAAGAGAGACAAGAAAGTCACACTTTCATTAGACAAATGTAAGAAGCTATGCGGTATTTACTCCTATTTAAATTACAGAAATTTTAAAAAGTATTTGTATTCTGTAGAAAGCACTGACAAAAAAAAAAAAATCTGTTTCTACATTAAAAGAAATTCATTTCGTTTGAACACAAGGTTTGGAGACTGCTTCCTGAAGAAGAACATTTTGTCAGACGCTCCACGAGCAGAGTGAGTACAGATGTGAGTGGAGTTCTAGGCATGCTAAAAAAGCAGATAGAATTTTTGGGGACAGTGCTTTTGGACATGACAGCTAAAGTTTGAGAAGTCCAGTTTGGTTCAGGTGTGCAAGTAGGAGGAAATACTTTTTCCTATTCCCGTTCTCCTTGTCCAACACGTACATAAGAAAAACACATTACAATTAAACAAAACCTTCAGAAAACAAGAATGAACAGAAACAGAGTCTGAGGATTCTACAGAAAGATCAGAAAAAGGAATGAAAAATTCCTTTGTCCTTGAATTACTTTATCTAGAAACTGAGATAAGTGAAGGTCGCTCAGAATGTTTCACTGTTCTGCCAAATCTCTATAGATTCTTTAGGAGATATTTTGGAACTATAATGGAAATGTTATTGGAAAAAAAAAAAAAAAAGCTGAGGAATAGTGCTTCTCTTATATTTTCTCTCAGCTATGATTTTGGGAAAGTATTTAACTAACTTTGCCTTAATTTAGCTAGCTGTAAAGACTGGTCACATTCAAGTATATATATTAGTCATTGAACTGAACAGACTTTCGTCAAATGTTCTTCTGGTTGAGTGTAACTAGTATTTAGAGGGAATTTTGATTCTATGTTATGATAGACATTTTAAAAATGCTAGTTAATACCAAGAAGGGAATGGAATTCCTCCCACTAAAAGAATACTGCTAAGTGGTAAAGTCATGGTCCTTATGTTAGAAAATGCTGAAAATATTTGTTGTTATGTTACTAATTTGTTTTGATCATTATTATTTTAATGTTTACAATTTATTTTTTCATGCTGTTTTATTACATGGTAATTTTTGAGTGTTTGACTTTCCAATTTTGATTAATGTTCTTCTAAGATGCTTATTGGTGTGGTTTTCTCCCTTGGTTTAGGGAAAGCTGCCTGTCAACAACAAATTCCATAGATTGGCATCAAAATATCTAGCAGAAAAGCCATGTGATTTTCTAGGAGTATCTGTCCTTAGTAATGTGCAGACTAAGTTGTTGCCTGACTTTTGAACCAATACTGAAGGCAAATAAAAAATTCTGATTATGGAAAAACAGTTCATGTAGTTTAAATCAAATTAGAAGTGAAGTGTTTTATTGATTTCTTAATGACATATAATTAACCCATAGACTGTAGAACAGGATCAATGTCAATTTAGCAACAGAGAAACCATGATCTTAGAATCTTGCAAAGTGTTAATAAATACCTAAAAATTGCTAAGCATGCTTCCATAATTATCCTCAAAAAGTTCTAATCTCACGCACATACAGAATGATGGCAAACCTCCCCCTCTCTCACAGCCAAGGTTTAATTCCCCAGTTCTGGGACTGTGGTTTTGTTACTTGAAGATGTCTTCTGTGTGAGGCATGGAGGGTCTCATTTGTGTCAACCTGAGTAATCTAAGCACCACATCTACTTGTTTTTTGAACATCTCTGTGTCTCTGAGTGTGTGTGTGAATTGACAATGGTGTGACTCTTGGGAATGGTCCTGTGCAGGGCAAGAAGCTGGTCTCGATCCCTGTGGGTCCCTTCCAACTTGGCATATTCTGTAATTCTTTGATTCTGTACGAATTTTGTAACTGTGAATCTAAAATTCTCACTGTTACAGCAAATCTTATTGAATTACCTTATAAAAGCTATATTGGTCAATGACTAAATGCTGCAAAACCTTTTTACACACTTATCTCTGCATTCATATCCTTTGCACTTCTTGTTTCCATATAAATAATTCCAAACTGATTCTAATCCAATTTTCCTATGTATACTTTATCCAAGTAATAATAGAGTGAACCTTGGCATTGAACTCTGTTGAAGTCACACCTTCACAAATTCATATTAAAACCTGCTTTTTTTGTCAATGACGATTCTTTAAGCCACCTAACCTCTCAATGATGACAGACCCATGCTGAACACTGCTGCACCTCTCAACCCTCTCCCTCCCTCCCTCTCTGGGCCCCTGTCCTGACCACATGCTGCTCTAACCATTAAACCTGATGCAAGCTTCGAATTGGGCAGTTTTGCTGTGCCAGTTGCTAGAATATAAGAAAATATTGCCTTATGGTACATTGCTTTCCTTCTATTTTAATTCTTTTTAGGAACTTTGTTTTTTAATTCTCTTTCAAACCCTTCTGAGGGACACATGATTTGGGGACAAGGGCCATCTTCTGCGATGTTTCTAGAAATTTTTTTCAGTTACAGTCAAATAAAATTAGGTTGCCCTTTCCATTAATTTTCTTTCCATTTTTTGAAGTCCCTAGTTGTGAGCATAACAATAGTTGTTTGGGGATTTTTTTCTTTGTCCTTCAACATAACAATCATTTTAGGAAGTACCTTCTGGTACATTAGTGACTCTCACAGACTAAGAAACCCTCACTCACCTGAAGTATCAGAAGTCTGATATTTAAACTGTTAAGGTACAAGAAGACATTCAGTATGCTGATCTGGTGATCTACTTAGCATTGCAGATTTGATTAATGATGACTGAGTTTTAACAAGGTTAGCAAAAGATGCAAAGGTCAGCTCCTGGCAGGATTTCAAGTTTCTCCTTGGACTGCATCAGCACAGGAAAAAAAGACAGCATTTTCACAATAGGAGAAAATTTTTTTCTACGTTTAGTCTTAAAGTGCAAACCATTTTGGCTACACTTGAAGGCATTTCGCAGCCTGGTTTGCAGGCAGTGTTATCCACCACCTATAGCCACATACAGAATGTCTTTGCCCTGTTCATGTCTTTCTACTGGCAAATCTGGCCATTTACCAGCTTCAGCTGTATGAGCTGAGGAACAAACAATGGTAGCGAACAATTCAGGATGCTCTGTCAATAATTGGAACTGTTACCATCAGCTAAAGGTCAAGGTTTTAGCCTTATGAAAGCACATGCAAAATTGCCAAAATAAAATGACCAAGCACTCAGCCATTTCAAAGGGTGTTTGAAAATGACACGTTTAAAAGGATCTCCCTTCTTCAGAAAGCACAATCTCATGCTTTATTGAAAAGATTCATCATAGAAGTTCTGTGATTAATTTTAAGTTACTCTGAAAATGCTCATCCGTCTTTGCAGTGATAGTGTAAATGTAATAAATTTTCTTTCAATTAAATTTAAATAATAAAATGCTACATTGCAACATAATTTTTTTTGTTATGAATTTTAAAAAGCCTGATTTTTACTTTGGACTTGTGTTGCTAAACAAAATTGATTTACCACATGCTCATTCACTCACACTTTACAAGTCATTTACTCATATTTACCTTATACAAGGAAGTACAAAACATGAATATTCAAATATCCATGGTTGCAACATAAACATTTTCTGAATGTCTGGGAAATAAATTACATTTTAAGCGTATGTAGAATATTTTGTTACAAACAGTCTCTTGACCAGATTTTATTTTTCAGATCTGCATAATTAACTTCCATTTGGGATCATAGTCTTGCAATCTACTGCAGAAAATGTATAAAATTTATATATTGGGACAATATGAAAAAGCAAATTTAAAAGGAAATAATGCCATAAGAAGGGGAAATGTTTGCAGTTTTGCACTGCTTGTTAGAAATATCTATCACCATTAATCAGTGGGATTAGTTGAAGCTTGTGAATGTAAACAGAATACTTATTTCTCTTGTATCATGAGTATTTGAACATTTAATGCTTCCAAATGTGTGAAGATGGCTAATGAAAGGGACATGAAGCAGTGTGAAAACTCAGTTATACCCTGATTGCATTTACAACAAGAAACTAAATAGAAGAACATTGTTACAGTGCTTGTTCTCTGGGTTTAAATTTGCAAAATTGGTTAAGTTTATTTGCTGAATGCTCAAATATATTTAACTATTGCAATGGATAGTAATTAAAGTATAGATCAGCCAATTAGCTCTCATATATAAACACAGAGTTTCAATCTTAATGAAAATCCCAGGTAAAAGTACAGTTATAATTACAATGACTTTTTATATCTCTTAAGATTACGCTTTAGTGGCACAATCTGTCTGTAGAGACAACAAGATAGACAACCTGGACATACTGTTTTCCAAGATTCTTTAAAATATCATGTAAAAGCTTGTTGTCTAATTTTTTTAAAATCCCACTCAATGTCTCCTGCCTCAAAAAAAATCCAAACCAAGCAAAAATCCAAACACTTTTATTTGTCACAGTAGCTGCATGAAATTAAAGTGTTCAGGAATGAGAGTTCAATTCTGAACAGAATAATACTTCAAAATACACCTGACAAACCCTTTCTGCTTTCTTCTAGTAGGAGCACAATATGACAACAGTACAATGCTGTCCCATTCCATATGAACACAATAACAAGAGAAACCAAGATAACTAGCTACTATCCTGGCATGCCACTGTATAAGCTCCCTTCTGCCTTCTAGAATTAACGTCCATCAGTCACAAGGGCATTTGTTACTATGTGACCAGTGACTTTATGTGGGTCCTCTGTCCTTCTCCTTCCCAGTATCAGCTAACCTTTTGTACAGAATACTTGAGTAGCATAAAAGTGGCAAATTAAACAGATAGGCAGGCAGATATATTCAGCATAGAAATTGAAATTATATCAATTCTCTCTTTTTCACTTCAAATGAACTTACTTTTTAGTTGTCTTCTGAAGTCAGACAAGTCAGAGGGTAGAGGACTTTTCTTCCATGTCGTTATTCTTACATAATGAAGTTAAAAGTTGCAAGAACCATATGTGCAATAAAAGCAAATGTTTAGTTACATACCATGTGTGTTGTCCTTCTGCATCTGTCATGGAAATGAATATAGAACAAGTAAATTAGATGTCCTTCAGATTTGGGTGTTTGGTTTTGTGTTTTGGTTTTTGTTTTTTTTTTTTTTTTTTCATTTCTGTACATATCTACAGAATCTATTTTAATTATATAACTCGATCTATCTTTTACAGGTTATATGGGAGGAAAACAGAAAACCCATCCAATAGGTAGATGCACAAAATTCCAGAAATAAAAATGATTCTTCTTAAGACATAAGAATAAGACTTTCTTTTTAAAAAATGCCGAGGCTGAGAGTCAGTTATGCATGAAAATATGGTCAGAGGAAAAAAAAATCTAGCCTTTACTAGACTCTTCTAAATGTAGGTATAACTAGAGAATTTGGAGCTGCAGCAGATAAAAGCATATTTTGGCTCACCAGCATTTTGCTGTTGTGGTGGTTACTAAACACCATCCTGTTACATCTATTGAGTGCATTCTTCAAAAAAACACTTAAAATCTGAGCACAGCAGAGAATTGATTTTAAGGTGCTGTCCTCAGTGTTAAAGTTTAAATCAGCCAACCGTCACAGGCATGTAGAAGTGCTTAGAGTTTTACTGTTAAGTAGATAATTGCTTACCAAATTGGTGAAAAACACAAGACAGCTATGGCAAATTCATATGTCGCTTACTGATATTGACTTAGATATTTTCTTAGCTTTGGTATTGGTTGTGTGCAATAAAAGGTACAGTGAGTAACTGCAATAAGGACAATAGTAACAGAAATTTAGATTACTGTTAAGAAGAAAGTATGTGTACATCAGATCTTGGGAGTGTAATAGAATTTTATTTAGTAGACATACAAAAGTCTAGCCACACTATAAGAAACCTGCTTTATTGCTACATTTAAAAATTAGACGAAGAGAAATTCTGGAGGCGCTATTTTATTTATGTTATGCAATAAATAAGGTTCTAGCAAGGTGCAAAAGACTGAAATGAAGCTGAAGTTTTAAAAGAAAACTGATTGTGGACTGACGCACTTTGCACTTGGAAGAAAATATTAAGTGGGAAAAAAAAAATCAGAGGTATGGTCTCAGAACTTTAATTGTTGTAAAAGCATATAGTTCAACAGATTCTAATGAGACTCTGCTGATATCTATCCAATAAAGATTTGATACATAAAGTTAAGTGCCAGGTTGTCATAGAAAAAACAAAAACATTTCTCTGTTCCTACGTCTTGCTTCTACAAGCAGTCCATGTCGATAATGAGCATTATGTATAGTACAACAAACAAACAGTATAACCAGTTCCTTCTAAACAAAATGAAAAGATAAAAATTGCTAGTCTTTCTGAGTTATGTGCTTTTGAAAACACATGCTTTAGAAATTCAAGAGTTTTAGCACAAGAGTTTTTAGGTATGCTTGAAGCGTACCAGTAAGAGTAAATCCAGCAATGTGTTCTTGCAGCCCAGAAAGCCAACTGTGTCCCGGGCTGCATCAAAAGCAGACTGGCCAGCAGGGGGAGGGAGGGGATTCTGGCCCTCTACTCCACTCTGATGAGGCCCCACCTGGAGTGGTGTTTGCAACTCTGTGGTCCCAGCATACGGAGGACATGGACCTGTTGGAGCTTGTCCAAAGGAACACCACAAAGATAGTGTGAGTGCTGGAGCACCTCTCCTTGAGGAAAGCCTGTGAGAGTTGGGGTTGTTGAATCCCATGAAGTTCACATAAGTCTATTTCCTGAGCTCGCTCCGGTCCTTCTGGGTGGCATCCCATCCTTCAGGCAAGTCAACCACACCACTCAGCTTGATGTCGTCTGCAAACTTGATGGGGGTCCACTTGATCGCACTGTCTATGTCACTGTTGAAGATATTAAGCAGTCCTGGTCCCAGTACAGACCCCTGAGTGGAACCACCTGTGACTGATCTCCATCTGGTATTAAGCCATTGTGTTGTTCTGTTTCCATGGTTCTTCTGAGGTATTGCAGACTGCAGATACACTATTTTCATCCAAAGTTTAATTTTCTCAGCTGAGAGAGAAGATAGCATTTCTCTGACAAAACGTGTTCTATCAAATACTCATCAAATAATCTCAAAAAACAGTACCTAATTTGCTATTAAAATCAGATGATCTGCGTGAAAAACTAGGACTAATACCACAGGATAAGTTCTTTTAGTAAGAACCCTTCTGTTATTCTATTCTTGTAGTCATTGCAGGGATTTTTTCATAATTTCTTAGCAACAACATTTTTTTTTTCCCTTCTGCAATTCATATCATTTTTTCTCTCTTTCTAGCTGAACACAAACAGCAGGGAAACATGTGTAAGTGCTGTTATTTCAGAAGTACAGTTAAATTCTTAGGAGTTATAACTGTATCTTAATTAATGAAAAAATAGCCTAAGTCTTTAACCATCTTTTTTTTTTTTTTAATGAACCCTGAGTTCAGATAAATTATTATGCTTGCAATGAGACACATTTTTCATTAGTACTCACTACCTGAGTGCATATATTTTCAGTTCCTTAGGTTAAACATTTTTTGAAGCATTTTTCAAATATTCTTCTTTGCATTTAACTGCAAAGCATTTTGATGTAGTATTGTTACAGTGCAATAGAATAACCTGATGGATTTATTTTTTAAATTAATGTCTTCCTAATAAAAATATATTTCAATTGAATTCAACATCAAGAATAAAACAGAGTCACTAGTTTCTGTGTCTGGTCTTCTTGTCTGCTAAGTTTAATTGATTTATATCTGCACTTTTATACTAAACAAATTAACATGTAAAATCTGGGATTTCAGGAGATAAAAATGAGCAAGACACTTTCATTCTGCAGAAGAAAAAAGTTATCTGGGAGATAATTTCACAATGTATAGGGAAAATTATATATAATCTTAACAGTAATGTGTATATCTCTATAAACATTACAAATTTCCTGCAGTATAATTTAGTGTGCACTGTTAAACACAGAAAAAGGAGCAGGTAGGTCTAGTAAACTGTCATCACAAGTAAATAGCCCTCAGCAGGTCTGAATAACGTAATTCTACGATTCTCTGTTTGGGTGCAGTTTTCAGACTGTATTATATATTAAAATTTTCCTCTTAATATGATAAAAATATATCCCTACATCTGTCAACTTTTAATAACAATAATATCACTTTAAAGCAATTCCCAGTAGAGATGATTCAAACCTGTATTTTCTGGGGACTGCAAGTCAATATATCCTGATATCATGACTAGCAATTATCTTCAGTGAACTAAAAAAATGTTTTCCACTGACAATAAAGTATCTTTCCACTGTAACTAACATCACTATTTTCCCCAAATCATCAGAAAATAATAGAAGACATGACATTCCATACACCTACAAATATCAGAGAATCAGAAGTGGTAATAAAAGTGTACAATTTATAATTAAATCTATGACATTTTACAGAAGATTTGCCATAGATTTATAGAAAATTAGGTCTAAATATTCTCAAATTTGACTAAAGAAAACCAGTAATTTCAGTTTTTACTTAGGAAGTTTTGTTTTGATGCAAGCACATAATTCTAATCAATAAATTTCAGCATCAAGACTGCCACCTCTAAATTTATATAACTACTTTTCAAAAGAAACTTAGGTAAGCATAATTGCTTTTGCTCAGGAAAGAAGGATATGAATCTGTTAGTGCTATTTTGCCTTGTTCTTGCAATAACTCGTGTCACCACTCTGGGTATTCTACACTCTGACATTATTGACCCTTAAATTATCCTATACCATAAGTCTGGGTGTTTTGTTAAGGTTTCAGAATTTTCTAGGATTTGGTGATTTCAGTTTTTTTCTAGGGACAGAGAGTTGTTATTGTTATAGTGAAACAAGCAAATTATTTAAGACACATACAAACAATAAAACATTGTTTATTTTACAGCAATACAATGCTAAGTGAAATAAAGTCACCCATGTAGGAAAAGGAGTATTCTTTTTCATATTAAAATGTCAGCTGGAAAGTTCAAGCCCATTGTGATATGTCAAAAACCCCGCAAATTCTTCTGTGCTTCTTTAACAATGAATTGCCAAGAGCTTAATTAGATTTTTCCAAACTATCACACTTCTTCTCTACTGTGAAAATTGTAGTTACTTTTATCTTCTTAACAGTGCAGATACGCAACTTTTCTCTTTGCTAAGAGATTGAAGAAGATTTTCCGGAAACAACAACCCTAAAGACATAGTGCTGACCATTTTTGATTTGACTTCTCTTTTTATTCCAGAATTTATTTCTCTGCCATTACAATTCAAGTAGTGATTCAAAAGCTTTCTTCTTTATCATGAGATACAATTATAAAGGCAATATTCTCAGAGGTTGAGATTAGAATGAAAACTTGCTATCAAATGGCTTATTAAAAAGTATGCAGGTTCAAACTGAGATACCTCCAGGCCTTTTTTTCTATCATTTTACATGAAACCTGTTACTGATTTGGAAACTAAGGAGCAAATAATGCAGGAATAACATGAAATAGTACTGTGAATCCACAGTCTAACATCTCCAAATGTAATCTGTGGCTCATAAGAAAATTTTCTCTTGTCAGACATAAAGATGTTTGCTTGAGGATTTCCAAGAGGATCTACAATTTTGCTGTGAGAATAACATGGTAAACACATAAATTGTTACGTTAATCACATACTTAACACTTCCCAGGAGCAACAACTTTCATAAGTCTGCATATGCCATACAGTTACAATTATCTTGATCAATATGACTATTGCCCACCATTTCAAACAAACAGATTTAGCTGGCTGTAGCAGTATCCAGTCATAGCAATGTTAAAACAAATAATAAACTTGCACTGTATTTGAAATTCAGACATATACACAGGACTCAATCATATTCACATAATATATATAAATTATGAAATATTCAAACAGGATATACCCATTCATAAAAAATACACCTGTCACAAATTGAAAAATCACAAAATAATGAATATAGAAAAGAAAATGGGTTGCTGTGGGAAATCATGCAGTAGACAGTAGTACAGAAGAATGAGAAACTAGAGGGACACTGCAATACATGGGTATAATTGATATCACAAGATCAGATTATCTTTTTCTTGAAAGAATAGTCCAAAATTTGAGAGATTGGAGGAGCTCAAGTAGGTCAGATGTTAATACATAATATCATTTGTCTGAATTTGTATGGATAAAAATCAGAAGTTAAGCATATGGGCACACTTGTAAGACTGTGCTGTTATATTACATATTAGAAAAATTAAACATTCTTCTGTTTGGAGACACAAAGTAAACAAAGTTTAACAAATGTGAATTCCATACTTTAAAAGACAGTCCTGGATCACAAAAAGACACAGAAAATGAAAACACTGGGATGTGAAAGGCCTCAGCTTCGCAGAGCAGCTTGGTATCCAACCTGATGAGCCTGGGCTTACAGAGCTTTTAAGATGTCACTTCCAGAGTGTACCCAGCTCTGCAGTCAGAGAGGTAAAGCTCAATCTCCACCTAGAGTGGGAACTCAAAGTCAGCTCCTTCAGAGTCCTTCCTCCTAAAAGTACAAAGCAAGTGTCTTAGAAGGAAGTGCCTTGTTTAAATTCAGCTTTTTCCTGAGTATAATAACTGGAGTTTTAGTAAGTGTGGACAAATACCTTTTGGGTGGTTCTGTCTCTTGAGATTCGCTTAGGAATCATTTAACTTTCTACCTCCCTAAAACAGTAGGGTATTATTTTTTCAGGCTTTCACATTATTTAACATGAAATTTCCCTGAATTTCTATTTTTAATTTAGATTGTGCAGCAACTTGCTTTTGAAACCAAAAAATCCACTTAGAAACCAGCTGGTCTTTTACTAAACAAAATGAAAAGAAGAAACAAAAATCTTATCTTGTGCAATTACACTCAAAGAAAACAGGAACACAGTAAGCCTGTGAAACGTGTTTAATTCTGTGACTAAAGAGTCTCTAAAACAAGAATGTGACAGTGTTTATAACATCAGCAAAATGCTTATACATACTCAATACTGGAAAACCTTGTAATACTAAGTGACATATTTTGAAAGGAATTGAGTCAGAGTAAAACGATCTGAAAGGAAATTTCATTGTTCTTTAACCAAAGGGCAAAAAAGCTGTATTATAAAACTCAAGTTTTAAAATTTGATATGCTATCTAGTATGTTTATTTTAGATTTTTTCTTCATTTAAATTTATGTTTGCTTAATGAGGATTACAGTTGTTCAAATTAAAATACCCCTCACTTTCTAAAGACTGGAGGACTCCTTAAACTGTTGCATTTCCACCTGTTTCACAGAAATTGAAGAAGCAACTGCAATAGTGCTAAAACTGATACCTGAAGTTCAAAAAGTGCCACCAGAAGCAAAAGACTGAGGTTACAGGGATAACAAAATATAACCTAGACAGCACTTCTGTCTTAGTTTTAAAATACTAAAATATCCTCCTGTTTTCAAGGACCAAAATTAATTTGTGAACATCTGATCACCACAGGGCAGGGGATGAGATTTGGTCAGAATATATTTCATTTTAATCTTTATTGTGTGTTATTTAGTACAAGCTGATTCTTTAGGAAATTAGTTGTGCTACAGCATTGGTTTTAAGGCAGTTTTTTTTTTTTTTTTTATACTAAGCAATGTGAATTAATGTAAACTATGATCTTACTCAAAATTATAATAATTAAAAATGGAGTGGTGTGCTTTCCAAGACGTTTATCACTTAAAATACTGAGGGATTTCCAAGACACGTAGCACTTAAAATACCGAGGGACTGTTTTAAGTTAAGTTCTTCATCAAATTAACATATGGCACCTAAAAATCTAGTCAGTCTGAAAAAAACATGACTAGACGTATCCCAAGCCCTGGACTGGTGTTCTACAGAATTTATTTCTTCTGAAGAAAAATGTAACTTGTCTGATGATCATAGATGCATAAAAACTTAAATCTTAGAGAACTTTGATATGAGACAACTTTGTAAAGCAATACTGGAAGGTAAAAGCAATAGGGATATACTTTCTTAGACCTGACAGTGTAAATTAATTAATTTCTGCAATGTCTTCTATTATTCCATCAGAAAAAGCTGGATAATTTAATAGTCCGTGGAAACAAAACAGATTGATCCAAAGTTTCCACAAAAATATAGTATTCATTGTCACTAAGCAGTGTAAACAGGAGTCAGTATTGATATGAATGAAATTTAATTCACCCAGGTAAACTAATTTTGTTACTTTCTTAATACAGAGTGCCAGCATGAAATTAACCAGATGATTAACTAATATAACACTTTACAGAATCATACAGCTTTCTAAGAGGATCTATTATAAAATTTGTGCAATTTTTTGTACCTTCTTTACACAATGAGAAAACTAACATGATTATACCAAAAGCATAGCCTCATTAGTCCCCTCAGGGAATTAATTAACCCATTTTAAGTAGGAAACTGTAATAAACCTCATAAGTTATGAGCCACTGTGTTTAATATTGCCATGTAGGTCCAACAAAGGTAATGAATGATTAAGTCTTGGAAAATACAGTAACACATTTATCTTCTGTCTGAATGAGAGACTACAGAAAGCAAAAAGTGTTTCCTTTCAAACATTTAGATATATAAAGGTATATAATTTCTTTCCCATGTATTACGAAGAATTTAACAGAATTTTTTTACTTAACTCAAGCATTTGTCACCTTCATAAATCAGTAATCTAAATTCATGCAAAGATAATTGATTTAGCCACAATTAAAAATCTCCGGAGTACAACTGAAAAGCTAATAATTTTGCAACAGCAATTTCATGTTCTTCTTAGAATGTTTGACCTCCCTGAGGGCGGAGTTTAGGTAGGTAACAAAGTGGGAACAAACAATCCCTGCATAACTGTACTTTGGCTAGTGTAGCATACTATAGAATCTCTCTTTTCTTCTGGGCAAAATAAATTATATGATAGGGCAGTCTGTTATTCATAAAAAGTCAGGATAACCT
Source organism: Grallaria varia (assembly GCA_013396735.1). Lineage (NCBI taxonomy): Eukaryota > Metazoa > Chordata > Aves > Passeriformes > Formicariidae > Grallaria > Grallaria varia. Next base: position 562,428 of record VWZG01010588.1, on the reverse strand, counting down.
CAGTAGCAGATAAGATGAACAGTAGATTTAGTTGCTTGCAATGGTGGAAAAGCCCAAATTGTGAAACGTCAAACTAGAACAATATAGTCACATCAGCACAAAGATGACTAAATACCTTCTGGTATTTAGTATTAATAGCCTCCTGCCAAGGGTGTACTGTGCCACAGTCCATTGCTTGGCACCAGTTCCGATGTCCCCACAATGTGTTTCTCCTTGTTACAACAGAGGTATGACCGAGAGCAGCGCAACTCGCTCTTACTGACAGCACAAATGCTGAACAAAGTGTGGATCAAAACAGAGAAAAGAAGAACTGAGACAGAAGACTCTGCTGGCTTGTGAACAAATGGTTGTGGAGAGGAAAATGGATGCAGAGAAGAAATGAAAAGGTTTCCAAGGGGAGCGACAAGCTGCACAGATATACTCCCAATTCAAAACTCAGACTTTAGCCAAGAGCTCATTACAGCCAAGATGTCAACTGGGAGCTGTCACCTCTTTGACAGCTGATGATGAGAGTAGTGTTACTAAGCCAGTTGGCATGCATAAGGCTCCAGAAGCTTTTGCTGGCCTTATCAAGTCCATGCTACAGGGAGCTCTTACTGCCTTCCTCACAACAGTTCTATGAGATAATGAAGTCAGTTTCATTCTGATACTTTCCCAGCAATTTTTGGTGGTCTGTTTCTAAAGGCATATAAAGATGCAATGAGTCATAAATATTCTATGACTGAATTCAGAGAGAAGAACTATGACTCTGGGCTCAAGCTAACACATATGTTGTACTGACAGGCATGTTCACCCCCCCCAAAAGATATACCAGTATGGCATTATAGAGATATGACTGTAAAACCTGACAGTGGATAAATGACAATAGCACAGGCAAATTGTAAAGTGCTTCCATTCTGAGGCCAGATTTTTTAAATAATTTATTTAAATCCCACAGTCCCAGTAAATTTAACCAAGCACAGGAAACCAAACACTCAAGCACTTCTGCTACACAGAAAAATAGTAACACTTAAAGTTTAAACTGCATTAAAATCTTGTTTAAACCTCCACTAAGAACTGAAATGGCATTTAGGTTTATTTATGTCCAAAGTAACTTAGTGTGAACAAAATTTGAACCTCTTTATTCTTCTTGAAAGCACATATTTGTGATTAATTTCTTAGTTAATCTACTTTAAATTCATACACTAACAATTTGAGTTGACTCTTTATATCATATAATTTTATATACAAATATTTTATTTATTTATTTATTTAATATGCCTAAAAACCAAGATAATGAACCATCACTCAATAACTGTATTTCATAAGCAAATACAGGCATTTATATCAAGCTTTGCCACGGTTATGGGCAAAGGAAAAGATTCAGACCGGCGGGTTCTTAGCTTCTAAGCTGCAGTTAGCNATGTCCCCACAATGTGTTTCTCCTTGTTACAACAGAGGTATGACCGAGAGCAGCGCAACTCGCTCTTACTGACAGCACAAATGCTGAACAAAGTGTGGATCAAAACAGAGAAAAGAAGAACTGAGACAGAAGACTCTGCTGGCTTGTGAACAAATGGTTGTGGAGAGGAAAATGGATGCAGAGAAGAAATGAAAAGGTTTCCAAGGGGAGCGACAAGCTGCACAGATATACTCCCAATTCAAAACTCAGACTTTAGCCAAGAGCTCATTACAGCCAAGATGTCAACTGGGAGCTGTCACCTCTTTGACAGCTGATGATGAGAGTAGTGTTACTAAGCCAGTTGGCATGCATAAGGCTCCAGAAGCTTTTGCTGGCCTTATCAAGTCCATGCTACAGGGAGCTCTTACTGCCTTCCTCACAACAGTTCTATGAGATAATGAAGTCAGTTTCATTCTGATACTTTCCCAGCAATTTTTGGTGGTCTGTTTCTAAAGGCATATAAAGATGCAATGAGTCATAAATATTCTATGACTGAATTCAGAGAGAAGAACTATGACTCTGGGCTCAAGCTAACACATATGTTGTACTGACAGGCATGTTCACCCCCCCCCAAAAGATATACCAGTATGGCATTATAGAGATATGACTGTAAAACCTGACAGTGGATAAATGACAATAGCACAGGCAAATTGTAAAGTGCTTCCATTCTGAGGCCAGATTTTTTAAATAATTTATTTAAATCCCACAGTCCCAGTAAATTTAACCAAGCACAGGAAACCAAACACTCAAGCACTTCTGCTACACAGAAAAATAGTAACACTTAAAGTTTAAACTGCATTAAAATCTTGTTTAAACCTCCACTAAGAACTGAAATGGCATTTAGGTTTATTTATGTCCAAAGTAACTTAGTGTGAACAAAATTTGAACCTCTTTATTCTTCTTGAAAGCACATATTTGTGATTAATTTCTTAGTTAATCTACTTTAAATTCATACACTAACAATTTGAGTTGACTCTTTATATCATATAATTTTATATACAAATATTTTATTTATTTATTTATTTAATATGCCTAAAAACCAAGATAATGAACCATCACTCAATAACTGTATTTCATAAGCAAATACAGGCATTTATATCAAGCTTCATTTTTTTCTCTTGTAAGGAAAAAATCTCATGTAATAAAATGTCATTTCTTCAATACAGATGAATGGCACTTTCTACAGTAACTTTATATATGAGTAAATTGCGTGGACTTATACAACTGAGCAAAATAGTACCTGTAAAATTACTTTCACTGGTCTGAGTTCATCCTTAAGTGTATTTTCAGGATTTCAGATATCTGAAAAAAATAATGTATTCAGTTTCATTTCCGGAGTTAGTGTGTTTCAGTGCTGCAGTCAGTCACAAGGCTCAAGTCTGATCCCCAAACTAGTCTGGATTTCTTCAGCGGAATTTTCACAAAGAGCAGAATCCAGTAGAATAGGGCAGAGATAGTAATTTACAAATTAAAAAATGAGCCCAAAACAGAGCTAGCAATTAAAGCTCCGTCAGTTGGAAATTGGTTGTGTCATCATCATTAGAGAGTTTATAAGAACAGTAAAAATTCTGTGACTTACAGCCCCATTGCTGTTGGCTTTACATAGTAGCATGAGGTAGTATTTGCTCAGGCACAATACTTTCCTGCAAAGAACAAGAAGTGCAAAAACCTCCCAACAGGAGTGATGTTCTCTTCCAGGGTAGACTCATTTGTTCATCACAAAGATGGCAAAAATAGCGTCAATTATTTTTTCCTTTGCAAAAGGTAAAGTTGTCATTTTGGTCATAGTTAAGAAAACAGGAACCTCAGAAGTAGTCATAAGCTCATCTAAATAGTGTTTTGTCTGAGTTATCTACTAAATGAGGTATCTAGATCATCTAGATAATGAGTTATCTACATAAATAAGCAAATAAAAAATAGTAATGCATTAAAAAAATAACCAATGTTAAAAAAAATAAACTTCTTAAGAATAGTTACAATTGAATTCAGTATCTATCTCTTCCAATAGAAACTTAGGGGCAAACCTGGATGAATTCAGCTTTGAGTAGCAGGTTTGCAGGTAATACAGAAGGGGAAACCTTATTTATGTCTTCCCTAGTGAGGGCTCTGCCTCAGTAGCTCATTAACTCTGCTCTCCATTGGTGTTTTCAGCTATTACAATTCTGTTGGGAGACTGTTTAGTCATGAGAGTGGGTGGTGTTATGCAGAGCTTTTCCTTTCAGATTCCCTTAAGACTAAGAAAAACTTACTGTCTCTTTGATCAGTCTTGATTCATCTCCAAATGACAGCCCTCTATCATTCAGAATTCATTCATTCGTATCACATCTTCATCTTCCCACTGACATTAACATTCAAGAAAACTAACCTAATACTTGCACAGGCTTTGTGTATGCCACATCAGAAGTTTGACAAATGTTAAATTCACTTACACAAAAACCCTCATCCTTCTTCTGCTGAAATTTTCCTCTTGTTTACAGAGTAGAATGCCCACTATCAGAGTCTCAACAGATTTTTTATTATCTGTAATACATACAAAATCAGAAACAGACAGACAGCACCTCCTTTCCCTCTGGCTGCTGCCCAGTGAGAACAACGTCATGGATGTGACTGAAGGTTATTCTTCAGAAACAAGGAAAAACACTCCATGCATGAAACACAGCTTCTCCAAAAGAAAGAGTCAAATCACTTGAAGGTGCATGTCCTTGATACCTACAGGACAAAGTCTGAGCTGCAGCAGAGGATGAAGAGCAGAATGGGTTGCAGGCATTGTTTATGATGTCTAAAATCGCTTAGTGCAATTTTGAGTGGAAGTCTATCAATCAAAGTCAGGAAGGTCTTTCTAAAGAAAAACTCAATTTAAATAATGTGAGTTCCAGTTACTGTCCCCAGCAAACCCTTGCACCTTTGGTAGGTCAGTGTGCAGTTGCAGCGGCAACTGATGTATTCGCTCAAAAGACTTTCTACATCTGTACTGGTTCTCAGACATGACCATAACTGATTCTCAAGACTTCAATACAAGAAGTTCATGGATTTGCAAAAGATAACCATGATAAAGTGATTCACTAACCTTCACTATGAATAGCAACTAATTTTAACAATAACAAAAAAAAAAAAAAAATCAGAAGTATTCCAATAGAACATAATTCTTCACAGTGGCATAGGGTAAGCAAAGGAAGGGTTTGCTAAGAGAGCCTCTGAAACCTCTACCCAGGGGAATTTTCAAAGCTCCACTGGATAACACCTTGCACAACTGATCTAACAGTGAAGCTAGCCATGGTTTGAGCTGGGACTTGGTAAAGATGACCTGCTGAGATCCCATTCAACTTATTTTTTCTATGAGTTCTATGATCTGCTTTTCTAGTGAGAAATACTTAACAAGTTTTAAAATATTTAAAAAAAAGCAATAAACTGAAGAAAAGGAGAAGTAGTTATGTGTGAAAAGCAAAAAGTTTTATTCTTAATTTTCAATGGAAATAACAGGTTTCAATACCAAAAATAACCCATTGATAATGACTATATTAAATAGCTCCAAACAGAAAAGAATTGTATGTACTACTGCCAAATTTGAATTGGTGAGCACGAAACAGAAAGAATTCGGAAATCCATTCCTATTCAATATATGAGGAAACAAAGTAAATCTGAGAAGTTGAATAAATACTTCTGTAATAGGTGAAAGGAGAAATCTGCATGTTGCAAACTGCTCATAGAACTGTGCTTGTGAATGAAAACATGGAAATTGAGTGAATATATGTGACAAAAACATGAAAAAATAAGAATTAAGGTCAAAGATAACCACTAAAAAAAGATTAAATTTCACTGAAGTGGGTGAATAATGGAAAGAATACCATGAACTATGTCATACTGGGAAAAACCTGAAATTTAAATAAATTTTGGGAGTCAATGAAGAATAAGGAAAATATGGCTCATAATTTCTGTTTTCTCTGTTAAACAAAGAAAACTTCTCAAAAGTATTTTGAAAACCACACATACCTAGATAATATTTAAATGCAGAGGTAGAAAGAATTAATAACAATATGACCAAAAACAAATTCTAGTACATACCTGTAGGTAAACAATTTTCTGTTTTTATCAATGACAACCAAATCTTTTCTGTATTTCATCTTCCAGAACTTCCAATAAAAATCCAAAATCAAAAGAAAAAATGGGTCTTAGGAAAATTAGAAAGAAGAGAAACAGTTTCTGTAACATGCTCGCTTAGCAAGATTTTTGTAATTTCTTTCTTTCCTGTGATGGATTTGATAAAATGTCGAGCATCAACTGATAGAAGTGTCAGTTTTGGATCTTGAGTTGTAGTCAAGCATATTCCAGCCAAGAAAAAAATTGTTTCAATAAATCCTCCTTTAAAGACGTTGGGAAACCTCTAAGTCTGATCAGAGCAGGACCATACATAATGTTCAGAAAATAAACAGAATGGAAAAAGAGATGGATATTAACATAAATCAACAAGAGCATGGACAAAGTTCTTGAGGCACTGGAAATGAGTTAGTGCTTATTCTAATTGCAGATTAGGACATTTCTCTCTCTTTCCATAGTTGTAACTCTTACCTTGTTTGAAGTAGATATGTAATCCAGTCCTGCCCCCTTCAGTATGCACCAATACTTTCCCCCATACACCTTGCTTTTCCAGGCTATCCAGAATTAGCTGAAGACAGAGGCTGAAACGGTATTTAGGCCAACTTTTATGTGGCATGTGTTATTTAATTCATCTGATGTGTTCTCAGGGCAATCGTTGTGTTTCAGGTGTCTTGATCTAATAAATTTTTATGTATGCTTTGCCTTGGCCTACTGTTTCAGCAAAAAAATTATGCTGTAGGTGAAAAACAATCTTATCAAGTGCATTCACTTCTTAAATGTACATAACCTTATTAAGGCTTTATTACCAGCTGCAAGGTATTGGCAATAATCTTGAACATTCATTAGATGTTCATGAATAAACAGCTCTAAGACATCAGTTGATTGCTAACCGTTAGCAAGTTTGCAAGGGTTAAGATTTAAACATTTTGAATAGGAAAATTAAACTATTTAATGAGATTTATAATTACAGAGGTAAGGTAAACATCCTACTTAAATGGCTTTGTATTAAAACTTTTAAAAAAACTCTCACCCCGGTAGTAAGGTTATTAAGTATTGCTTTTACACAGAATAACCACTACAATGAGAAAATAATGAGCTGGTGCTCTGCTGTTTTGCAATACTGTCCTCTGTCATAATACATAATAAATATTGCATGTTTTTGCAAGTGTTTTTATTTTGGAGTTTGGTGGGGTTGGAGGTTTTTTTTTCTCTTACCATACCTGTAATGCATACATATGTTAAGGAAGCTTTTTTTGTTTTCTTGTACTATTTACCTTCAAAGTATGGGCAACGAAAACTCAAAAACAATTCACAACCAGCAAACAAAGCATAGATATTCTAGGTTATTGTTTGCACAACAGGTACCTCTCATATCTGATTGCTGGGATGAACAGCTGGGCCTTGATATTTTGTTCTTTCCTTATTTTTAGTATGTCTTATTCTGACTGGCTGTATATTTGATTACAATTCCAGACATTCAGCTTTAGTCAGTATAGCTGCATCCTACTCATATCATAAACCTGATCCTAACAGGACCATTAACTGCAGAAAAATTAGGAATAAATCCTGTTCTTCCGGACAACACAATGTCTTTTGAATAATATGAGGATTCTTCCTTTCCCTAAAATCCTGTGCTTTACATGATACACACATTTCAGTTTCAGCAAAGAAAGAAAACAAGAGTCTTGCACATTATACAGTCTTCTTTTATCTTCAAAGCAGATCTAATTTATCCATTATAAATAAAGCAGAAGCTGACAGAAAAACATGATATCTGATGGTCTAATTAATATAATCACTTCCTAACAGCAAGGTTTTCCAAGTTCAGAGTTTACTTTCATAATCTTTTGTGCAAATAGATCAAATGTTGACATGAATTCACAGAACTGGTGATCGAACCAAAGCCTTTTTAGCAAGTCATGAATTTCCTCCTTGAAATCTAATCTTGGAGAAAAAGAAGTCTGCGTTTTCTTCTCTCTTTCAGTACATGAGCTGAAAGCAAAATGAAGCAAACACATAAAGAACTGTATTTATCACTTTCAGCTGTCATTTTTACCCATTCGGTGCTGTGCATTAAGTGAGAAACTATGGAATAGCCTCTAAAAAACCAGAGGAACAGTATTGTTATTAATTTTAAATAGTCTTCAATAGGAAGAGTTGTACTCAAGTTGCAGTAGGGTAATGTTGCAGACAGCCTTTCAAATTGTATTGGGCACAAACATTGCACATTAGATGCATCTTGGATACCTACTCATCTTCTGAAACTTAGCTACACCGCATTTCCAACCCTGGCCAGGTTTAACCAAACAAAGTATTTTGCAATAAAAATACATTCCAGTAACTGAGGAAATTCTGGGGAGAACATTTACTTTGTTATCCATGTATTCCTTTGTCCAAACTCATCATCTTTGCTCAGAAAGATTCACACAGTATTCAAGCAGTGATTCTCATGAAAGAACACTATAAAAAAATTAAGTTAGTTTATTCCAAGCGAGGAAATATGTTTATTTCTGCTAACATTTTGTGTCCCATAGAGCCACTCATTCACTCCCCAACACCAGCTGCCATTGATTATGTATTCATAACAGATTCTACACATGCTTTATAAAATTATAATAACAAGATTTACATTTAGTGAACACTGCCTATTCTTGAACTGTTATTAAGGTAGTCTCAAATTACTGTGACATAATACACAGTGCCAAAGAAAGAAGAGACTGGGACGACCACATTTTCTGAAAGATATCTCGTAATCCAAAAATCAGCGCCTTAGTTCTTCACTTTTTTTCCTTCTTCTGGGACTGAAAATGAGTATAAAAAGGCTTTTTTTTTTTTTTTTTCAAACAGCTTCTTAAAATAGCTGTTATAAAGCCTATAATAACAATGAGAGGAAATAAGGTGTCAAGACTTTCTACAGTTCACTTACTTTCTACGAAACGTATCCTGGAGCTTACTGTAGGTCACAACTCTGCCGGCACTCTCAGACCACAAGCATTTGAAATACCTGTACTTCTCTGATTTCCATGGAAGGCCACTGGTCTTCATCATCTTGACAACTGGCTACGCAGAGCTGTAGTTAAAACACCTGGGCAGGCGGTTCCTAACCTACAATAACTCAGTTCTCAGATTTTGATGCTTCCTGGTCCTTCTTTTTCCTCAATTTACATTTTTATTGCCTCAATCAACTAAATACAGATTCTCTTTTCTGAAGTCTGAAATTTTGTGTGTTTATAGTCTTTCTCAAGACTTAGATTTGTCTGTTTTATACACACTTATTGAAATGATAAACTATGAATAGATTCTTCTAGTCCTGAGCCTCCACAGTAATGTCAGCTTCTGCTAGAAGCTACGTACTTTTGATTCCACATATAAGGAATATCATAGCACAAAGAGTGAGTCCCTTTGTTGAGAGAGACTAAACTCAGATGTGTCTTGGGCATTGCTCCATTTTTTAACTATTTACATATGAAAATGCAATATTGTTCAGCCTTGAGGAGAGGCAACTGAGAGGGTACCTCATCAATGTCTATAAGTATCTGAAGGGAGAGCATCATGTAGATGGAGCCAGACTTTTCTCTGTAGTACCAATCAATATAACAAATGGCCAGAAACTGATGCACAGGAAGTATTCCACCTGAATATGAGGAGGAACTTCTTTATTTTGCAAGAGAGAAAGACCAGAAGAATATTTTTTCACCTTTCTAGAGTGTCTTCTATCCAACAGAATTCCATTGCACTAAACTGTTGTTATTATATGCTCAATATGGATGGTATGTAGAGTAATAGCATTACTTTGTCTCTAGACAACACAGGCAAAGAGCTGTGCAGTGTCTGATTGCTTGAAGCAGAAAAGGAACACTAGCCCTAACAAGTAGGACAGAGTCAGCCTAAGGAGAGAAAGATTATTTAAAAAAAAAAATTAAAAGTAACTTTTTTAAGGAAACAGGAGAGGAAATGGTAAGATAAAACAAGAATCAAAGATACTGTTACATAGATGCAATCTGCTCTGTTATTCAAACAGCTATTCTTGAGTATGATAGACAAGTATTAGCAGTCTACAAGGTAGTCTTGTACAGATAACACTTTTGGAGTGACAAGAAAGCATTTACCTTAGTTTTTAAGAAAGGCAAATAATTCTGTTATTTATACAACACCTGATGCTTCTGCAAGATAAGTTGCTTTTAGAATCAAATATACTGATGATAAGAACTACACCTGGGTACTTATAAATAAATAAACAAAAAAGCCCAAACCAAACAGCCTAGCTTTAAATGTTTTCTTTAATGCATTCTATATTCCTATATAAATATATATATGTGTGTGTGTGTGTATAGATATGTATACAAGTATACGTATGTATATATTTGAAAAACAACGTTATGGTATTCATATTCCCTAAGTTCCCTAAGTTTATAAACTATTAAAATGCTCACTGTCAATCTTTCATTGCAAAAATATTGATCTTTAAATAATTTCAATTCAAGGAATAACTTGGGATTTAGAGAGACTTTTCTGTTCGCTACATAGTATTTAAAAAAAAAAAGAAAAAATTTTACTGAAATAATTAGTGAAATTATCACTGAAGAAAATAATATTGTCTCTAAATCTCTGAACTTCAGACTAATATAAACAACATGCACTAAGCAGAATTTCTATTTGCTTCAAAATTTCACGAAGTGCTGCACCACTCACGTTTGCTAATCTGGGATCTGTAGCCTGTGGTCAGGGTATATGTGAATCAGCTGAGTCAGAGCACCTACAGTTCTACTTCTCAGTTGCAAGAAATAATTTCTCAAAGGGTGTGAGACACTAATGTATAATATTAATTGTTGGCTCGGACCGACTCAAGTGTGTGTGTGCAGGGGAAGGGACAGGTAGAATTTCATGAAGGTGGAATGGGACTCTGCCCCAGTCTGGCTCCTTGCAGCCTCCTCGGGCAGCCCCAGAGCAGCTGCCAGTCATTGGACATCAGGAGCACTACCCTACACCACAGTCCCTGGAGCCCCCAAGCCCACCCCAAAGTGGCTGGCAGACCACAAGTCCCACCTGGGGAGGGAAGTGGCCACAGGGACCCAGAGCAGATAAAAGCAGTGACACGTGGCCACTGTGTGGCTGTAAGCCTGCTGTGTGGACTCATGGAATCTGAACTTGCATAAAACTGAAGGTAGTAGCTATAATTCTTTTTTTTTTTTTCTTCTGTCTCATTCTCTGCTTCTTCTCCTAATCACCTTTCATGTTATTTTGGGTAACTTAAAGCCAGATGGGTTGGGTTTTGCTAAGTTGTCTGGGTTAGCATGTGCTAAGTCAATGCTTTATCAAATACTTTTTTCTTTTGGTTGGATGTTGTTCTTTGAACTTCTGCTAAGTTCCCTTATTTTCTAAAGTTTGCCAGTAAAAATGTGTTATTTAACCTGAGAAAATGTGGGTGGTATCTTCTCCTTTGCACCCTCTCAAGGTATTAAAAGAACTGAAGAACTTTTAGTAAGTTCATTTGGTGAATTTTTGGAGCCTTGTATATTTTTCACACCAGTTGCATAAAAAAGCAGAAGGCCATACTGTCACTCTGGTCTGCATATATATAACAACTTTTAAGTATTTACTTTAGCTCTTCTTCATTTATCATTAGTTTTGTTCAGCAGACTAATTAATAAAAGGGAATTGATGGAGAAAACTCTGTCAAATAAAGCAAGTTAGTGTGTTGTTACTTATAATGACAATATTGGCTGCAAGTAAGTCAGACTTATTTGGCCAGTCAGAAGCTGAATTTCAAACCATAAAAGCTACAGTAGCCTGCAATTGAATTGAGGGAAATTATGTGCTCAAGCAAAATGTAATTGACATGGATCACTTAGCAACAGAAGGTTAGAGTACTTCAATTTGCAGAAAGGAAAAGGGCCTTGATTCTCAACACAGAAAGGCACCGAAGGAATTTTACTTATTTATGGGTCAGGAGGCACAGAGGTCCTTGACAGTTCAAGTGATTTTTTTTTCTCTAGTTGTGCTAGCCAGTTCATCTAGAAGACACGTTTCTTCCCCATCTCCAAAACCAGAAAAAACACTGCTCTCTGAACAAAAACACAGCCGCGCAGCTTGAATACATTAGAATGACCAAGACAAGGGGCTCAGTACTTAACATGAGCTTGTTGCTGGTTTATTTAGTAAACACAGAATGACAAATATCTGAATCTCCACTGTCTTGTATCAATAGTAGTACAAGAAAATGTACTAATTACCTGGTGTTTGCAAGTAAAAGAATGACAACAAAAGCTAGTGAAGCTCATTAAATGCTAGTTGATCACCAGGAAGCCTTTACTGATTTACAAAACTTTAGAATTCCTTGAATGTGCCTACACTAAGGAAGAGAAGGCAAACAGACAGGATAGATAAGGTCAAGCCTTTTTTTTTTCTCTTATGATGATTATTATGGGGGAGAGGGAATCTTATTTGTATTCCTTCAGTTGTGAGGGCAGCCAATTTTTAAGTCCAGTGCTAGTCACCAATGCAATCTGTTGATGATATTGTAACAACCTATTTTAACTGCAGTATTAGTGAGTTTTCCTTACTTATGAAGTCATTTGATAACTTCCTGGTGTGTTACCAATGATAATCCATCATCACTGAACTTTGGAGCCATTTGTAACTCTGTCCATATGTCTAGATATTTAAAAGTGGTTTCTGCACCTAGTAAGAGTTCTTCTCCCCTTTGAAGCTTCTGGTATGCTAAAGACACATGGAAGTTTAGGAAACGGGTAGCAATCAGTCACAGTTAGAAACCAAGTAGAAGGGAAGTATCAAGTGACAGTAGTGTCTCTCACCTTACTAGACACTTCTTTAACATACAAGATTAATCAGTCATTAGAAACAAAGTCAAAAGGGAATCTGTGCCCTAACTCATTCCAATAGCAACTTTTTCTTTAGATTCTTTTGCTTTTCTTTATAGTGCAAGGATGTGGCTTGCTTCCTTCTAAAGGAATCTGGATATGTTAGAAATCAAAGCCAATAAAATTTTCTTCCCAAGTCTGTTTGCTGTAGTCTTTTTAGGTCCAGCCAGCAGTAAGGGTGAATTCCCAAAAGGCACAAGTAAAATGCAGACAGCCATCCACAGTACTTTTGTACAGTACCTTTGATGGCACCCACGTAAGTATCAACAGCATCTACACAGACACGAACACAGCCCCATCCTGTTCCCCCCTCTTCAGCTGATCACTTTACTACTGGATACTCACACAACTTCCCTTTTCATTTGCCGTCTCTCCTGCATTTGCAGGTCCCAAGAACAGACCCATAGGTTGACCCAGATTCTGCGCCCAAACAAATGACTGGTGTTGTAGACCTGGTCCCTAACCGGGTTTAACTTTGGGTCTTCCAAGGTTCTGGTGTCCTCCCAGTTGTCAGCTAGTCAAGCCCTCATTGTGCTAGTGAGGCACCACACACAGACAGCAAGATCACACAGAAAAGAGTAAGAAATAGAGCTCAAGAAGGTAGGACAGACTGCAGAGATCAGACACAGAGCTCAGACAAACAGGCATGGCAACCAGATCACATTAAAATGAAACTGTCTTCTATTGTCCACTTCATTTCTATTTTTCCATACTTGTCCCTACTCCAACCCATCTTGATCTCTCCCTTTCCTTGCCTTTGGCTCCACTCCTAACCATTATAGAATAATTTCGTACATTCCCACATTGCCTATATAACATCCCATTATAAGTTTCACATAATCCCACAAGCTTTCTGAAATACCTCGGATACAAACTTTACCCACTTATCAGTTACAAAATGTTGTTGAGCATCTCCAAGGCTTAGAGTTGTTCCTTCAGTTGCATTTCCTCAATCATAGAATCATAGAATTGATTGGGTTGGAAAAGACCTCAGAGATCATCAAGTCCAACCCTTGGTCCAACTCCAGTCAGTTTACTAGATCATGGCACTCAGTGCCATGTCCAATCTCAGTTTAAAAGCCTCCAGGGACGGTGAATCTACCACCTCTCTGGGCAGGCCATTCCAATGCCTGATTACTCTCTCGGTAAAGAATTTTTTTCTCATATCCAACTTAAATTTCCCCTGGCAGAGCTTAAGCCCGTGCCCCCTTGTCCTATTGCTGACTGCCTGGGAGAAGAGACCAACCCCTACCTGGCTATAACCTCCCTTCAGGTAGTTATAGAGAGTGATGAGGTCACCTCTAAGCCTCCTCTTCTCCAGACTAAACAACCCCAGCTCCCTCAGCCTCTCCCCATAGGGCTTGTGTTCTAGTCCCTTCACCAGCCTTGCTGCTCTTCTCTGGATCAATCGGTGATCTGAGATCCACTGTTTGGTCTCCCTTATCTCCTGTGCCTTAGTGTTTGTGTATCTAGGTGGGATTGATTATTCTTTCTGCCTCTGTCTTTTGCTTTCATGTTGAATACTTGTTAACCATATACACCTAAACCAGATGTCCATACATTCTAAGTATCTACATATCCCTTATCTTCTGCGTATCCATACAGTTTCTAGTGTCCCCTGAAAAATGTACTTAACACCACTAAGCACTAAGCAACCTTTGGTAAGTGCCTTGACATCTCAAGTCTGACATATAATCTTTAAATACACCTTCCAGGTGTGTTGTCAGATGCCATGAAGTTCTTTGTAGACCTGTAATTTGATATGGCACACTGACTTGCAATCCTATAACATTGTTTTCTACATGCACCTTTTGCACTATAACAGTGTTTTGTACAAGGATGTGAAACAAGACATGGAGAAACTACAAAGCAATAAGGTTTGCTTTAAGAAAGGAAAACTAATGATACATACCAAAAAGAGGAAAGTAGCTAAACTAAGATGTCTTTGGATTAGATGCAAGAGAAAGCCACTAATTAGGTCTATTGAAACAGGTTTAGAACTATCCAGTGGATTACAGGGCTGTATTATTATCACTGCCATTGAAGATTTACTGCAGGCCTGCAACTAGTCCTGTGTTTTAGTGACTCTGTACCACTTAGTGCCACTATTGTTGCTGTAGCATTTCATTAATCAGAAATTACCTGACTTAGAATACTCTCTCTTTCATATAAGAAATGTGACTAACCCAACCTCATGCCCAGTTTATGAACAGGTAAAGGAGGGGTTTTAGCAACTAAACATGAAATAATTTGTTCTAACCACACTCCCAGGCAACTCTGATTCCCATCCCGTACCCGTAGCCATTCTCCATCTGAGCCCCGCTAACCAAGATGACTGTGCGCTACTTTGCTGCCTATAGTTTCCTAGGTATTGATTTGAGTTACATGATACTCAGTGCAATACTTCAACCTCAGCATGAGAAAATTTGCTTCAGCATTCCAGTATCTTTAATTCCCAATACATTCCTAGCCCAACAAAAATATCCCATTACTGTCAGGATTTCAATCCTGAGGAACCTGCAGCACTCCAAAATGTTATTGTTACAGATTATACCTTGCCACCCTATGTATAAGACAGCGTGCATCTGAACACAGCCAAAAGCCTTATTATCAGTCAGCAGCAAAGGCAATATTGGCACCTAAACAGAGAACTCATTTTCAAGTAACACTGAATACAAATTTTATCTGACCATTAACAAAAGAGGCATTTGTTCTGGATTTGCCAATGCCTTATATGAGAAGGTATCGCTGAATAAGGTGCTGAAAAAATGAGCTAATCTACAAGTGCCTTTAACCCTCTGTGCTCCAGCTATAATTATGGATCTATATATAGTGTGTTTCACAAAGGCCAGTGTATAAATTGAGTGCTGGACATCTTCTGCTTATGCCAATGTATTCCTAATCAGATGCATGTTTTGCTATGTCTGCTTCAAGGGCAGTCATCAGCATGCATGATTACCTTAATGATTTTGTGGAACACTGCAGTCCATTAGGATAATTGGAAGCACATCCATATTCTAGCATGCATTCCTACACTATAGAAATATTCACAACACTTAAGAAAAAAAGAACAGATAGATAAGTACCCATCAGACACCCTGATTCAAAAATTGGATAAGGATCAGACACTGTACACTTTAACTCCAAATATCAGGGGATGGACCAGATTTATTTTATCATAAAAGTTCCTTCATGGAACTGTAAAACACTTAAGAAAAGGTAAGCTATAAAAAAAAACCTTTTTTTTTTTTTTTTTGCAACTCACTCCAACATGACCACAAACTGGGAGTCTTTATGCTAAAAAAATGTATTGGCAGCTGTCAGAAGGGAGTAGCAGAAGTGGGTTGCTCAGTAAAGGGAGGTAACCTGGCACCTGGGTGTGACAGCAAGCCTGAAAGAGCAGCACCCTCACTGGCAAGGAAGGGCACAGACTTGTGATACTCACAGACGCTGAGCAAAGTGAGCCTGAGGATGGTAACAAAGTTCAGCTTAAGACAAGTGATGTCCAGAGAAGTCCATGGTGATAAGTCAAATCTAAGGCCAGCCAGGAAGCCAAGGTGCAGCAAGACACATGGCCAGGCAAAGACACAGCTGAGACATTGCTCAGGAATATCCTAAGAGGGTGAGCCTGAGATTAAAAGGATCGCCCAAGTGAAGGGGACAAGTGCCTATCAAGACTTTGGAAGTGTCTTGCTCAGACATCTAGCTAACTCAAGGCCAGACAGATGCCATATTAAATTTGGTCTGTAGTCAAAACAGAAGGTTATGGAAGAAGGGTGTTTGATACCCTGAGAGGTACAGTCAAGAATAGGACAGTGTTGTTATATTCCCAGTCATCTCTCTTCTAAGCTAAACAGACTACGACAATAGTCTGAAAACTATAGTAGATTATCCTTTTAAAATACCTCTTTCTTTTATAAACTAATTTTGCTATAAGGCAGAAATGATGACCAACCTTTTCCATCTTTCTGGTCTTTCCTAAAAATTCCTAGCCTATCTGTTGAGCAACATCTGCTGGATCTGGCTCAGATTTGGCAGGATACAGTATTTCCTAGTCATTGCAGTGACTGTTTCCTTAAGAGAAACAAGAAACATAACAGCTTGGCAAGCTTCAGTTGATCCAAATGTTGTATTGGATGCTTCAAGATAGTAGAAAGGGAGACCAGAAGCTGTGGTTTCTCAGTTATTCCTTGGACCAGCACTACTGACAGTCAATATTAGTATGTCATTAACATAAAACCAAATAATCTTTATTACTGTAGAAATTACTCCCTTAAGCACATACATATAATGAGATAATGAAATGAAAAAACACTTGCTTTGAATAGTCTTCTTCTGCCATTGGAATCAATATTAACATTGTCCCTTGAGTTGGGATTCAGTCAACCTAAGAAGCTCCTCAAGCAGTAATTTCCACTGCCTTTTTATTACCTACACAATATGAATGTTCCAGAGTGGTGCAGGCAATCTGTTCACTCATACTGCTTGCAGTTCTTTGACCTTTTCATAGCAACTACTTAGGCTGTTATGCTTAAAAATTCTGACATCATTGGACTGTGGCCTTAGATTTCCCTCCAGCATTCACATTGCACTTAATGATTTTTTGTGGGTTCAGAGCTCTACAGCTGAAATCAACCATAAAGGGGTTGGTTTAATTCCATTTTTACAGTCTGCCTAAATGCTATTTTTTCCCTAGGTTTAAGTTTGTGCCATAGTAGAAACTTCAATGCCCCTTGCTCTTAATCAGCACTATCCATGATGAACTGAAATTGGATGCAAATATTGTCTCTAAATGCATCTGGAAATGAAGCTACTCCATCAAAGAAAAAGCAAACAAAAGCAGCCAAGAATGAATTTAACATAGAAAATGTCATACTGCTAACCACCATTGCACTCGGGTACCAGAACAGACTTCCAGGGAAAGCAGCAATAGCAAAATACTCCATTGCTTTTTGAGAAGATTGTCAATGAATGTATTAAAACAAACACATAAAATATCATGACTGCATAGTAAGTGCTGGACTTGACTGATGTAAAAATTTTGAGTTCTATCTAGCCAAAATATCAAACAACATTGTACTGAATTTCTGACAATTTTACTGGAAGATTGAGTTCTAAGAAAATGCCAGACAAGGAGTGCAGGGGCTTGTCCTATAAATATTTCATATAAGTAGGTAATGTTTATCCTGCCTATTGCATGCATTAGAATGTTTCTAACAGCCTCATTTTAAAATTTCTAAAGTATTAAAGAAATGGCTGAAAGCTGTAGCTCAGTGTGAGAGCAGCTGTGAATTACCCTTGACTCTAATGTTATCAAAAAACATATCACCATAGCACTACTGGCTTTAAAGTACGACATCAAGTCCGAAATAATGAAAATTTCAGGCCAGTTTCCTAATTCAGGCAGGACATATTAACAAATCACCAATTGCTCAAATGAGATAACCAATGTGTATGTTTCAGTCTATTTCCATATAGAAAGTTTTACAAAATTATATAAACATCTCATTTCCAGTTAGATTTATCACCAGTTAGATTTAGATTGATCTTCAGAGTTCAATTCCTCCACTGTACTTTTTTTTCCAAAAATAGATGATAAACTTCAAAAATTACACTTCTTGGCCATGTAGTATTTTCCCACTGTCCTAGTTACAGTGTCAGGACCAGTTTATCACTATGTGGGTATAAACAAAATTGTGTATTCTACACCCTCTGTGTCATTTCTGATGGACTGTTAATAACGGATCCTTTGCAGCAGCTGCCCAGGGCACACCTGACACCTCAGGCTACAAGCCGGGTGTTAAAGAACTCTGGAAGGCAGGGGATTGTTTCTGTCTTCACACCAGTGACCCAGCTGTGATAACTCCCCTCTGGGGAGTTATTAGGGCCTTCACACCCAGCCTGAGGGGCCATGTCTGCCACTGGGCCATTATGGACTGGCACAATAGGCAGCTGCAATGACCTAAACCAGCAAAGATTTTAAAAATATCCCATGACTCACAGAGTTCAATCACCCACTGTGAAACTCCTCGCCCTGGGGGAGGTATTGGGCATTCCCACTTGAACCTGAGCATATATAAACTTTGGGTTTTGAGACTTCTGGTACCACTTGTTGGATCCAAAGGAGGACCAGAATCTTGACAGGACTGTGACCGCCACTCTCGGCAAGACAGTGATCATTACTTCAACAGAACTACGACCATTATCCTGACCAACA
Source organism: Grallaria varia (assembly GCA_013396735.1). Classification (NCBI taxonomy): domain Eukaryota; kingdom Metazoa; phylum Chordata; class Aves; order Passeriformes; family Formicariidae; genus Grallaria; species Grallaria varia. The sequence goes on along the minus strand of VWZG01010588.1, from coordinate 543,794 downwards.
GGTTTCTTTCCATTTACTTTGCAGTCANGTTGGATCCAAAGGAGGACCAGAATCTTGACAGGACTGTGACCGCCACTCTCGGCAAGACAGTGATCATTACTTCAACAGAACTACGACCATTATCCTGACCAACAGGTTTCTTTCCATTTACTTTGCAGTCAAGGGGACCACGTGATGCTCAGCACAGGGGCTAATGAACACTGTTCTCTTTGTGTCCCAGGATGCTGGGTTATACATCTGTTTTTGTAGGTTAAAACCAGTTTTTCTCTTCCTCATTGTATTTACGGTAGTCTTCTTAATAAATTGCACCTCTGACTTGTGATCTCTCTTGAGTTGGTGTTCATTTCTCCCACTGGTTTACCTTTAAACCAACACTGATTTAAAAAATACCTGTAGCAATGCAAGTTACATGGTATTTTATTAAACTTTTAAAATCTTCAGTGTTTGCTTGTACATGTCAATGTTTTTAAACACTATCAATTTGTCAAAATATTCAATGTAGACCATAAATATAGGGAGCTCTGGAAATACAACAGTAAAGAAAAAGGTAAGAACAGTTTATCATTTCACACAAAAGCTAGTAAAATTTGTAACAACATAGGACAAACACAAAATCAATAGGTAATAGAGCTACTTCTTATTAGGGCATAGGACAGTAACTTCAAAATTGCAATTTGTGTCCTATACCTCACCACCTAAGTTAAGAACAGAAACCAAAACAACAGAGAAGTCCTCTGATACATGTGAAGGAATAACTAAACATTCAAAACTTAGATATTTTTAAAAAATTAGTAATTTAAAAATGAAAATAAGTCAGAACCTAAATAGAGTTGGAGCAAAAAAAAAAAATTTTGCAGTTTTAATTAGGGAAGGGAAGGTGTAGAGTCCTCGTTCACATGCCAGACGTTCATGTCAAGCTCTTCTGAAACAGCGCTATATTTGCCAGATAAGTTCACCACCACTTAGCTAGCACGAGGCTTATGGGAGCAATAGGCTGCTGGAACTTCATTATGTTGTCCATGGTGAAATGCTAACATCAGACAGCCATATGCTGAAATAAAAAGTTTGAGAGCCAACAAGTGCTCAACAAAGCAGTGGGGACACAAAACTATATCTCAGCATGCATGTCAAAAGACTCTGAGACACTGTGCACCTGCAACATTGAAAAACAATACAGGACAGAATAATTACATCATTGAGCAAATCGTGTTATGCCAGACGGCTATAAAGGAGACTCTCTACTCCTTCTTTGTATCTCTTCTTTCCTCTCTTCCCTTGGGAAAATTTAACATTATCTTTTGCATAAAACTCCAACTGTTCTATGCAATATACAGCAACAAAACAAGTTTCTTCTCTCATCAGAATATATGAGCTTCAGCTGGTATCTAGCAAAGAGAAGATGAAAACTCCATTGCTACATGAAGTATCTGCATTTACTGGAGCAGAACCAGCCACAGGGCAAAGTTTATAACCAATCCACAAGAAGAAAGCCACATTTATAGCAAGCCCAGCTGCTCTCAGTTAGTGGTATTGCCTCTATCTAGCCCTAGTTTAATCACAGGGGTTCACAAAAGTCACTCTTAAAAACAAATCATTAACACTTGACACAAACTATGAGGCTTATTTTTCCAGAACATTTCCCAGAAGGTACCAGGCAAATTTCCATTCATAATATTCCTTTTAAATTGCAATGCCATACGAGTCTGCTCAGCAAGTAATTAAGTTTAATACTTGATCAAAGTAAAAAAACCCACAAACTTGTTTCCTTCAGCTTGATTATTGAGAAAACATTAAAAGTATATATTTAAGTAAGCAAACACACATTTTAATTGCTAAAAAAACAAGGAGAAAGAGACAAAAATCTCTGTGACTTGTCGTTCATTAGAAGCTGATATTTGAAGGGAATTTTTAAGGCTTGTTTTTCTTTTGGAGTAGCACATAGCATTTTTACTTGGGTAATTACTGTTTGCCAAGAAATAAGCTAGATATCTGGCAAAATGGGTAAGTTAAAATAAGTGCTGAGATTGTTTAAGAAAACAAAAATCTAATATCTAATATCAAGCTTTAGCAAGCATTTCTGTAATTAAATTTATAAAGGTCATGTTTATATATCTTTACTGAGGCTTTGTTCTTTTTCTGAGCCGATATGAAAATCATTGGATAAACCAGCATGTGTTCACTTTCATAATCTTTGTAGGTATCAAGGTCTGAACAACTGCCTACAGTTTTTGATCTAATGATGTTCTCAGGGCCATCCTGTTTGACAATAGGACATTATGAAAGTCCAAGCATCCAATTCCATACCCAAAGGCCTTAAAGACCAAGTTACTTTCTAGGTGTATTAGGATTTCCGCCCATTAAGTCAGAGTTTAACACATGGCAAAAACTATCCAAATATAGGAGAGCATCACTGCTCTGAGAACCAAGACAGCAGGAGCTGGCATAGATCTTAGAATCATTTAGGCTGGAAAGGATCTCTAAGATCATCACATCCAAACCCTACATTAATATGACCAAGTCCAACACTACACGACATCTCAAAATGCACATCTATACATCTTTTAAATAGCACTAGGGACGGTGACTCAAGCCATTCCCTGGGCAGCCTCTTCCAAAAATGCTGTTTTAAAAGGACCACTGGGGGAGCAGTAGACAGACTAATACACTGTGTTCTACAGTCAGCAGCATAATGCATGTGAATTTATGTTTATGAACATGGCAGAAAAGTTCCTTACAATTTCTAAGCCTCTGCTTCATGCAATTTCCATGTAATCTGTTGAGATACTGATTCAAGTTTCCTCCCATAATAGGTTTCAACAGGTAATCATCAGGTAATTTCATTCTCTCTGAATTGCTTTCTTTTTATCTATTATACTTTTCTGGCAATAAGTAGGATAAAATTAGAGTATTTTTTATTTTTACTCTCTAAATGTAGTTTATTAAAAGTCACAATTTTTTGTACTATTACTCTGTAGTTTCGTGTTTGTTGGTTTTTTTCTGCCACGATATTAACCTCATCAGTTTGAATTTCCTATGTTTTAAACTGAGATTTTGCAGAGATTTTGCATGAAAAATGAAGCAGACAAGATACATTCACCACTACTAAAATTATATTTTTCTACTTTGAAAACAAAACTCAAGTGATGTTGATTTAGCTAAGGATGAATATGCATGTTTTAGTTTATATGAAATGGAAATGCTACTATCATTCTGCTTAGTACTCTGATTAACTCTAGATGTAATTTCTTAAATGTCACTGATGAGGAAAATTCTTCATGTATCAATCCAGATAAGTGCTTTGATTGGTCCATATTAAATTAACAACTTGTGAGTACTGCAATATCAAAACATTAAGAAAGAAACAAATATAATTGGTGGATTAATCAAATTTATGCTGAAAGTAATTGTTGTCAAAAAATGTCAAGAGAAAGGCTCTGTGCTGAGGTGTTGTTTTGCAGTAACACTGAACTGATCTAGCAGGCACTGCTGTGTGAAATGGTGGTCCTACCTGCTCACTGTCCCATATTCCCACCAGGAAATCCCCTTATTTTCTTCATACTTGCACAGGTATCAAGTTGACTCTATGGTCAGGTGCTAAACAATGAAGATCTAACCCTAAAAAGAAAAAAAAATCTCTCTTCTTCAGAAAATAATGGTTACATTCTACAGATTGCCTTTGTAACTATTGGAAAGATTGTTCCAGATGATCACTAGATTTTTCAAAGGTCTTGGGAATATGGAGAGGTCACAGTTGACTGGAAGACAGAAAATGTTGCCCCAATTTTAAAGAAGGTGTTATAGTTTTAGAATTTGTCAGAATTTTTTCTTTCCTACCAACATGACTTCGGGAGCAGACATCCTCCTTAACAAAGACCCGGCTAATGATCCGAATTCCAACCTGATAGATGGGAAGAGAGTTCTTTTGTTTGTTTTGGAAGGTTTTTTTTTTCCCTTCACTTCTTCCGCGGCAGTTTGGAGAAGGAACCAGCTGGAAGGGACTCCTGCGGGTTCTGGCTTCTTTCCCTGCCTCCTGTTCCTAGCCCAGTGTACCCAGAGCTTCAGAGGGACAGACAATCTTCACCGCTTTGGAGTTGCTGCAGTTTTTTTTCCTGAGACACCGACAGCACCAAGGAGGGAGCCCCCGGCNATATATTTAGTAGTTAAGAACTGTTATCTTTCCTTCTACACATTTTCCAAATTAAAATTTTGTTTTAAATTTAAAAGAGGCGTGGTCCATTTTGAGAAAGGAATTCTAAATTGTTTTAGCTTACTCTAAACTAAGACAGAAGCGCAAGAGGGATGACCCTGGAAAATATAGGCCTGTTAGTCTCACTTCAATGCCTGGCAAAATTTTGGAGAAGATTATTCTGGGAGCTATTGAAAAACACCTGAATGAAAACAGAGTCACTGGCCACAGCCAGCACAGTTTCATGAGAGGAAAGTCCTGCTTATCAAATTTGATTTCCTTTTATGACAAGGTAACCCACCCAGCTAATCTTTAGGGATTTCAGTAAAGCTTTTAATATCATCTCTCACGATATCCTTCTGGACAAAATGTCCATCCCACAGCTCAATAAACACCTCATGTGATGGGTGAGCAATTGGCTCACGGGTCAAGCACAGAGGTTAATAGTGAATGGGGTGACATCAGACGGGTGACCTTTCGCTAGTGGGTTCCACAGAGCTCCATCTTGGGCCCTGTGGTCTTCAACATCTTCATAAATTACTTGGTTACAAATGTATACTAAGTGAGTTTGCCAACGATACTAAGTTGGGAGGAGCTGTTGACTCCCTTGAAGGAAGAGTAGTCCTGTAGAGAGACCTTGACCAATTAGAGAACTGGGCAATAACAAACTGTATGAAGTTTAACATAGACAAGTGCCAGAATCTGCACCCAGGATAGGGCAAGCCTGGATGAATGGACAGGTTGGAGAACAAGACACTGGAGAGCAGCAAGGTGAAAAGGGCCTCGGGGTCCTGTTTGATGGCCAGTTGAATGTGAGTCAGCAGTGCCCTGGCAGCCAGGAGGGCCAACCATGTCCAGGGAGGCATTAGGTAAAGCATCATGAGCCAGCTAAGGGAGGGGATTGTCCTGCTCTGCTCCGGGGCAGCCTCGCCTTGGATATTGTGTGCAGTTTTGGGTGCCATAATATAAATAAGACATTTAACTCTTAGAGAGTGTCCAAAGAAGGGCAACGAAAATGGTGAAGGGCTTTGAGGAGGGGCCATATGAGGAGCAGCTGAGGTCACTTGGTGTGTTCAGCCTGGAGAAGAGGAGGCTGAGGGGAGACCTCATCACTGTCTACAGCTTCCTCATAAGGGGAAGTGAAGGGGCAGGATCTGATCTCTTCTCTGTCGTGACCAGTGACAGGACCCAAGGGAACATCATGAAGTTGTGCCAGTGGACATTAAGGTTGAACATTAGGAAAATATTCTTCAGACAGAGAGTGGCTGGGCACTGGAACATTCTCCCCAAGGAAGTGGTCACAGCACTGAGCCTGACAGAGTTCCAGAAATGTCTGGACAATGCTCTCAGGCACACGATGTAATTCTTGATGTGGTTCTATGCAGGACCAAGAGTTGGACTCTGTCCTTGTGGGTCCCTTTAATACAGGATAGTCTATGATTCAAACACAGATTTTCAGCCTGGTAACAAAAACTGGGACTGACACCCATTGCTCTGATTGATGCAGAGGTTCAAGATCTAGGGCAAAATGCTATTAATTTATCTAAAAAACAGAAAGCTCCAAATAAACCAAGAATAAATACTTTTCTTGTTTTCAGGAAAGAACTGTCACAAAGAATGTCCAAGTTTTATGCAGCAGGCTGTTTTTATTAGAATATGATGGAAGAGTTCAATGACAAGATTTGGAATTACAATGAGGAACACGTTAGCCCATAACCTTTTCTTGACATTCTGTTTGCTCTTAATCACCTGTAGTCCACTTAATATCAGAACTATGTTTTCTTAAATATCATCCTGCATATTCTAGGGGGGAAGAGGGAAAGAGAGAATGTACATTCTGAAGCGAACTCAAATAGACACACTGGCATTTGCACAGAATGTCAGATGCTCGGAGAAATCAAACACTACATTTCATCTCTAGCTGTCAGGCTGGTTTGCTGCTGCAAACATATTTCCAGGAAGAATACAATTCAAAAGGAAGGGAAAGGGTAAAACAACCTTAAAATATGAGAAGATTGTGTGATAATCAGATATAGTTTGGGCTAAACCACATTGCCTCTGATTTTAGCATGACATTGGAAGTCATAGGACACACATTGACTGTCACAGGCATGACTCTGCTGGTGCAGAGTACTGGGCAACAAAGAAATCAGCCACTGCATAGCTCACATCCATGCACAATAGCTGCTAGTGGAGGTTCTCTTGGCAGAGGATGTTTATCTTCATGTTTGTTGTACTTGAACATTAGTCAGATCATCAAAGTGACTGGTTACATTTAAGCTGCAGTGGTAGAGGAGGTTTGTGTTCAGCCACTGAGACAGAATAGTAAATGAGCAAAAGAAGGGAAACATGGAGCTGGCTTGCACAGACTACCACAGCACAGGCCGCCTGCCAGACATGGGATGATTTGCCTTGTTAAGTATTCATTTAACTAAGCAGAGGGACTTAATGGAAGGAAACTCAACTTGACAGACAGATAATCTGCACACAGTAGTTGAAAAAAGTGCCACCTAAATCCCCTGTAGAGCAGAGAACTTGAAATCAAAAACTGGTTTTTATATGCAGCTTCTTGTATTAGCGATCTCCATGCCTGGCAGTCCACATCCATTTATATGTTTACAGAATGAAAGATAATATAGTACCTTTAGTACTTATAGTACAATGGAAGACAATGGCACAATTGAAAGGATACAAGTATTTTCTTTGTTCCTTATTTAATTATGAACATATATACAGAAGATATCGCATCTGTTTGAAGCTGCCAATTAAATTACTCTGGACTCAAGTAGTTAAAGCGTTTCTTTTATTCTTCTTTCAATGATTTGGAAGTTAAAAAATGTCTGCCAAGCAAAGGTTTTAAAGCCAGCATTTATGGACACAAGTTAGTGCAATATCTTAACTGCTACTGACACAGATGACCAGAGGCAAGGAAGCCAACTTCTTTCTATTCATCCAATATTGAAATTTGAATATTCAATATTGATACTTGACTACCTTTCACAAGGAACAACTGTTCTTCCCTGAAGCACCCAGCACCTTTGCCTCAGTTCTACACCAGACATCCCAGCTTTAGGTCATGAGTCCTTAGGGAATTAGAGCTTAATATAAATGAACTGAAAATCTGAAAAGAAAACTTCAGATATGTAACACTGTTTCTCTTGCAGACCCCTACAGCTATTATTCCATATGGTTGCTTCTTCCATAATCAGACGTGCATGCACTAAAATAACTGCTAAAACTGTTTTCAGTGTCTCAGCAAATTTTTGCATTAAAGTTTGCCATTCAGTTCTAGAAAGAGCCTAGTATCTAGTAGACCAGATACAAAGAACTTGCATTTCCTGTGCAATAACCTAAAGAATTCAGTCTAACACACAAACCCTCATACCCCATCCAAAATCTTTATCTATCTACACAAAAGTAATATTCTGTACCAGTAATTTAATTATGAGACTTGGAAAAGCTGAAGAAAATTATATCCTGCCATAAGAATGCTTAATTGTATCTTCAAAACATTTAAAATGCCATCTGCCTCCTACAGAAATGGTTTCTTTGCTATTTCCTCTATTTTTCCCAACCTTTAAGTCGATGGAGAGGGGGAGCAGGGACTGGAACAACTTTTTTTGATTAATTTTGTACCAGCATGTCTTAGGGCATGCCCTGATCTATTGAGTTCCTTCCTTTTATGATTTTAGCTTTGCTCTTGCAAATCATTCACACACTTTCCACCAGTAGAACAGTAACCTTTAGCTTTTATAGAGTAATGCTGTACAGAATCAAAGTACAGGCAGCAGTCAAACACTGCATTGACATTTAGGAAGCAGATGACGCCATTGGGGAGCAAAGGGCCTCACAGCAGGAGTAATGCCACTGAAGTATCTCTGGAAAGTTACCTTCCAGCTACTTTAAACGAAATAGATAATCCTGCCCAAGGGCACGGTTACCTGGTCATAGTTAACTATTATTACCCTGGTTATCTCTTCACAACACTTTGGTGGTTCCTGCTCCATCATTTCAGTTTCACCATTCTCTTGACAGAAGTATCTTTTTTTCTTAAAATCACTTTATTTCACAGAAATTGGAGTGAAAATATGTATTTAAATGTTCAAGACAAGAAACTCAAAATATTGAAAGGATATTGTCTCCAGTGTAGTGCAGAGAAAAACAGAAGGACGTGGGAAAGGAAAGAAATTGGGATCAGAAATTTCTTTATGACCATCTTAGGCAGAATAATCCATGCAACCAAAGAACTAACACTCTAAATCTCTCCCATGAAATTTTATGTAATATTCCCCACATTTCAGGGAAACTACCATGTAATACACTTCCCTTACATTTTCCTAAGAGAAATTATTTTAAAATGTCAGTGTTTTTGCAATATACCAAGATATAAACATTATAATGTTATTGAGTGTGGTTCATCTCTCTGAGTCAAAATATGTGAAAATGACATCTACAATGCCCTCACACACAATCTCCTGGTATTAGAGACCAGGAGGAGAATATCAAAGGCCACCTCTAGTATTCTACTTTGGAATACTAGGCCACTTGCCCAGTTTTATATTAAAGACAGCCCTCCAGTTCAGTCTAAGCAGAGAGGCAAAGGTTTTCATGTACAAGCTTCCTTGGGAACCTTTAGAATAAAGTTTGAGTAAAGACTACCAGCCTGCCCTTTGGTCCTGGGCAATTAAAGAGTTCTTGTCAAAATCAGTTCATTCAAAAGCTTGGTAGATATGAAGCAGTCTTGCAATATTTATGTTACCGCAAGGCTGTTAGTCAAGTGAAAAAAGAAAAGTTAATAACAGGTCTGGTAGCATGATAAATCGTTTGCTTTTCAGTGGAGGAACAACAGTGGAGAATGACTATACATCCTTAAGAAATACCCTTCCATTATCTGCAAGTTTCTGCATGTATGTACATGAGAAGGAAACCTAGGATGATTTGCAACTGCATTTACAAATCAGTCGTCTACACTTTTCCTTTTTTTCTTCTTCTTTTTTTTTATTTTCAGAGACTTTGGTGGAAGGTAACAAAGGAGTAAAAACTGTATAAGGAAAGTTATCTAGCAAGCAGCAGTATGTGACTTTAGTTTAAAGGTTGAAGAATTAAACAGGAAACCTCTCTCTGTCAAAACCTTGCTTGCCATCATATACTATATGAAGTAATTTTCAGTCAGACACGTGTGGAAAGTTTTTGAGTTTTGTAAATTACTACAATTGTTAGAAATTAGACAGATTACTGAGAAAAAAGGCGGGGGGAAAGCTTTTTCAAGTAAGTCCTTCTGGATACACAGTATATATGATCATCCATATGCATTGCATTTTTCTGTGTATCTGTGAAATTCTTCAGAAATTAAAGTCTCAAATGGAGCAAGTATCCTTTTACTCCTGATGTATTAGACCATCTTTTCACATACCATTTGCAGGCTTACCTTAGAGCTTTCATTTACAAAAAGAACACACTTCTCCCTACACACACAAAATCACCTTTCTAAAAGTCGCAAACAGAAAGTCACAGACTGCATCCAACTCAGAAAACAGAAAGCCTTCACATATCCTGCAAAAAAGTACCCTAAATCCCATTAGAATACAGCTTAAAAGTTACCTGTCAGCATTCTAAAAGGAACATCCACAGACACAGTGTTTTCTGAAGTCAACAAATGCCTATTGATGTAACTTCCAGCTGCAAAATTAGTGCATGGAAATAGTACAGCTCTTCTTTTGCAAAATTCTTCAATAACTTCATACATTATTATAATCTATTTCTCCTACTCTTCCGTTCACTGCCTCATCAACACTTCATGGAGTAGGTGCAGGCTTATCCCTCTGAATAAAGAGGATCATAGTATTGGCTCTCTAGTTTTTCACCTGCCATCTTGCCTTGACTCTTTCCTGCCTTGTGAAAGAAGGCTCCCATTCATTTCAAGTGGATGAATCATTCTTGTAATAGCAAGTTGATGTTTCTATCCACTGCTTCCCAGCAGGTCACCCAAGTCAAAGCAATATGCATGCATGACCTATGTAGGGCATGATTTCTCAAGGATGATGAGTTCCTAAAGCTCTGCATGAAAAAGATTCAATAGTAGTTCAAATTATATCATCTTTAAATAAAAAACAAACAACAAACCAAACAAACAAACAAAAAAAACCCCACAACAGCACTAAAGTCAAGAAACCAACACTGAACTTCCAACATACTCTGATCCTTTTCATAAAAAGTAGGCAAAGGAGTGTTACTGCCTATGATGTGACAACTGTGATTGTGCCCTGTGAAATGTGAAAAATGGCATTCAGCTTTATCCCAATGCTGATAGATTAAAAAGCAGCATTTCACATCAAAACAGTTAATTTCAGTGACCTTTCCACATTTAGAAAGAAAGATGAAAAAGCCTACACAAATTGCTCTGACAAAATCAGGATGCTCATTTTATGAAACTTTAGTAGATTTCTTAGCATTCAATCCCATCAGTAAAGACATGAAGCTCAGGACATTTGTGGCAATTTCAAAAACGAAATGACAGTAGCTGTAGAGAGAATATTTGTTTCTGTACCTTATTAAGGTCCAAATCTGGAGCTGACACAGTACAGAAAACTCTTGACAAGAGACAAAATTGCAAGGTTGTGCCAGCCAAGGAGCTATGTCTGCTTGCTTCATTTTTCCAGGAATACTGCTGTCATGAGTAGATCACTGTGTTCTCCTATCAAACTGAGTGGCAGTGGTTCCATTTGTGGAAGATGTGCACACTGGGAACACCAGCAAGTCTAGCTGAGAAAATAGTAGCTAGCATAAATATTGCAAAGTCTGGAAAAAAATGCTTTTACATCACTATTACAGTTTTAATAGCTAACGCATATCAGCCATGGAGGCAATTCCAGGTTATTGCTGCATTATACTAAGTAATAAGACAAATTTGTTACCCACTCCTTCACTAAAAAATAAAAAAAAGAAAGAAAGAAAAAAATGTTTAAGACCAAAAAACAGTTTCTCTCACATACACGCACACTGACATACTATGGATATATAGATATATATATGCACGTAAGCACGCTGCTAACTTTGTTTTGACTAATGTAAAAGTCTCTGTATCATCAATGAGTGATACAGAGTACAAAAGCTACTAAGAATGAGACATCTGGCAACATTAGTAAACCAACAGGTCACACACACTACATCAGGGAGGGCTTGTCCTGTACACATTTCAGCTATGACTGTTACTGAATTGTAGAAGTCTATACATTCCCCAAGTTCAGGTTCAATAACTAAGCTCCCCAAGAAAGAAAACCACGTCAGTAAATGCAATGTACAACCAATATATAATGGAAACTCAAAAGTCATTCAGGAAAGAGAGAAGTATCTCCTACTGTCCAAGAGAAAAGTATCAATAGTGAGAGAACAAAAAAAGTGCATAACTCTTTCCCCAATACAAAATGATGACTTTTAAGAGCATGCCCTTGAAGTGCAGTTCTATGTGAACATCTTTTTATAAACTTTTGTTTGAATTTGTAATGAAAAAATCTATTTTGTGCATTATCCTATATGTTTCCTTAGAAAATCTGACAGGAACAATGCCAAAGCTTAGTTTGCATGCCATGGTTTCCACAGTCCAAGCTTCTACCCATTTTTTATTTTTTTAATTTGCCATTTCCAGCAAAGCAAGCAGTAGTATCACTGTGAAAGCCTGTTTTAAAGTAATAGCTAGTCCTTCCTTCCTTCTTTCCTTCCCTCCTTCCTTTCTTTCCTCCAGATTTCAGACTTTGAAAGGTGAGCTCTGCATCTCCCCTCTCAAGTTAACCTGGACCAACAGCCATCTGGCCACTTGTGATAGAACCAAAATGCAGCATGCTTTGACTGTGAAAATACGTGGGAAAAGTAGAAAAACACTTGAAATTTGCTTTCTACCCATGGATCTATTCTGTTGATCAGACAAATAATTATTCCAGAGAAATTACTGGAACCAAGCATAAAAATCTTCTACTAGCCATTCAAATCCCCTGTGATTGCTAACATGTTTAATTAGGTCATTTCAGGATGAAAAATGTTGTCATTTTGACATTTAAGTAATTTTGTCAAGATTGGCTATAGCTCAGAAATGCGTTTGTATTTTGCATGTTCTATATAGAAGTTTTGTCACTGAAAGGGATGCGACCAAAAAAAATTAAAAGGAAGGGAAAATGTTCAAAGATATACTGTGTAGAGTAATTATCACATAAAACATCGTTAAAGCTATAATCAATCACTAAATTCAGTTTTAGCACATTCTAATAATGTCTATAATCTGTACTGAGTGTATCCATGCCTCTGGGATGCCCCTCAAATAATGTGACCTCTAATTAACTGTTTCTAAAGATGTTTTTGATTTCCTAGCTATGTTCTTGCACAGCTTTCCTCCTCCTGTAAAGCCACTCATAGAACTGGAACACTGAAGTTCCACAAGAGTTCCCTAATGAACTACACAGACAAATAATAAATACATAACTTTTCTCCTGTTCAAGTCCTTTAACAGTCCTTGCCATAGCACTTCTCAGCATTTTGCAAGGTCATAGCTTTCCTTTTTTTGTGACTGATAGTTTCAGTTTCACAGTAAGAGCGAGAGATGCCAAAAGAGGACTAGTGGTGTATCATTGAAAAAAAATAATTCTACCTTTGAAATAACACATCTTTTATCACAGATTGTATTTTATGGAGTTATTTATTGTTTTTAAAGAAGTACTTAATACGAGCAATATATATATGTGGAAAACACTCTTCCATTCGCTCACTAAGCAAGTGTATTCCATACCATTCATATAGTACAACACATTATTCTGAAGAGACTGGTCTCAGCAACATACAAGAAACCCCTACAGCAACTGTAATTCTGGGTTTAGGTTGGGGGCAGAAGACTAGGATGCATCTTCACCAGTTAGCAAGATCTGCTTATGATGCATGGAATTGCAGCCATACCTCAAACCTGCTCCCAAATGCAATTCCATGCAGGATGTTTGCAGTTTTGGGTACATCAATAATAAGAAGGACATCAACTAGAGTGTGTCCAGGTAAGGACAGACAGGGTGATGAAGGGTTTTAAGGGGTAGACTTATGAGAAGTGTCTGAGGTATCTTGGCTTGTTCAGTCTAGAAGAGAAAAGGCTGAGGGTGCCTCCATCACAGTCTACAACTTCCTCGAGGGGAGCAGTGGAGAGGGATAGCTGATCTCTACTTTCTTGTGGCAAGCATCAGGACACAAAGAAACTAAATGAAATTGTGTCAGGGGAAGTTCAGATTGAACATTAGGAAAAGTTTTTTCTCTGAAAGGGAGGCTGGTGCCTGGAACAGGCTTGTCAGAGAAGTGGTCATGGCACCAAGCTTGCCAGAATTCAAGGAGTGTCTCAACAATGCTCTTAGTCATACAATTTAGTATTAGGTAGTCCTCCAAGGAGCAAGAAGTTGTACTCACTGCTCTGTATGTGTCCTTTCCAACTTTCAAAATTCTGTGATGTTATGATTCTAATTAATAACTAATTCTATTTAAGAAAGGGACTAATATTGCCTTGCAACTCAACGTTAAGCCATTGTGACAAGGAAGAATTTTAAAACTGCCTCTGATGACTTAGCATGAAAATGTTTTCATTGTGACCTAGCCTTCTAAATTCAGAAATCTTCATGTTCAGTTTCCTGCTCTATCCTATGGAGAAAACAGCTCTTTCAGAGTGATCCGTTCCATCCTAAAACAACTGAAATTAATCTCCATCTGGATGGGTGTTTCTCTCTAGAAGTCTGGATGACTGTGATATTAGAAAATTAATTTTGTTCAACTAAATATAACTAAAACGAATCCCACTTGAATGACAAGTGGAAGCTAAAATAGTTTAGGGCAGGACATGAAACATAATCTGTTAAGTGGAAAACAGGCTGGCTGCTCACAGCAGGGAGAAAAAAATCATAAAGGGACATAGATATTAGATGAAGCCTTTCAAGGTAAGATTGTGTTTACTTTATCACTTCAGATCAGTTTGGAATTGTGCAGTTGAAACATTGCTTCCCACTTGCTGTGCCTTGGTTCACACTGTGGAGCAGTATTTCTTTCTGATGGGACTGAACTAGAAGATGCAGTCCAATTTCTAATGTACATTCAGTGCCTGGGACCAGACTAGAGCTATTCTAAGTAAGTCCCCTTAGTGCATATAGTGTGGGTTTCCAGTCCTCAGCTTTAGTTTTTTTAGTTTTATAAAGCATCAGTTGTTTATAAATATAGTCCGATAAAGATACATTACTACAAATTAATGTCTCTTTAATGCAGCCTGAAGTGAGGGAATCCTCACATGTTTGCAAAGGTACAAAAAAATTCCATGCTACTGCCCCCTCTTTTTGTATAGTAGACATGTTAATGGCAACAGTGACAAGACACATTTACCCTATGAGAGGAAAATCCATCAGTGTTTACTTCAGCTGCCTCATACATTACTCAAGACAAATAAATAAGACATAGAAATGCTTGCATCTGCTCTTAGCTTTCTTTTTTTCACTAAAATAAACTTTTCTACATGGCAAGAAAGCTTTACGTCATTATGAACGGGCTGTTTTGTTCAAAACAAAAGACCTGAAATTGTCACTCTAGAACACCATACTTAGGCAAACAATTTACTTCTCCCAGTGTTAAAAATGGTTAAACGTGGCAAATCCATACTCCAAACTTAATATTTAATACCAGATTATAACATATTCCTCAAGCAACACTATGAAGTTTTGGAAAACATATTCATTATTCATATTTCTGAACACAGTAGAAAGGATTAGATGAAATGAAACATACACACGATTTAAAGTGACTCTAAAAAACTCACAAATTTAGCAACAGACTGTGTTTTGCTACATATTTGCTCAAGTACATGAGCATTGCTTTTCTGCATGTTAACGTATGCCTCAGGTTGACTTCTATGGCTTATAGCGTGCATGATCTCACTGACTCCTCCTCCTTACTCTTTTTCAGATGCTTTTTCAATCTGCAAGTTGTTAATAGCCCATAAGGAAAAAGTGAATGTTATTGTTACACAGCTGTTTTGGGTAAATGAAGATTTTTTTTTTTCACTGTCAGTGGTATGCAAGATGAAACTGCTTGGCTGCAATACACATTTCCAAATTTTAACAGTGTTGTTACAGAAGTGCTCTGGCTGTTCTATAGAATCACTCCATTTCTATATTCTGCATTTCATTCATGTGTCTAATATTCTGTCAGAGGTAACTATACCCACAGGGGACTGGGCTTGGAGAATTTCTCCTGTCTCAGAGAGGCTGGTGTAGTTCTGTCTCTCCAGGCTGTAGTGAGGCTCAGCACATATTCCCAGTAGCTGCAAACAAACACACACATACACAGACCACAAACTGTACATATGACCAGGCACACAGACTGATACAGGCAAAGAACAGTGCCTTTACCTACACCCACAGAAACACAAGACTCACATAAATGTCAGTGTTAGACAACTTGGTTCTGTTTTACTTCATTAGCTAAGCCAGACTGGTGTTGCTAGCTGCAACATGAACACACATACGTATGAATCTACCTGAGTATGAATCTCTCAGTGTGCTGGTTTAAAAGTAAACCAGCAGGAGAAACAAACCCAACTCAAAAGAGTTTAGAAGTCAGAACTACAATTTAATAAAAAAGATTACAATAGATTCACTGATACAAAGGAAAAATTGGTTTTAGCCCACAAAACCCAGTTGTACAACCCAGCCCCCTGGAGCACAAACAGAATGGTGCTCACCAGCCCCTGTGCTGAGCACCACGTGGTCCCCCTGAGTCCAAAGCAAAAAGAAAAGGAAAACCTGTTTTCCTTCCAGAAGGTTTGTGATTGCAGTCTGGTTGAGAGTGGTAGTTGCAGTCCTGTTGAGGTTCTGGTCCTCCTCTTGATCTGACAAGTGAGTCCCCCAAGTCCCCAAACCCCGAGCTTATATATGCTTGGGTTCAGATAGGACCACCCAGTGCCTCCCCCAGGGTGAGGGGTTTCACAATGGGCAATTTACTCAGTGAGTCACAGGATATTTTGCTCTACTTGATGGCCCATTAGCAGACATGACCCCTCAGGTTGGGTATGAAGGTGTTAATGATTCCCAGAGGGGAGTTATCACACCTGAATCATTGGTGTGAAGACATTCTTATCTCTGTTTTCTCACACACCCAGTTCATAGCCTGAGGTGTCAGGTGTGTCCTGGGCAGGTGCTGCAAACAATACATCATTAACAGTTCATGATAAATGGCAGAGAGGGTATGGAACACACAGTTCCAGTTACACCCACACAGTGATAAATGGGTCCCAGCTACTGTAACTAGGACACTCAGGTAGCTGGTGTTGGACACAGTCAACCTAGCACCTACATCCTGGTGTCCTGGAGGCATTGTCCCCTAGATCCTGAATGCCCTTGGATGCATGATCCAGCTTTTGATGGTATTTTTATGGCACTCAAAACTCTTACCCTACTTCTCCGCTGCCCAACAGGATACTAGCTAGTGCTCACACACACATACACAGAGCAAAGAGAGTCCAGCATCACAAAACAGAATAATGAGAATATAGGACAAACTACAGTTCAAGCACAAGAGCTGTGTCACACAACTTTACAGAGCAGCAAGCTGTTTAAACATGACCAGACCTACTTAGCCTTTGTCCCTCTGTTTTCCCCCACCAGTTCCTCCCCAAACCACTTGGATTCCTCCTTTCCAAAACCTTGTCCTTTCTCCTAAACATCCTATAATACACTACACAGATCACAAAGATCCCCTTCCATAAAATCCCCAAAATTATGACTGACAAAGAGCAAATCGCTCTTTCCCCTGCATCCCACAGCAAATCCTATTCACCTGTAAACTGGCAGTTTTAATGGTTCTCCAGGCAGTGCATTTCTGTCCTTGCGTCATCTTGGTGGGTTTCGTATCATTTTCACTCCTTGAATGGCTGTAGGAGGAGCCAACTGTGTATTCTTTATTCTCTCTGATAAGGTGGTTCTGTGTTTCTGATCCTTTCCATGTGTTTGTGTTTAATTTGCTTAATATTATTATTTCATTACTGAGGAGTCTGACTCATTGACAGACTATATATCACCAAAGCTACAAAAGTTTATGGTTTATGAACAACTAAAGGACTTTATTTAACTTATTCCAAGGTTGAAAAAGACTTTGTGAGAAGGTGTTCTACATTTATTTTCATGAACACATCCTGAAATAAATTAGTGCCATATCTACCTAGTGCAGACAGGGATTCCGGCTTGAAAATAGTTCTTCAAAATGAATCTGCAGAGCAAATTAACTAGTTATTTTACATAGCTTTTATTTCATGGTGGATTTTTATTATAAAAATGAGACTAAGTGATGTTAGGGTTTTGCTGCCTTCATCAAAAAACACTTAAATGACCATACTTAGCATAACATAAAAAATTTATGATTCATTCAGCTAAAATCCTATCTAGCTCACCTGATATAGATTATATAGAGAGACTAAAGAAAAAAAAAAAAAAAAAAAAAAAAAAGCCAAGCTGGTGTAAACACTAATATAGTTAAGTTTCAATGCAATATATTGTCCACAGACTTCCAAAAATCCTTGGACTCATGCTAAAAGTAGTATTATTTGTTAGGAAAATATTCCAGACATTCAGAAAATATTAAAAAATACAGTATTATACTAATAGTAATTTTGGGAGGGAGGAAGGGAGGGCTTAAAGATGCTAATGACTGGGCCTAGTTTCGTATTTAGATTTTTGTTATAAATACAGGTAACTTAAAACTTCTTTGTTCCAAAGAAACAAACCATCACATTTTGTTCACAGATATTCTACCTGTAAAATAACAATACTACTAAAGGTCATTCTGCATGGGAAAAATAGTTGAAGTTGCACATACGGCTACACTTTCCAAAAACATGTTTTTGAATTTGCAGGTAATCAAGAATCAAAGATTAATCTCTGTACTTACTCTTTTCATACTTTAGGGAATCCTTTTCCTTGTACATCTGAAGCAGTTTTCCTCACCAAAAATAAAATACATGTACATAAAAAAAGACAGAGGTACCTTTCCATTATATGTTTCACTAACACTGTTGAAGACATACTTGCAAAACTGTAGAGAATTTTATTCCTCCCTGTAAAACAGACACAGTACTTCAGTTTAAAAATTAACATTAAAAATCCCACACAACATTTAAGTAATCAGTCAACAGAAGGGGTGTTTTCATCATACTTTTTTCAATTTTTTAAACTACAAAAATGGAAAAACTTCTGTGATGTGATTTGGGAAAATGTTAGTCAAACAATTCTCACTGCAGAAACTTCAACAAAAACACATTTACTCAGGTGCTCATGGTATTAAATCCTCTACCAAAGATGACTTGCCTCTCTTGTAAAAAGCAGTGCAAAAATTACTGATAACCTTAAAATGTGAATACAATCAGATTGTTTAGCAAAGAGTTTTGCTTCAAGCACCAAGCAGATGTACGCTGTTTCATCTAAGGTATGCCAGTTGTTGTAAGCTAATGACAATGAAAATGCACCAAGAGTTAGAGACCCACACCAGGAAATTGGTGACACTGCAGACAGTTGTGAAATTGCTTGCATTGGGGAATTCAGAAGCAGCATTTGATCAATATTAAAGATGCCCAAGAATGGGGTGTAGAAGGCAGCTGTATGGTGGAAGTCATAAGATGGCATTTTAGAGCAAGCTGTCTGTTCTACTATTATTGCACAGCACTCCATTGGCAACTGCAATCGTGAACTTGCACACGTTAATATTGCAATACAGCAAGATACATTTAAGCTTTTTACAGCCAGCTAACAGCTGGTGCAGTTGAGAGGTGTGAGCCATTTCTCAGCTATACAAAACCAGGATATGACATGCAAAAATTCACCCAGTACAGGCTTCTGCAAAGAGCTCCCAGATGAATCTGGTAGTAGAATAAAAACTGAGTAAATTACATACATATGGGCTTCCAGCAAGCCAATTTAAGAAGAAGTGGGTGATACCACCTGAAGATGGTCATGCCAAGGAGCCTGAGTATAAGTTGCTTCTACAAATCCTCTGAGAAACCATTATAACTTCCCCAGGGGCATAATTTCAAAGTGCTGTTGTTCCTGCTACCAGCCATGAGCAGGAGGTCATTTTACACACCATGGTGCTACTTTGGTAAGTGAAACAGCCTTAAGGTAAGTCTTCCCACAGAAACCATTCGAAATTTGAGAAAGCACTAAATGTGGGATCAAACTAGCATTCACTGAATCCAGAAAAGCTTTCATTCTTCATTTCAGTCTACCTATTTCCCTAGTAACTTTCATATACATATATATATGACACAATATATGTCATAATATATATTATTTTCAGACTTTTCTAACTTTGCTATAAATATCTTTCTTCTATTTTTTTTTCATTCTGCTCTGCTTCTTTCAAGACATGCAACACAATAACTAAATCTGCAGAGACTAATAAATAAAAGGAATATATAAAATGTCCATCTTTGATTACAGATTTTTCTACAAATATCCACTGGGAAAGAAATCACTCCGTGTTTTATTTTTCATATTAGTGTATTATCGTTAGAAATTTTCCTCAGAAATCACTAATAATACCTCATCACACACCTATTTTTTCTCGTCTTTTGAGCCACAGATTCAAACACACACCCCTTCTTGTGCTTCTGTACAATCAACAGCCCATCACAGCTTACGCACCATTTTAATCCTTCACAAACGGTTAGCTAAAAATCACAGTAGTAACCTACATTCAGTTCCTAATTTTGCATGGATAGGATTTCACAAAAACAAACACAAACAACACAAAACTCAGTGAGTTCTGTAATATTATTCTCAAAAGAGCTATTAGTGTGTGAGAATATGCCTTCACTGGAGCCATGAGTCCTATACACTTCTAAAGAAGTGAACAATCTCATCTCAGGTTGAGAGACACAAGAACAACAATTATGAGGCTATACTAATTACAGTTATTTTAACTGCAGTCTCATTGCTGCCAAAAGTAATGTACAAAATAGCAGCTGCAAAATACCTTTCCTTTCGTAACTGTGCCTTCCTTTTTGCATACTTTCTAGTAGACTGATTTCTTAACATATCGTTATCTTAGTTGGTATTTAGGTGGTATTTCACATTCTTGACAGATACAGGAAGTCTTAAATTCATTTATTAGAACACATTTCTGACTTGAATTTTATCCAATAATATTGTTATTCCTCTAAGATTCTTGGATCTAACAGTCATCTGTAATTCATGAAGTCCTCACTACTCCACTGACTATAACTGCTGCAACAGTAAAAACTACCCATTGAATATTGTACACATAATCCTAAAATAAAATGGAATAAAAAAAAAAAAAAAGTCCAGTACACATAAAAAAGAAAAAGGCTCATGGAAAGAGAAAAGCAGAATGTATCCTTCACTGTCCTTTGTCATAAATCTGCCATAAATCTATAATAAGCTAACAGAAACCTTTTTTTTTTCCTTTTTTGTGGGTGGAAGTGAGTAGAAGTTAAACACATGCAACACACTAGAATACTTGCACTGCTATCTCGCAGTTATTATTTTTCCCATGGGCTCAAAATCTTGTTTATGGGCAAAGAAGTCAAGAATGACCACCAATTATAAAGCAAGATGAGCTTATCTCAAAACAAGGGAGAACTGGAGGGTCACCTTTGCTTTGGATATTTGCTTTGGCTGCTCCAAATAGTCATCAATTTTTATAAACCACTTTCCCTGAGATAATTAGTAGAGACCAATGTCTTTCTGATGTGTCACCAGCCTGGTGTGGAGGAGAAAGTGTGTAAGTGAATTGGCCCAATATAAAGTATAAAACTGGGAAAGTAGTAAAATAATCTTCAGGGGAAAAAAACAAACCAAAAAAACCTCGAGAAGTTTGTGCTGGCTTCAATACACATGCTCTTTCCCAGTGACTGGAGAGACCCAATGTCAGGACACAGAGACTGTCAATATAATCATTGTCAGTTAATCATTGTATCATGATTAAACTACATATTGCAAATTCTATATTATGTAGTGCATTTATGTATGGCCCTTCCTAATGAAAATTCCATGTAATGCCAAATATATCAGAATAGTAAATTTGATATTAAACATTAAACCCTCCCTGTAGAACATCTAAAAGAACCTGATTAGCGACAATTGCTTTTGATGGGCAACACCTTACCCTTCACCTGGAAAAATGCAGATGAAGAAGAGGCAAGGAGCCTCAGGAAAATGTAGGAAGAATAAACAAGGGTTCCTGGAAGACAGAACCAGGCCAGCAGCTCCTCCTCAACAGGGCAAAACCCTCAGTGAGAAGGAGAGGACATTGGTATCATGAGACTCCCCTCCTTCAAGACACCATGACAGTCATCTGCTGAGCTGCCACCCAGCCACACAAAGTTTGCTGCTTACCTGGAGCCAAAGCCCAGCACATCGTGGAGCCCACAGACTTCCACCCTCTTCTTCAATGTCAGCAGCATCAATGCTGCAAAACATGAGCCAGGAAAAAGCAAACTGAACAACAGAGTCCCAAGGACTAAAGGAAAGAGGAGCAGAACCAAGGCTGTTTTTCAGTGCAGGGCAAGGATGCAGGCAGGGGCATGCATTTCAGCTGATCAGCACAGGCCTTCATGGCTTGTATCAGGCAGGTTTTTTTGCCCCCATGACCACAGGATGCTCTTTGAAGACAATGCAAAAACTTCTTGGGAAGAATGGGATCTCCTTACCAAGAAGGGGCAAGGACATTGTCCGTGGGCTGGCTAACAAGAGCAGGCTATAGTTCAGTTTACTGAGGAGTGCTGTCTGACGCCTGGAGGTAAGTGGGGACACAGAGGACAAGACAAAAGCACTCATAGAGCTGAGCCATGGGGTGGGCTCCCACACTCCTCCCAGGCATGTGAGATGGGGTAAGATGGCATGTCATCTCAAGTGCCTGTGCAATGACCCCTGCCAACTGGAGAACAAACCAGAGGAAGTGGAGCAGTCACATCATTACAATGCCATTTGAATGACAGGAACTCAGCGGGAAAGGCCATGTGGCACGAGTCCTGCAGTGACCAGGTGCAGGCCCTCAGCAAAGACAAAAAGGGCAGAAGAGAATGAGGGTTGTGCACACTGTAGAAGAACAGTTTGAGTGCACAGTGTGTGATCTGCAGAGCGCCATGCCAAAATCAGAAAAACCACCAACGACAGAGACTTTGCAGTATGTTTGTTAAAGATCAATGGATCAGGCAGAAGAAGTGGATTAAACCCTCTCCAGGTACCTCCAGCAGTCCTCAGGCCTACAGGACTTGTTTTTCACAGTGACCTTATGACACGTGCTGAGAAAGCAACACAGAAGCACAGACCCCAGTGACTGTAAGGCTGTATGCGGAGTTTCAATGCTAAGGAGCGTGGACAAAGAAGAACAAACGCCTTCTTGCTTAGAAAACAGTGAGAAGGCATCTCCTGGTCTTCTGTCTTGGACAGCTAAGAAGCTCCAGAGTGTTGGGAGATTTTTGAGACAGCCTTCTCGCAAGGACAGCATTTTTCAGTAAGCGGGAAAAAGGATCAGGCATAACAAGAAAGCAGCCTGGATAAACATAAGGATAGTGAGGCAGTTCCTCAGAAACATGTATGAAATGAAAAAAGAGACAGACTCCCAAAGGAACATAGAAGTAACAGCTGGGTGATCTGCAATTAGGTACAGGTAGGAATGAAGAAGAGCAAACTGACAAAAAGCAAACATGGATTCACCAAGGGCAAACTGTGCTTGACCAATCTGATTGCATTCTATGATGAAACAGCTTGCTGAGTGGATGGGTGGCAAACCACGAATGTCATCTGCCTTGATTTTGGTGAGGGGTTTGACACCTTCTCACAAAGCATCCTTGTGAATTACCAGGACTGAACAGATGAACCACAAGATGGGTTGAAAATAGTCTAAGCTACTGAGCTCGAAAGGTGGTGATGAATGGCTCAAAGTCAGACTGGCAGACTGAGAGGACATGCCCAAGCCACAATGAGGGCTCACTATGTAGGCAGATGGAGCACAGAACCCATAGACATATAGCTAGCTTACATTAATCTGGAGAAGAAAAACCAAGGAGGCTTTCTCAGCTACCTATTTTCTTCTGCTGCCCTGGGAAGTCCAGGAGAGGACACACTCAGGCTCTCCTTGCAGCTAGACATTGAAAGCTCAAAAGACACCGGTCCTAGCTCTACTAAGGGCAGGACTTTGCTTCTCATCATTTTTCCAGAAGGGAGCACCCTGTTACATGACAATTTTTCTAGAAATCACTATCATAGCAGGAAAGATTCAAAAGAAAGCTATGAAGGTGTTTCATTTACTAAAACACTGAATTGAAAAACTGACTCCCTTAATTTGAAAAAAATGGACAGGTAATAGTCAAGAAAGAAGACAGATCATTAGCCACCTTTGGCTCTCATTTCTGAAGGGTTTTTTGTGCTTCATTTAGCTATGAGCTGTCAAGACGGATTCTGTGTTTCTTAGATCTGAAGTCTGATTCATCAGCAAGTATAGATTCCTCTGGAACTGCCTCCCAGATTGCAGCCTCCAAACTGAAGAATATTTGCTGGAATTCTACTTAATTTGAATATATCCAGCCACATGTCCTACACTCCAGAGTATCCTTGATCAATATGATCAGGATATTGACTCATGAATCCCCTGCTAATGTTAGGCCACCTGACATAATACTAGTGACATGTAGAAACATTTTTGAAGTTCTAGCTGTCTGGGTAACTGGCCTCTACTATCAGTTAGCTTGCCAGGGCACTTATGGGGCATATATATTCCTTCTGGAAAAACTGGTGAGAAAAGGAGACATTAATCACCTCTGAGTTTATGAGTCTCAGGACATACATATTTCATGATGTAAAACTCTAGAAGCAGTTGTACAAACATACCAGTGATATGAAATTCAGCTAATTATTAGTTCCGTAGTGAGACACAAATGATTTATATGGGGTTACTGGATGATAGAAATAGCTGTTCAGGATTCTCCAACTCGTTAAAGAGACATTTCTTTGGGAAACTGATCTGGCTGAAGGGAAAGCTGCCTAGAAGTCAGGAACTAGATACCTGTGTACTTAGTTTCACATAGAAATAGAGAGCTTTGCCAAGACCAGCCTGTCCCCCTGACAGCAACAGGGAGCAGCACGGCATGAAAACTGAGAAAAAAATCACGCTGTACAGTATCTCCCATGAGCACGGAAAAAAAATCAATATGTTCCTATCAAAACATTTCCTCAGAATTAGAAAATGTTTTTCTTATGGAAGGTTTTCAGTGGTTCTTCCTACAGAGCTGGGCTGTTAAATTTGTCAACTGTCCTCTCAGTGTTTTCACAAAAACAAATTCCCAAAGGCCTGTATTGTCGTTTTTCTCTTCTCTCCTTATGTTTTTACCCTTCCTTGCAAGATCTTGGAGTTGAATGCCACTCTGTATAAAATTATTCATAAATATTAATCAGAGGAAATACATGAGAAAGGAGAGCACAGTTAATGACTGCTTCGAGAAGGATCTATTTTATGGCAAATTAAATTATTTTATTACATTATTATTGTAAGTTGTTAAAATTATAAATAATTTTCATCAGTATTGTAGCAGTAGTAAATGAATGTCAAAATGTGTTTTCTTTGCAGATTTTTAATACAGAATAAAAATGTTATACCAGGAAAAATGGTCTCCTCAATATCAAAATGTGGTTTCTGGTAAGAGAACCAAGATCTTTGCATAGACACTCATGAAAGCACAATGATGACCAATAGTTAGGAAAATACTGGTTTGGGTTTTGCTAATGGAAACAAATACATATAACTAATAATATAACAACTTTCCCAGTCTGATGCAAAATAGCAGACTACAGTATTATGTGGTTAGGTCCAAAGAGCACTTTATTACACCCCTTTGACATAGGGAAGTACTCCAATTACATGTCCAGAGTCACTACACTGTCTATGACCATCTTCCAAATACAAGAATACCATTATTAAAATATTTATGTTATTTGTATATCTAAATAATTAAGACCCTTGGGATCTTGTTTGATGTGTTACATAAGTAAGCTCCAGACACTGATAGCTGAGTTGAACACTCAAGGTGATATGGTCAATATGTTCCTTTATCTCAATTTCCAAATATAGAAATAGAGACAAATTAAGAGATTGGCCAAAGTATCATGTTACTGATTCAGGGGACAAATATTCTTGTCTTGGGTACCAACTAGTATTCTTGTTCTCAGTACAGCCGCAGGGACCACCACACAGTTACATTATAAAACCTATTAAATAGTGGATTTTTTACTCCCTTCTGCACATTGAATAAAAAGAAAATCTTTACCAACATTCTAGAAAAGAAAAACAGTATCAGAAATGTTGAAAGAGCATAGCAGTAGAAGAAATACAGTATCTTATCTTCATTTAATTTATTAATAGTGCTATTTTGGAAACCTTCAGTAGTAAAGGAAAATAACTAAGCCACAAGAAGCCTTTTTTTTCCACTCATTAAACCACTGTTGTCACTCAAATTCTGGTCCATCAATCCAGGTCATAGCTACAACTAGAAAGCGCACACTCTCCTCATTCTCAGAAATTATTGCAGCTCTATAGAGGAGACACCCTTTTTGTTACTGTACATAGAAAATAATTCTCATTTATGCTGCCACGCTCAACAACCCCGTTTGCCCCAGTAAATTAATCTGCAGAGAATATATGCTGTGGTGCACAGCTAGAGAAGAAAGCATAGCACATCAGACAGCTAGTCATGCTGAAAGAGGTCTATTTCTAAAGGTTGTGTCAGTAGTGAATAAAGATGAATTTAGGAAACTATTCTATTTATAGAAGGGATGATATTCGTTTCTAGACCAGAAAGTAAGAAGTATTTCTGGTAGCAGCATCCACCCAAGATTTCCAATGTCACTGTTTGCTGACAGAAATTAAGAAAGAAAGGGAAGGGAGAAGAGGATTCAATATTAGGATACACTTAAAACTTTAAGGCTTGGCAGAAAGCAGAAAAACCAAAATGTGGAGGCAAAGAGAAAGAATGAAATGCATGAATGATTTTAAGGAAAAAATAACAGAAGGACAATTGGCAGCTTGTTATGCTCCTGTAAACAGACAACTCTCAAGCATTCAGGCTGAAAATCCAGTTGCTCTGCCACAGCACATGCTATCTACGCTCACAGTTTGCATTTCCACTGAGACCAGAATCAATTTTTTTCTTTCCTAAAACATGTTTTCAAAGCTTAAATGTAATTCTTGTGTCTTATGCAATTTTCCAAAGAGGGGATACTATGGGAAGAGCTCATGCTTTCATAGTTGGTTTCTTTGCTTGTTTGTTTTTTCAATTTAATAACTGAAAATTATCTTCCAGCAATTTCAGCATTGCGAAGTCATCTTATAAAATCCTTCCTCATCTGTTAAAATCTGATACGTGGTGAGAGTACAAATAACAGTCAGTTTAAATCAGGTTATCTCAACTCAAATCAGTTTATACAAGTTCACAAACTGCTAATCTGACCTTAGAACAGGATTACAGAAGAGGGATGACCTTAGGAGAGGACATTTTTTAATGGTTACTTGTGAGTACAGAAGTACTATTATATTTTTAAAAATAACGGTTTGGACATAGTATGCAAGGACTATTTACATTTTGCATACAATCCTTCCTATTACTCAGAAGAAACTGAAATTAAGCAGACAGATCTGGTAATTATTAGTCCTCAATGCAATTGTGCTTTTGTTAGAGGCTACAAAGACTTTTGTTACTGGCACCTTACCCTCCGGGACTTTTATGACCCCAAATACATCAAGGATTTTTAACAATATTTAGCTGAATTCAAATTGCCTTCCAAAGCTGTTCACTCCAGCTCTATGTCAAAATCCCTCTGTTCCCAAGCAGTGCTGATGTTGGTTGTCAAGACATACTTTGGGAGAGAAAACATCTTGAGATAGAAATGTCATTTATCCATTTTATTCCCACAGGATATAAGGGAAACCAAGCACACTACCAATGGCATTTTATGATGGCTGTTCCAGTTCCAGCACTATCTGAGATACTTAATGCCTCCACCTAATTAATGCAGCAGGTTAGGGAATAAACACAAACATGGAAAAAAAATCCTATTTCAGATGGGCATTTTTGTGTGTTTGAGGTAATCTAAACAAAAGGTAGACACAGCGAACTGTATTCACTATTCCGAATATAAGAACTATTAATTTAATTTTCTTAGAATTTGGAATTTGAGAAAAATACAGTTATAGAAACAATGATTTTATGTAGGGTATTTTGTTGGGTTTTTTTCCCCCTGTATTGAATGTAGTGGGAACCATGGAAATAATCAGGTTACTTAGACCATCTTAATCTACAAGAATTTCAGGGAGTGAGCACTTGTTCTAATTTCATTCTGCTAAGTCTCACCAGAGCTGAATTCTTTGCCCAGAACCTGACCAGGAGAATTGTCAATTAATTTGGATATATTCTATTTATTTATTCTTTAAAATATGATAGATGGAACAAAAAGGAATGTAAAAAATTAACAAATTTATGAACCAACAAACCAGCCAAACTTTATAGAAGAAATCACCTCAAGCAGACAAACTCCCACCATAATTTTAGGTTTAACATTAGAACCACTCTGAAACAGTGAAATTTTGGTGCTCTCCACACCATCCTTGAGTTCCAGTACTGCTAAAATTTTCTATTTCAGTATCTCCATAGTCAACTTTCACTCAAATGTAGCAACACAGGACAGAAAATAAAATCACTGAAAATGCACATTTACTTTTGTTCCTTGCAGATGGGCCTTTAAAACCAGAACACATCAGGATCATGTGACTTGGTAACACAAAGGATAACTAGGTTTGTATGTAGAACATCTAGAAGTACAGGGAGGAAAAGCAGGATCCTACCAAAAAAATGGAAATGTGACTAAATTGGTTTAGATCCAAATAAACAGAGACATATTTCCACTTCTGCAAAGCTAATAACTAAGCATGTGCTGGACATGAAGAAAGTGATACATGAATAATATAAAATAATATATAATGCTATTGTATTTTATTATTTATTATTATATCTTATATTTTGCTGTTAAATTTTTTAAAAATTAATTATGGTACTAATATGTACCAATGTGAGTGCATTAATTCATGTATACTGGTAAATACCTGAAAACAACTACTGTAAAAATTGTCATTATGGTTAGTAACGGTTTTCCAGTTGAAGTCTACAAGCAAATTCTGTAGCCTCAAAATCCNGCAGCAGGTTAGGGAATAAACACAAACATGGAAAAAAAATCCTATTTCAGATGGGCATTTTTGTGTGTTTGAGGTAATCTAAACAAAAGGTAGACACAGCGAACTGTATTCACTATTCCGAATATAAGAACTATTAATTTAATTTTCTTAGAATTTGGAATTTGAGAAAAATACAGTTATAGAAACAATGATTTTATGTAGGGTATTTTGTTGGGTTTTTTTCCCCCTGTATTGAATGTAGTGGGAACCATGGAAATAATCAGGTTACTTAGACCATCTTAATCTACAAGAATTTCAGGGAGTGAGCACTTGTTCTAATTTCATTCTGCTAAGTCTCACCAGAGCTGAATTCTTTGCCCAGAACCTGACCAGGAGAATTGTCAATTAATTTGGATATATTCTATTTATTTATTCTTTAAAATATGATAGAGGGAACAAAAAGGAATGTAAAAAATTAACAAATTTATGAACCAACAAACCAGCCAAACTTTATAGAAGAAATCACCTCAAGCAGACAAACTCCCACCATAATTTTAGGTTTAACATTAGAACCACTCTGAAACAGTGAAATTTTGGTGCTCTCCACACCATCCTTGAGTTCCAGTACTGCTAAAATTTTCTATTTCAGTATCTCCATAGTCAACTTTCACTCAAATGTAGCAACACAGGACAGAAAATAAAATCACTGAAAATGCACATTTACTTTTGTTCCTTGCAGATGGGCCTTTAAAACCAGAACACATCAGGATCATGTGA
Organism: Grallaria varia; assembly: GCA_013396735.1. Lineage (NCBI taxonomy): Eukaryota > Metazoa > Chordata > Aves > Passeriformes > Formicariidae > Grallaria > Grallaria varia. The sequence continues at coordinate 514,600 of VWZG01010588.1, read as the reverse complement.
CTTGGTAACACAAAGGATAACTAGGTTTGTATGTAGAACATCTAGAAGTACAGGGAGGAAAAGCAGGATCCTACCAAAAAAATGGAAATGTGACTAAATTGGTTTAGATCCAAATAAACAGAGACATATTTCCACTTCTGCAAAGCTAATAACTAAGCATGTGCTGGACATGAAGAAAGTGATACATGAATAATATAAAATAATATATAATGCTATTGTATTTTATTATTTATCATTATATCTTATATNGTTAAATTTTTTAAAAATTAATTATGGTACTAATATGTACCAATGTGAGTGCATTAATTCATGTATACTGGTAAATACCTGAAAACAACTACTGTAAAAATTGTCATTATGGTTAGTAACGGTTTTCCAGTTGAAGTCTACAAGCAAATTCTGTAGCCTCAAAATCCTGTTGAATTCGAGATAGGGAGAAATTTCATTCTGAAATTATGACACTGTTTTGAATTTTTTTCTGAGCAGAGAGCAATCAATTATCATTGTGCCAGAGTACAAGGGCACAGTGTACAGACTGATGCTCTCAGTGGGAGGTGGGGTAACAGAAGTTTCAGCAAATGCTCCTTTGAAGAATTCCATGCTCTGTATTAGGCAGTAATTCCTCAGAATAAAGCCTGACTTTTTAAATTTTATTTAAAGCAAGTCAGAGGCATCTAATCTGAAATAAATATGAGAAGGAACACAGTAGCTCTACTTTACACCTGGTAGTTATTAAATACATTTGAGGTCTCTCAGTAGGTAGCTGAACACCAAATAGGTTTTATTTATTCTCCCTTGTTTATTAATAAAAATTGAAATTCACATCTATGCAAAAAAGGTAAATTATGTATTCCAAGAGCAGAGTAACACTGGCTACTTCATAACATATTCTGGCCTAAAAAGTAAAACAGATAGCTCTTTGCAGACCATCTGATGTCCATAGTGAAATTGTTCATTCTTTTCATACTATATGGCAAAGCATTTCATCCTCTTTTTAATCATAATTTTTCAGACTTAGGAAAGACAAGAGTTATAGCTGAAAGGTATTAACTGGCAACTCGACAACAGAGTTAATATTCTCCTCCCACACAACACTTCAGGAACACCACATTGAGTTGTCATATTGGATTCAAGATGGACTCAGCATAAGTGGGAAGAAAATTGTACCTCTGATTAGCAGTTAACGTAAAGCTTTTACATAGACCAGATACTGCATGAGGCCCTTGGCATTCAAAGGATTGTTGTTCTTTTTCACAAGCCAAGTAGCAAAGCCAGTTCACACCTCCCAAAAAGCTTTAAAGCAGAGAGAGGAAATTGCACCGCCTTACAGGAGAGGTAATCAAACAAGAGATCCAACCTACAGCAACAGTCTGCAGAGGCTTCTTCTCCCAGGAGGAAATTATATATAAGAAGAAATTTCTTCTGAACTCAGAAAATTTTTGATTGGGTCAGCCTTACCCATACCTCATTGTGTTTCTTTGAAACAAAATCAGAGTGCCAAAAATGTATAAAATGCATAAAAATATTACTTCAACAGAAACTAAAGTCTTCACAATACTAAGATTTTAGTAGAATTTCCCAGCTATCTCAACTGTTACTCTGATATTTTAGCTAGTTTCGGGGTACAACTTATTAACAAACTCAGATTGCAACTAATAAAACATCACTTGAGAAGGTGACTAATTAGTTGACTAATTTGAAATAAATAAAACTTGTTTGCCAAATAATAGAAGCCACAGCAAACTTTTGTCTCGATAGGCCTCATTGGCATAGACCAGTGTACAGCAGTTTTCTTACTGAAAAGAGGTAGTCCACTTTAAAATAATAATGCTTTATATAAAAAAAAAAAATCCCAGACAACGAAAATATCCTTCTAGACAGTGAAAGACACTAAAGGAGAAGTCAGATGAAGGGATTCACTGTTGAGTGGTACAGTCACTGATATCTGTGTTGTCAGATAACGGAAAGGTATTTTATTTAAACAGAAGAGAAGGTGCTGAGACAAACCAGCAGCTGGTCTGTGCAATTCCCTTACAAATAGAAAGTATGTGTCTTGGCTAGGAATTAGGTGCACTCAAGCACGGTAAACTGAAAGTCCTCAGAAATAAAATTTTGCATTAAGGCAATATTAGAAGGCACTTCCCCCTCTTTCTTCTTTCAAGCTCTCACCACTCCATTCTGTTATGTAGAATACATGAAGTAGTCCAAGAAAACCTAGCTGGTGATTGAAAAGAGAATGGCAAATATGTACCTACAGATTGAAGAAAGCTATGGCAGATTTTAAGATGTTAAAAACTCATATTCTTTACAGGATGGGACTTCAAAGATATGTTCCCTTAGTAAAGAGTTTTACTTACCTCAAATAACTGTATCATGACCAATTTGAAAATGGGGACGGGAGAAAAGCAATGCAAGAATGTGATTTAAAAAGACATTACTTTCAATGAAAGACAGTGAATTTATTGAGGAACTACACCTTTTGATTTTGAGGGATGTTGTGGGGTGACACTATTGAGAAGCTCTGAAAACAAATTTTCAAAAGATAGATATATGAATGTAAAATTGGAATTTAAGCTTTTTACTTCAAATGGTCCAGATATTCAGGGAATTAGTCAAGTTGAAATTCAGATAATTAAGTCTCTTATCTGGACACACAGGCTGCAGCATAGGGCACAAAAGTAGGAGTGACGTGGGCTCAACTACTCAACAGTCAAGGTAGTGAATAGTTGCACAGTGTCAACCATGTGGTGCATGAAGATTTTCTTTTCCACTGCCAACTTATATTACAAAAATATAAATACACTGTCCCTTTGTCAGCACAGTCTACAGTAGTTTTATGCTTCTGATATCAACACACCTAGCTGTGTTTTTCTTCTCTCAAATCACCTTGTTAATTCCCTTAAACTATGACATAAAACATACAATAATGCATCTGCAGTTCATTTAGACCACAGGTTCTTCATAGCCACTACAGGGTCAGTCTAATGGCACAGATCTGAACTCTGCTTGTCAGCAGCTTCTCACAGCATCCCAGCTGCTGTTCTCATCTCCTGTGTGACCCTATTTACCATTCAAGTCAATATAACATAATGTAAATTTTTAAATATATATAAATATTTATAAGCAACCAATGTACAAGGTTCTGCTTTGTTTTCTAAATACTTCCCACACTGGTATCTACAGAACTTCTCTGTAGACTCTTTCAGTTTCTCAAATATCTTAAAGACATTAGCATAAGATTATAGTAAAAGATGCATTTGTAAAATAGTCCTGCAAGGTCACTGACTTGGGCATATAGCTCACATTCTGAGATCACTACATCAAAGAAATCTTTGAACTGATTCTTTATATGTCCCAGCAGAAAGAAGAGGGAAAAAAAAAAAAAAAGAGGTGGTATTATGATCTGGCCATTAATCACATAATAATAATTCATCTAAGTATGCTTTTTTTCCAAATAAATCAGTTTACTAGGTGCCGGGCTCCAAATTCAAATAAACAAATGGCAGATTCACACCACCTGGGAAATTTATAAATCATTCATTTCCCAATGCACAAGTCTATTGACTTGCTCACTCCAGGTCCTCCTCTGTGCTAACAGAGCTGTGTCAGTTGTACCTGTTCATGCAATACAGATACTGCCCATTTCAACAAGCTCTTGTAGAATAATTAAATTTTGATTTTTTTCTTTTCCCCTCAAACACCAGGAAAAATAATAAAACAAGATAAACACCACATACAGCTTCACATACTACCTTTTCATCCAGACTTTGAACTCAACATTCTGCTTTGAATCTCATTTGATAATATTTTATTGTAACACTTTTGATTTAATTTACCAATAGAAGAACCAGCTATTAGCATTTTGACCTATTTTGTCACTGATTAATTATGGTCTTTCTGATATCCTCACAATTTTATACAAGAAGCTAGAACAACTTGAACTCCAATCTGAATCCAAGTCCTTAGAACACTATAGTTTTCAGTCTTTTAATTTATATGACATAATTTTTTATATTAATTTAGTAAACATGGAATACATACTACATTTTTCCAATGCCCATAGGATATACCTTCGCTTCAGTAATAATTTCTTACTGGGCTACATGAACACTATTCAAACTCCTCTATTTCAAATCCTAGCTCTTGTCACTAATTCACCTTATGGCCATTTTCCTTCCCAGGGATGTCTGTTGGTTGTAAACACTGAGTATTCAACCCTACTTCGGTTCTGATTCACATTTAAAGTGGATTCATGTTTCTGTGGGACTCAAAAAATGATATTCTTCTGCTTAAAATATTAACTTCATTTATTTTATTACTGGTAATATATTTTGTTGAGAAATAATTCAGAGACAAGCAATCTGATGGACTTGCCCTGCTGCCTGGATTTTACTGATTATTTTGAGCCTCTGCTCAACAGAATCTTCCAGAGAGCTTCCTACAAGCTGCCTTTATAGGTAAGACGCTCAGTTAATACGACTTTTTAAATTATAAAAGCTGAAAAAAATTAGAGTTAGTGATGATAGGCTTTCACAGAAGATGAAAACTTAACTGTTTCTGTATTCCATTGTGCAGGAGGAAATAATGTGGGTAAGACTGCTGCTGCTGTGAAGAAAATTAGTTAGAAATAGCCTGCATGCACACCATGCACCAGCACAGGACCAAAACCTTGGCTATACTGAATCTGGAGAATTGCACTGACTCACAAGTGGTGCAGAAGTCAGGCAATGGGTCACACAAGTTGTCTCCATGGAGAACAAGTACAAATTTTATACTACACTACCCATATACATTTTAAAGATTGACTAATTAAAACAAAAATTGTGTCTGATACTTTTGTCTGGAAATTGGATTTACTTGCTGTCTGAAATCTAACTTTATGATCCTCCAGGGAGAACTAGGATACTAGTGCATTAAAGAAAGCTCTAAATACTAGTCAGAGTATGTGTACATAGGAATGCTACAAAGATTTTGAACTATTATAAAGAAATTGCCAAATTCTGTCACATAAAAGGTAGATCCCAAGATCTAAAGTGTCCTCATTGAAGTAGTATGATTTAATAGCCCCCATCCTGCTTTTGTGCCACAAAATAAACTGGAAAAATATACCGTGTTTGCAGGAGAAAAATACAGTTTCTCTTGAAATAAATTTTTTTTGAGAAGTACCTCTTTAGACATTCATGCCATACCTAACTGCACTCTGATGGAGACTGATTTATAAGTGGAATACAGAAAAGTAGCCAAAATGATCAAATTGTATAGTAAATACTTCTCAGATTTGTCACATATCTATTAAAATCATAATACTGTGAGACAGAATGTACGACCTAATTTTGTAAATATTATTTAAGAAATCAGTGATAACATTTAGTAGACATATATTACTATTTCTCTGTCAGTCCAGTCTCAAGTGCCACAACATGAAATTTAGACAGCTTTGGAAAAGAGGCTATTGTAAACATACACAGACTAAGAATGTAGTTTCCCTGGCAACCAAAAGATCTGAAAAGAACTCATTCCTTCAGGTTGCAATTCAGTTTATGAGCTTCCACATCTGCTTGCATAGGAACGAGACACCTGGGATTACATTTCTAGAGTGATGAGTGAGAAATTAGAGAACAATAGACATTACATAGCTAATTTTGTGCCGTGATGAAAATGAGTCCTCTGATGTTCATTGTCATGGACCACACAGAACATCTGAGGACACTAGTGTTCATTCCCTGATTAAGCATCCAGTCTCTTCCCTACTTATCTTTATAGGAGCCAAGACCTGTAAGCTTTCTACTAATATGGGTTAATGGACTATTTCATTAAGCAGAATGTAAGCATTCTTTTCTGTTAAGACAGAGTAGAAGCCAGAAGAAGGAGGAAATACTACACATTAGATGGTGAAAAGCAAAGAGCAGGCACTTCTGTTTGCTATTTCCAACAACAATAGGTGCAAAAAAAATTCATTTCCTGTAAAATTTTATTTAACTGTCAACATGAACAAAGTTGTATGAACTCTGTTGGCTTAGACGGAGAGAATTACTATGGCAGGATAATTTTATTTATTATTGTCTTCTCTGCAAATACTCAGTGTTTGCTATATGCAAATGACACTGTGTGGGTGCTGTCACACCAACAGGCTTATTTCATTCAGCCTAACATCTACAGGCCAACTACATCAGCTAGGCTGTGACTAGTATCTCTGAGGGGTAAGTGAATGTTCAAAACATGTTCAACACAATTTACTTGACTCAGACTGTCCTACATTGAATCAACTGAAATTATTTGGTTTGTTATTATTATTAAGTTTACTATCATTGATGAATTTTGTGGACAAAACAATTCTTGAAGGGGTTGTGTGGGTTTCTTTCACTTCCAAGATCATTTAATATTCTTTCACGAGGCAAAGTGGATGGAAAAACTATTTCAGTATTACTCCTTTCCCTACTAAATGTGTTCTGCTTCTGTCTGAACACCTTTTTGGTTTAGATTTCTAATGTTCAAAATATGCAGTAAGCCATTGTATACATAAGCACAATTATCCAAAGAAACTGTCTTGTGAAGACTAGTATCCCTAAAAACTGATTTGCTTGTTTTAATTTCTTTTACTTCTTTTTATCCAATATATGCCATTTTTTAAGAGTTTTTGAAAATGGAGGTTAAAGAATACTCATAATGGCACATATAGAATTTTAGTAGCAAGTTTTCTAATATACACAACCTTCAATGCACTCTACCAAAACAAAACAAAAACCAAACAAACAAAAACCCAAAACAAGCAAACAAACAAAAACAACAAAAAACCAAACAAACCCTTCCCCCAAAAAACCCTCATAGTTTTACAGTTCAATTTAAGGTTGCTTTGAATTTGACTCCATAATAGCATACCCTCAGGTTTTCACCTACTTGCATGCTCAGACTGACTGAAAAGTTCAGACTTTTCAGATTAAGAAATGCATTCAACCTTTAGCTATCAGTAGTGGGTAAAGTTTGTGGTGAAATGCTGCTCTTAAGTCCATAACGTCAATACTTTATCTATGAACCCTCTTACCACTCTGCTTGACGGCACATGCTAAACTGAACATTGAGCTTCTTTTCATGCAGCAAATACATGAAAACATCAAACTCCATGCAAAGCCAAGTGTTTAGCTACCTGAAGGTGAATGTGAAGTGGTCTTTCATTACATGGCCATTAATACAAATTAAATTTTTACAGTGAGAAAAATAGCTTCTTGTTACACAGACTTCACAGAACCAAGTGAAAATGGTTCTGCAACAGAACGAATATTTCCAAAATTCACATACTTCACACAACACACCAAAATTTCCTGTACCTTCTCCAGATTTAAATCTCCAGAACCCCTTTCACAGTGCAGTATAACTCATAACAATGTGTGAGGAAAAACAGGATACAGCTAAATCCAAAATTTCTAGGCAAGCCTGACACAAAAATCTGTGATTTCCACAATGAGCCCTCTTATCTGCATGTCATTTACACACTACCTTATAAGATATCAAGACATAAGTTCAATCAATAACAAAAATGTAGCACCTCTATTCCTTCTTTCCAGTCTTTGTAAATTCCAGTTCTGAACTATACCGTCCAAAGATGTAGGCAATCTTAGAAGGAAATAAAAAAAAATTATTCTGAGTAGGAATCTCCTTAAGGAACAGGAAGTCTGTTATGTTGTCTTAACATATTAAGTAATTTAAAAGGAAGAAAAGTTCACTGTCCTCATTTCAGCTGGGTTAATTTTCTTCCCAGTAACAGTACAGTGCTGTGGTTTTACATTTAGTACAAGCATAATGTTAATAACACACTGATGTTTTAGTCATTGCTGAGCAGTGCTTACCGTAAGTCAAGAACTTTTCAGTGTCTCATGCTCTGCAAGCAAGGAGGTGTATAAGAAACTGGGAGAGAGCGATTCCACAGGTCAGGGTGGGCCACCTACACAAACATGTCTGCCTTTGTAATCTGCAGCAACCTGCAAATCCTCTGTTGTTACCTTGATAGCGGTTGCCACAGTTCAGGGTTGGACATCTGCATTCACACCCTAATCCATAACTCAAGCAAGTTCCTGAATTTTAGAAGTAAATAAAAGCAAGCTTTGTATGTGTCCCTTGAAAAACTGGGACTTAAACGTCAGCGATGGATGAGATGTGAGAAATGCTTACATATTGATGGGTGTTCTGAACATCATTAATAGCCTTATGCAGGTGATATCAACAGATTTAACACCTCAGTGTAGTCATTCCTACTCTTTATTTTCCAGCAGGTTTGTTTTGGTCTTGCAGAAAACCGTTTTCTAGTTTCCTGCTTAAACACAACTTCCCTTAGTTATAAAAAGTGCAAAGGTCCATCTAATGCAAAGACCCATTCACTTCATGTTGAATATGGAACATACCAAAGAAGCAGTGTTATTTTGCAGAGTTTGGGTCTAAATTTAGTGGTGGTTTCTAATGATTTGGTGACTGTAAACTACCTGCTTTAAAGGTTCTTCAACCCATTTCATTGAACTGCTGATAATCTCTTCTGTTACAAGCTGAGAAAGACTTATTATTTAGAGAGCAGGGTTTAAATACAGCTATGATATTCATAGCTGCTTTTTTATCACCAGTCATTTTAATTGTCTATCCTCACTCTTCACCAATATGTGCATACAAATCTCTTAACAGAAGTTAGAATTAGCACCTTCAAAAAACTTGATAACAAACAAAATACAATCATTGGTCATCTGTTTAGGTTTCTGAAAGACTCATATTATACTCACTTAGCATCAAAATAAAACCTAATTGACAAACCCACCTCAGCACCTGCTCAGATCTCTTTTCTCAAATTGTATAAGAACTCCACAGAGCATAAACATATTATCCCATCAATATCCTAGTAATATTGCAATTTAGCCAAAATTTGTGAGAAATAGTTACTTCCACCTGCTTGGTTAGTTCTCTCCACACTGAAAACTAATGCATAACATGTTAACTAATGCATTATAGAGCATTCCTTTTCACATCTTTCAGTTAAATTTGTTCCATTTGGATAGTTGTAGGAAGTTGTTATAACCTACAGGTCTGACCAATGGAAAGTATACATATATAATTCCCAGTAAGTATTTCCATTACCTTATTTACTTATTTATTTTATCTTATTTTATTGTTTTAACAGTGGTTGATATAGACGGTATTAATCAACTGTTGTCACTTTGGGCAAGAAGAATTATCTGGATACAGTCACCATACCTGTCAAAACCTATGCAAGTTGTTAAAACAGCTAATATTACTGCAAGGACTGTTTCTATGTGAACAGATTAATTTCTTCTTTTGAAGTGTCTCTTTGGCTCCTTCAGTATATATTTTGCTTAAGTTTCAAGGTCAGAGACATGGGATAACATTAGGTCCTCAACTTGGTAACTCGCTCCAGTCCCTGATATGCAGGAAGGAAGAAGATGAAACAAGTGAAGTCCACCAAACAGATGTCCACAAAGAACATTGGTGCTCTAGAGATCTCTTTAAGTCATTGACTTCTTGAGTCCTCAAAGGGGAAGTATCTGATGTCTTAGTCTCCAAAAATGCCAAGACTAGAACATTCACATGACTGCATACAATTTTCCAAAATAAATATGCATGAAAGGGGGAAAATATGTGCTTGTTTATTCATCTCGGAAAAATGCAGCTCAGGATTCTAAATTACTTTTACTAATAGGCTTTTGTTGAATACTTTTGTTTAGCTTTGTTAGATGCCTTCCCCTCTACCCTCTCTTGTCCTATCTGATTCAAAAACTCTAATCAAGTTCTTTTAGATATTCCATGAGTGTATGGTGTAATGTTTAACATCAGATTTTCTTGATTAAAAAAAGTGGATGTTATGTGGGATTTTTGATCTAGCAGAGCGATACAAAATATACTGAAATCAAAATACAAATGCAAGTTATGCTCAGTAAAAACAGAAATTGCAACGTATGATTCAATCAAAATGCCAATGCGGTTCCCATTACCAATCTCTATGATATACTTACCATCACTATGCTGGGTATCCCCAGTCTCTGGAAAGTCTCTCATGCCCATTGTTCTTTTTAAAGTTCTGTTACTTCACACTCTGTGTTGGGCTGAGTCATGTATTCTCTTTCCCAACACTGTTTTGGCAAACTCAGGGAGATGCATCGCTTTAATGAACTCAAGGAGAAACACCTCCACCACCAGTTGATCCACTGAACTGTTGACAGCTCTGTCCTAGTTATAGTGGCTGGGACCAGTTTATCACAGTGTGCATGTAACTAGAACTGTGTATTCCATACCCTCTCTGCCATTTATCATGAACTGTTAATGATACATTGTTTGCACCAGCTGCCCAGGACACACCTGACACCTCAGGCTATGAACTGGGTGCGTGAGAAAACAGAGATAAGAGGATTCCCGGTCTTCACACCAATGATTCAGGTGTGATAACTCCCCCCTGGGAGTCATTAGCACTTTTCATACCCAACCTGAGGGGTCATGTCTGCTAATGGGCCATCAAGTAGACCAAGAGATCCTGTGACTCACTGAGTAAATTGCCCATTGTGAAATCCCTCACCCTGGGGGAGGTACCGGGCACTCCCATCTGAACCCAAGCATATATAAGCTTGGGGTTTGGGGACTCGGGGCACTCACTTGTCAGATCAAGAGGAGGACCAGAACCTCAACAGGACTGCAATTACCACTCTCGACCAGACTGCGACCACCAACCTTCTGGAAGGAAAACAGGTTTTCCTTTTCTTTTTGCTTTGGACTCAGGGGGACCACGTGGTGCTCAGCACAGGGGCTGGTGAGCACCATTCTGTTTGTGCCCCAGGGGGCTGGGTTATACAACTGGGTTTTGTGGGCTAAAACCAGTTTTCCTTTGTATCAGTGAATCTATCGTAATCTTTTAATTAAATTGTATTTCTGACTTCTAAACTCTTTTGAGTTGGGTTAATTTCTCCTGCCAGTTTACTTTTAAACCAGCACAAGCTCTTTGTCTAAAACAAAGGCCGCGCTCTGATGTGTGTTGTTGAGATACAGACAGGTTCTGTGCAACAGCTGCGACCAGTCACACCCTGAGCTATACGGGCACAGCCTCTGAGCCTTCTTCCATTGAAGGAGTTTATTCAGTGTTACATTCTGTCCCTAGGGTTCAGTTGGTCACGTATCACACGCATGTTTCTTGTACCTATGCCTACTTTGACAGAGACTTTTTCATTTGTAAATGTGATAATGGGAAGTATGTAAATACTTGCTTTGTTTCAGTGTACTGTAACATTGTTTATCTGTTGTTAGAAGGTAGTAGCAGGAGGGAAGCTGCCTGTTATATTTTTTTCTAGGTGCTGTGCTCTGAATTAGGTTAAAATTTCTGTAAAAGGAAAAGATAACTTGCTTGAGATAGCTGAGCACAGGTAATTGCAAAGGGTATTGAGAGAACAGATTGAGGAAGCAGGGAGAGAAAAAAACATGGTGTCAACCCAAGTAAGAAGGCTACGTATACTAGGAGAGATTTATATACTTTACATAGACTTGCTTGTTCATTTGTTTTATCTTTCCCCTTATCTGCAGCTCTCATATACTATCACTTCAGTGTACAAGAACTTACATATTTTCTCCCAGTTTCCATAGGAAGTGATTCCAAAGATGCTAAAGTGACTGAGTAGGTAACTAGTCCCTCATTTTTCTGATCTCAAGATATAGGATCTTTGACCCAGCATCATGCCCAGTCCTTGAGAAAAAGCTAGATTGATATTGGAAACTTATATCAAAGCTGATGAGCAAGCCTACCGCATTCAATCATCCCTGCTCTCTGTGGAGTTGTCTTCTGTGCCTACCTTTTTACATTTTTATCTTTGAGCTCTATATGGAAAGCTTCTCAGCTCTTTTCATTTAGGAAACTTCTTCACTATGGATGGAATTTTGCTTTATAGTTTACAAAGAGTCACAGAGCATGTCGGGTAACTACTGACTCTTCCTCTATACTTTTCTGGGTTCTTCTAGTTCAAAATTACATTGCTTATGGTTCAGTAAAGATACATAGCCACTGCAGGCATTTCTGAGCCAGTAAACCACACCACATCATTCATAAAAATAAAGCCTCTGACACTGCATTCAATTTTAAATACTTTTTATGAAATCCAAATTATAAATAATATTTACATTTTGTACACATATTCTTATTCTGTGAGAAGAGAGTCATGTTAATTCACTTACTCTGAAATGCTGATCAACACTTCCCAAGTGTTATAGAGTCAAACCAGTTTTGATTATGCATTTTCAGTTATGAATATAATTAATAGGATTTTTCAAAAGAAACTACTTGCTTCTGTATTATAAAGACTTAAGTCATTTCTTAAGAACCCAGATGGTAAATTTAAAAATTGTTCCATTAGTACTAGTTTTTACTATCTGGCCAAATGGTTCCTGTCAAGGTTATTAATCAAGGTAGGAAGAACTGCACTGTACAATTACACAAGGGTCAGTACAGATGAATTTTTTTGCTCCATTATTATTTTTGCTTCAAATACTGCAAGGAACAACCACACAATATGTATAACTGCCTAATTAAGTGACATCAGTAGCATCCCATCAATAGGGAAGGGAATTAGATGACCAACTGATTTGGTTTTGTTTCATCAATATGCATGCTGCTTTCAGTGCATCCCTATTAAAAAAAAAAAAAAAACAGACTCCAAAGGCAATGAAACAGTGTGTTTTATGCTGAAACAAATGGAATATATTTTTCATAGAACAATGGGCTATAAGTGCCACCTGATGAGGCAGAAAAGGGACTACAAGCTTCTATCTGTCTGCACACAACCCTGAAAAAAAGGCAGGAACTATATTAGAAAGCCAAGATTATGCCTATTTTTTTCATTTTAATAAAGCTCCAATAGCTTCAACAGTTGCAGGGATCATTTCTAAAGGACCAATAATACCACATACACTGGCAGAAGAAAAATATAAAACAACACGTGGAACCTTAAATCCCACTGAGGTACCTGCTTTGAAGCAGTCCAATAGAGTCAAAAAGAAAGGCTATAAAACTAGAAGGCAAAAGTGAGAATATGCATTGAAATGAAAATAGAAAAGCACGAGAAAAAGTACAGCTGTACTTTGGTATTTCTGATAAAAACTGTGAAATCCTGTATGCACACATTCTGAAAACCTGCTTCAGTAATGAAAAACAACTTGAAAGAACGAAGACAAAGATAAGGATAAACCAAAAGCAAGAAGTTAATGGAGCAGTTCAAAGAATGTTGTTGTGTTTACAATTCCTTGAGGTTTACTTAAGAAAATATTATCTGGTCCCTTATTGATACTGCTAGTGATTTTTCTCAGAATTAAAAGACACAAAAAGAGATTTCTTTCATTTCCTCTGTGAAACACTAAACCTGTCCATTTAATGATTCTAATATAAAAATACATTTTTCTCTTCCCAGCTTCTAGACTAGTTGAAAAGCAGTCTAAAAAAACTTCAGAAATAAAACTACAATTTTCAAAAAAACAAAACAAACAAAAAAAAAAACAAAACCAGGGGGATTTATTTGCATAGATATCCAAAGCGGGATCAAAGCTGGACAAAATATTTTTTCCTGTTAGACATTAATGCCTGTATTTTATCCTAGTACACAGAATTGTATTACTTATTAATTTCTATTTCGCTCAGAATTATTTCAGTGAAAACATAACACAAAAGTTCTGCACAGAAATCAAATTTTGCCTTCAATATAGTTTTTATAAATAAGTATATTACAGATATTTATATAATTACTGCTACAGAAATGAGTAATTTATCTATACCATGACAACAAACCTCTCCAGGAAGGAAGAGCTGTTCCTTATAAGAAGGATGAATGGCACTATAGGCTCTGACACTTCAACCACTTTAACTCAGGACAAATAAGCTAGACCTTGTCTCACATGTCACTTTTACAAGGATTTGCTTATAATGGTATTTCCAGGAATAGAATTTCAATGAGTTTTTCATACAAATTTGATTTTTTTACACTCACTGATATAGTAAGCAAGTCTGAAATCTGAATATTCATCTGAATTGGAGGAAAGAATAAATGAAAATGTGAGTATTCTATGCAGCAAAGCTGTTCAAACATTTATTTATTTATTTGTATTATTCATAGTCACTCTCTCCTAGCCTATGAACCAAAGTTTTTGTCACTCCAGATATTGAAGACAACTTTACATTGGTATGAGTGCCAGCAATTTTTATTTAAATGTAATTTTTCCTGACAACATTTTCATAGCATTAAGAACTATTTTATAGTTCTAAATACATACTTCAATATTTTTTATATTTGATGATAGTATTTACTGATTTCTTATGTGTCCTCCATTTTCCCCACAAAGCTTTTATCAAGTACATTACAGGTATCAGCAACTTACAATTTATTTGTTTCCTTACACTGGTAGCTAGTTTAGTGGCAGTATTACACTAAATGACAGAATAAGACATATTGATGTCAAATTATTAGACTGGAAACAAGCCTGAAGATGCCTGGAGAGAATCTGCAGCACTACATCTGGATAATTGCTCTTTTGAGAAGAGTTGTTTGACAACCCTTTGATAGAATGGTTGCTGAAAACAGCTCAAAGTTATTAAGCAGAACAAACACTAGCCAACCCTCCATGGGACAGGGCTTTTTTGTTTTGTTTTCCCTTACTCTACAGACATGGCAAAAGAAGCTACAATTTCTCAGGTGGGAATCCATGGCATGCAGAGGAGAAAAATCTACTTGTAACAGATTTCGTATATCTATACAAGGTAGGTATCTATCATGGCACAGGCATGGCTAATTTTACATGTAGTAAAAACTTATGGGAAACAGACAGAAAGGACTCTGACCAGTTTTACAAACACTAACAAGTATCAGTTTCATAGAAAGTTAGATTTAGATTCACAAAGTTTTCAACATTTTTTTTTTTAAAAAAGGAAGTGAAAGGTTGATTCACATTAGAGTTTATTAGCACTCAGACAATAAAATGCATGCATGATTCACACTGGTTTCTTCCACTGCCAAAAATTATTAGAATCTTCATTTCCTCCCACCCAGGAAACTGTTCATTTCATCTTTCCTATTGACATGGTTCAATTTTATGAGTGTCTAATCAATAAGTAACTGGATATCCAAGTCTTCCCTTTCCCTAGATGATCCCATAACCATGAAAGTAGGTCATATTCATTTTTACTGTTCAGATATAAGACTTTATGAGATGAGGCAGAAATCTAATGGGACAGGTTGAAAGAATTCCATTGCACAACCAGCAGAGCCAAAGCCAAGACAAACTGGGGTAACTCTTTTAAAATGAGGTATATTATTACCTATAGAAAGAGAAAGACACTGAAATAGAAAACTTCATATCATGGAATTAGTGTTAAAATTTTTGAGAAATTAAGTAACACAATGTCTCTAAAAATGTTTTGGCTTTGAACCTTTTGGAAAATTCATTCTTAGTTTGTATTTAGTTTCAGGATGATAGGAATCTTGTGTTCCAGCAGCGCTATCATTTACTTTATATCACTTTACACTGTGGTCAGTGTAGTAGTCCAGTCTAGACCTTACCAAGAAACACAATTTCTAATATGGGAGCCTTCTGTTTATTTACTAATGTTTATAATCCCCAAGGAATTGAGACAGAGATTCAGATACCTCAGAGCCCATCTTAGAGGCTGCACCAGCAACTGTAGGATGAAAAGCTCTCAGACTCCAGGTACCTGACAACAAGTGGAGTCTTGAAGCCCAAGTGTGTGCCTCAGGCAGGGCAGCTGAGCCTAGGAATGTGCTTTATGGCTCACTAGGAACAATTCATCTTTCACCAGGTTGAGTGGTCAAAAACTTAATAGTAGTTCCAGCAACTGGGTTCACTTGCAATAGTGATGGCCGTATAACAAAGGACTGAGACAGTTGTCATTCACCATCTGTAATAAAACATGTTCTAAGTAACTTTTCAATTCATATGACCATTTCCAGTCATTTAGTCCTACCCAGCTGCCTACCTCCGTAGCAATTAAAGTACTTGAAGGCAATCACTTGCTTTCTCTGCTTTATAGCACTAAAATATGCAAAAGTTGTAAATATAGTCAGTCAAAACATAGGAGTAATGTACCGAATTCAAAAAGTCTCTTTGCAGGTTTCATTTTTTCTTATGTTGAGGGAGATCCAGCCCATACTTTTTCAAAGATTTCAACAGATTTAAATCAATCAGAAAAATAAGCAAAAAAAACCCACAGTATTCATGAAGCACCTGGTCCTAATCCAAATTGATATTTTCTCTCTTTTTTCATAGTATAATTTCAAACTGTTTGTAAGGCATTTTTATGAATAATCACCTTTGGTGCTGCATAACTTAATGAAATTAATGTAATGAAGAACAACACTGAAAAAATCAAGACGTTATTCTGAAGAGAACAAAAGTATTTGGATTACCTGTATTTTGAAGAAATGCATCTTTTCTATTCACCACAATGTACAAAACATGATAAGAATCAAAAGAATATTCCACTTCTATCAAAATAGCAAATTCTAGTGATCTGTGTTTAGTGATGAGAATGGATTTAAAAATGGAAAGAATAGTTCTGAAGAAGGTTGATTTTTTCTTGTTTAGAAATTTTTTCTAAATTAAATATGAAATTAATTTCCATTCAAAATTCAACTAGAAAAAATACAATTTTTTAGAGACTCTGAAGTAAGCAACTGAAGACAACTTTTTTTTTAACCAAGAACTATAGTTGTATTTCTGGTAGGTCCTTACAGATGCATGAAACAACTACCATGACTCTTCTTTGTAACCTCCTCCAAAGTTTACAACGTGAAGATAGAAGATAGCCTGCCAGCTGATAGTCATCATTCCTTATGTGCATTTTATTGTTTTTATTATAATAACAATCAAAGGCTTTGTCAGTATAAGTACATTCATATATTAAAACAACTTCGTGGTGTTCCAATCCACAGTATGTACATATACATTCTCTATTGAGGCATTTAAAAGATTCAGTACAAATGCACTGACAACCAACCAATTTCCACAAGGTATTTTAAAGTTATTTCTAGAATAACTGTGACAAAGCTGGATTCCCTGAGTCAGCTGTGAGTACAGGTACCAGTGTATTTTAACAAATTAATTGCCCAGAGTGTAGTGCAATAGCAAATAAGGGAAGATTATGGAGAAAAAGGCATATTGCCCATTTTTAGGCAACAGAGAGAAAAAAATTTTGTTAAATTAGGAGACAGTATAAAGTCTCAAAAAGTAAACAGGAAGTTATGCTAGTACAATTTCTCTGGGTATTACTAGTGAAGGGAAAAATAGCTGAGAGAGACATCTCTATTATTACAAAATGTATCTACATCTTGATTATGCTTCTTTTTCTGGTCATATCTCAAGATCCACTCCCCAGAAATACATGATATTGCTCATCATGCAATTTCTTATGGGAGTCTGTTATTCCCTATGGACATTAGGTCCTTAATATGTTTCTCAAGGTCCCTTATGCCTTGTGAAATGGAGATATTTGGCCATCACTACTTAACACATTTTATCTGCATTCTGCCCACATCCATTCCAAAATGAGGTTAAAATATGAATGAACTGTTTCTGTTTGTGAAGTATAAATGTAAAAAGATGGTTTCTGAAACCAAAAGTGGTGCCGTAAGCATCTTTATGTGAACTGTAGAAGCTATCGGGGCTCGAAACATGAAATTGTAAAAAAAGCAAATATAATATTCATGGAGAAATTGTAACAGATTTTATAACTGTACATGATAATGGAAAATGATTAGTAATCAGCACGGGAAAGCAAGCACACAATAGTAGTAGCATATGTTATTCATATTACTTGACAATTTCCACATGAAGAAAAAAACCGTAAGGCTTTCCAAAGTCCTCTTATATATCCTCCAGTGGCTGGCCACACAAAAGTGCTGATTACAGTTCAGAGAGATTTTTCAAATGTATTCTGAAACCTGCTTATGATTGATTGGCATAAATATTACATTGAGTGCTTGCAACACATTTTAACGTTGTATTGATGGAAGTGTGAACTGATCAATACTGCAGCTCACTCGTATTCATAGGAAAACTGATAGAATAGTTGGTTCCTTTCACGTGCTCCGTATGTTAGAGTAAGCAAGTGTTTAAGTCCAAGTTTAAAAAGTGCCATTCCTTTCTTCTAATATTTGTGACTGACCAGAAGGAGGCTCATTTGAAAAACTTTGATACACAATATAGACAGCATAGCGGCAATGAAATTTTGCTGCTCTTCGTTTGGACAAGCAGAGGCCTCATTCTACCCTGAAGAAATGTCTTAAGAAATTGTTGTAGTCCAGCTGTAGTCTCATCTCAGTAGAGTAAACTTCACTGCTAGGGAGCCAGGCAAAGCATACGCTGTACTCTGAGCAGCAGCAGCAGGAGAGATTCATGGAAGAATTTTTACATTGCCCTAGGATCTAACACTGTCACATATGGATCCTTCACCTTTCTCCCTCATGGGCTGAAACTTCGCTAAAACAGTCTTCAGGAATTTTTTTTCTTTTTTTTACTGGATATGAGGAGTAAAACCACCTGTATTCATATGGAATGATTCATTCTCTGCCTCAAGCCTTCAGTTAAAAACAAACATATACAACTTTTTAAATGTTTTATTTTTACACTTTTTTCAGGACGCATTGAAGAGCTTCTGCCAAAATTGTGGCTTTAGTAAGTATTTCAGATTTAATGTGACCTAAAACTGACAGAGCTAGAAAGAGGGTATAAAACGTAAAATGAGGAGGGATTTCACAGATTTCAGCTGCAGAGCTTTGTTCCATTAATAGTAATCCTGGTTTGGAAAAAATCTTTAAAAATATTAATAATGTAAGAGATCTCAAATCAGAACCATGACCAACATTTCCACTCAGTTGTCAAAAAAAAAGAAGTTACCTCTGATTTGATGAATCAAGAGCACCTTACCCAACAGAGACAGCCTTGCACAGCAATAGGCAGAATTATCTCTGATCATAAAATTTAAAAACAATTTTTTGTCATTGGGTGAACTAGTTAGTAAAGGAAATAAAATTCCCAGAATCATAAAAGTGTTATTTGGAAGGCACCTCCAGTCCACGGTCCTTCTCAAAGTTAGTCCATCAACATTTCTGCCAGGGCTTTATCTGACACAGTCTTGAAAAGCTGTAAGATCAAGACACAATACCTGTTCCACTGAGGTACTAGTCTGCTATGCACGTGTTTAGTCCTGATATCCAGCACAAACCTTCCAAGGTGCAACCTGAGACTATTGTCCCTTGTTTATTATTTGCCACTGAAGAGGACAGTTTGTGTCCACCACCTTCGTGACACCCTCATAGGTTCCTCTTCTCTACAATAGACAAGCCCACTTTCCCCAACTTCTCTTTGTTCCATGTGTACCTCAAATCACTGTAGCCGCCCTTCAATAGACCCTCTCCAGCTACTCAACACTGTGCTTGAAGCAGGGAGCCACACCTGGACACAATAGTCAATGTGCATCCTCATCATTGTCAAGCAGAGAGTAACTTCCTTCAAAGGTATTAGCCATGTTCACCCTAAGGAACTCTAGTGCATGGTTGGCCTCCTTTAAGGTAAGAATACATTGCTGATTCATAGTCAGCTTGACATCTACAGGGATATCCAGTTCCTTTTCAGCAGGGCAGTTTCTCAGTCAGTCAGTTCCCAGCTTTTAATGCATGGATTATTTTACTGCTGGTACAGACTTCTGCATTTCTTTTGTGCTGAAATTAATGGGTTTCTGTTTCCTAACCCTCAAATTTCCCAAGGTCTCTCTGGATTGAAGTTTGACAGTTTGGTATGTCAGTCATTTCACCCCTTTGCCATCATCCACAGATCTGATAAAACTGCAGTCTGTCTCATGATGCAGGCTGGTGATAAAGATATTCAATAATCTGGGCATCAGTATTGACCCCAGGAGCACTCTGCTTCTTACTAGCAAGCAAATAGATGTTCAGTCATTGATTACTACATTTTGCACATGAAGATCCAGCCAGTGTTCAGTCCACTTAATCATCCTTATTTTCAGTACATATTTCATGAGCTTCCAAGTGAAAATACTGTGACAGATGGCCTAAGAAATCTAACTAAAATTAAGGTATACTGCATGTACCCCTCTTTTTGCTTTCTCTTCCTCATTTCAATGTAGAAAGCAATTACATTAAGCATGAATTAGCCTTCATAAGTCCATGCTGGCTATTCCTGACTATCTGTTTGCCCAGACAACCGAAATTTAGACAGATATTAACTGGATGCAAAACTTACTAAAACCTGGACAAATTTGCCATTCATTGTCAAAGAATGGACAATCCAGACAGGTTTTAAACCCTGAGAAGAGATAATGAAACCATGAAATCTGGAATGGACTTGTGGGATGTGACTATTAATACAGGATTGTTAAAATGTATATCATCTGAGAGGATACTTTAATGCTAATTAGGTTTTATAGCACGCCATAATTCTAATGACTCATGGCTCAGTTACAAGAAAGAAGAGCACTTGCTAACACAGGCACTTACTCATGCTAACTCTATCACTCAGCTTAGAATCAGAAATCATATACTGTTAGCATTAATTATAGACTCAAATCAATCTTTTCATCCCAAAACTCTTTTAAAACCCAGTTTCACACATATAGCTCTATGGAAGGACTTTTTTTTTTTTCATACAAACATCCCAGATGTCATTCCCATATGATTACATTCATATTCTTCTGCAGGAAAAGCTATTTTTGTCTTAAACCAGGTGGCTACACGGTAAGGCTACCATTTCTCCTATAGCAGTGAAGGTAATGAGCAACAATAGAAAGCAGGTGTTCAAGTACAGCTTTACTAAGGTTCCTGGCTTTGCACACAAAACTTGCTACCTTATGCTGCTCCATAGACTATTTCAGAGATTTTACTCTGATTTCACAGTGCAGGCCCTGGAGCATCTTCATTTTTTGCACTCTTCCATAAGTGAGACTGCATATGGCCAGGATCGCATCCTAGAACAAGGTGATCTCCCTCGTAACTGCAGTTATTCAGTTAATTTCCAAGCAGCTTAGCAATTACTCTGATTCTGCACATACTTCTCTACACCCCACTGATATAACCCTCTGGCAACTCAAAGAGAAGCTAAAGTTTTTCTAAGTGGTAGAATTGGGCAAAATTTGGGGTGACCACTTTGAAATAAGGGTGAGAGTTTTCAGAGCAGAAATGTGAAACAAAGTGTAAAATAATAGAACAAAGGACTGTAGTGGAGAAGCACTACATGAATACAAAACTGATATACTCTTTTTCTAACAAACAAAATCATTGGAATAAAATACATATTTTTCTCATTACAGAATAACAACAGATTCAGCATACTGTGAGCAAATGTGGAAAAGAACAATCATGCATCAAACCTTTAGCAGAGTTAAAATCTCTGGGTCTGCATGTGTGAGCAAACTGGGTTTAAGTGACTACATGGCAAGGTTTTCAAGGTCAAAATACACATAAAAACAGAAATAGCAGCAGAACAGAAGTATGCTGAGTGTCAGAAGGAATAAGAGACCATAAAGGCCTTATGGCAGAAACTTGGTTTTATTAAAACCCATTTTTTGCTTGAATAATTTTTAAAATTATGGACTTCTTTTCTTGGTTAGAAGAGGAAAGAAACCATGGAATTTTTTTAAAATCTATGAAAATATACCACAGCATAACCTTTAATTTTCAATTTTGTAATCAATTAAGAGGAAAGTTTACATGTCAAAATGCTTGGGGATTTTTTTAAAGAAATACAGTTCATTCATTTTTCTAATAACCCTCTGCAAGGATTTAAACATATAGTTTCCCTGAATGGGTCTTTGGTGTTCCAGTCACAGTGATGTTACAAGATGTTTCTGTGAACAAACTGTCAGAAAAAGGAAAAAAAAAAAGGTGTAAAAGGAGCAGAGAGACAGAGGGATGAAGAGTGAAAAGAATGACAAATAAAACTCAAGATGTGATGAAAAGGTTTGAGAATATAAAAGGTCCAGAGTTTGTAAGAACTTCATAATTGCCTGTCTCACTGTGAAGACCACAGAAGGACTTTGCCATGAAATAAGCACAGAATGGAGAGGCAGGATGACCTGGCTCCAGGCCTGGTGAGGTCTGACCAGCACGTCCTGGGTTATGTATCCAGACAAGGGTTCCTACTCTGGCACACTGCATAGAGGGGCAACTGCCCATACACATATTACCAGTCAAACAAAGCCCTCCCAAGTTTTGTGACAGAAGGCACCTGCGATCACCAAAGCACCCCATTCCCTAAATATGCCATGGTGGATTCTTGGAACTTTTTTGGTAAGTTAAGCCATACGCAGGAACTTGAGATAAGATAAAGGTCTGTTGTCTGGCTTTTGTCTCAGACTAGGGGGAGGTAAACAATGAAAGAAAAATGTATCACTGACAACGGACTAGGAAAACCAACTCAGCAACTGTGTTAAAATCAGCTCTAAGTCCAGCAGAGAGAGGTCACAACCCACTGACGAAGAAAGCCAACAACTCAAAAGGAGAGAAAGACTGAGCATGTGGATAATTAGAAGAAAAAGCAAGGGAATAATTAAACCAATAGAACAAGAGAACTGTGAGGCCAATGAGCATTAATTCCTTTGTTTACTTAAATGTATAGATAGTGAAAAGTTTTCAATGACCTTGGGAGCCCCAAAACTGAGAAGTCCAGCGTGAAGAACGACCAGTGGGGCACTGCTTGTTCCAGGGGTGGTGACTTCTTCTTGATCAATATCTCTCTCTCTCTTTTTCTCTCTTTCCCCTCACCTCCTGCCCCCCCTTTCCTACTTCTTTCTATCTCTCTACTTCATATTTACTGTTCAATAAAATCCATACTATTGACTTCGGCATATGGTCTCATATGCACCTTCATTTGGTAACGGCATCTCTCAAATAATCAGATCTTCATTATGGAAAAGGCCTTTCTAATATTTGTGTTCTTTCAAAGACAAGGAACAAATAAAAATCTAAGTGAAAGAGTGGAGAGGAATTGGGAAAGTTTCACTGTTTGTTGGTAGAAAGAAGCAGTCTCCAGCAAGGAGCAGTACGCTGCAGTTCCTCTCGAAGAAGAGAAACACATGAAATTACGTACATTATATCATCTGACTACAGTAACGATCAGTCAAGCATGAAACACACTGAGTCAATTGCTATTCTGACGAGTGTTAGACATTTAAATTTACATTTGTTACCTTTAGCAGAGACTCCAAATTATGCTGGGAAATCAGAAAGATAAGAGAAATTGCCATTAAAAATTCAACTGTGAGCATAAAAATGTTTACAAATTTAGGCAACAATAATTCAATCAGTTGCTTTACTGATGCTAATACACATATTTAATGTAATTGCCACCATTTACATGATTCATCAGTGATAGTCTACTAAATTTTCTAACAATCAATAATAAAAAAGACACTATTCAAATAAAAATTTTCAATTCAATTTTTCAAATACAGAAGGAAATGGATAGCTAGTCTGAACCAGATTCTCAAATTGAGCATGTGCTTTTGGACATTTTTTCCCCAAATGATGGGAATAAGACAAAATCCCCCCTACACATCTCAGTCTCTTCTCTCTTCTCTCAGAACTCTCCAAAAAAGAAAGGGGGAAAAGTAACAGGGGAAAAAATATAAATTTCTTTGAGAGTTTGCTCTATAGTTTCTGACAGAATAGGCATATTCCATTATAAGAGACTTTGGGAAAAGGGACTTATGAGTTTTCTGGAAGAGATATAAGCATTATCTCCTAGATGCCATCATGCCAATTACCATTCCTTCCACTAAATTGTTCTATCCTGCTCTCCCACAACTTACACATGACCATGACACATAAGTACATCTTTGTATCACCAGCCTTTCAGTTTGAACAATTTCCTACAATAATCACAGAATTAATCATAGAATGATTTGCATTTGAAGGGACCTTAAATATTGTCTAGTTCCAACATCTCTGCTGTGGGGTTGGAACTCAAGTACGCTTCTCAGCACAAAGTCACTTAACAGATAGTTTAGAAGAATTATTGCCATTCTACAGATACTTCTTCAGAGCAACTTCAAGGTGTACCTGCATAAGCCTATGATTTCTATCTCATAAAGATGTTCTCTAGTCACACCAACCCTTTTCATACTTCATTGCCATACAAAAGGCTGTGCATTTGCTTGGAAAAATTCCTTTACAAATATGGGTCAAGGATTTCTTAGG
The DNA here is from genome assembly GCA_013396735.1 of Grallaria varia. Classification (NCBI taxonomy): domain Eukaryota; kingdom Metazoa; phylum Chordata; class Aves; order Passeriformes; family Formicariidae; genus Grallaria; species Grallaria varia. Next base: position 490,361 of record VWZG01010588.1, on the reverse strand, counting down.
CTTTCAAGTTCATGACAAGTATGAACGACATAAGAATCTGGATGATTTAGTTCCCTATTCTGATATTAGGCCATCATGAAAATACTACTTAAGATACCAAAATCCACATACCTACTCCTATTTAGAGACTGTAGTCATCAGATGGATCAGAACAAGAAACACAGAAATGTCTAATTTGTAAACATGAGAACATTTTCATTAAGGACATTTTAAATATGGTTTTCCCATAAACAAACACTCAAACCTCACACAAAATACTATACTTTTCCTTCAATTAGAAATAGTGTACGATGAAGAGTGTAGATGCCTTCAATTCTTGCATAATGTTCCATACTGTTTACTACTGGCAAGCTCCCAGCTGGAGCACTGTGTCCGGCTCTGTGCATTGCATGGAGAAGATGGGCGTGTAAGAAAGAATTCAAAATTTTTAAACTAGCAGAAAAAGAAAGAAAACTTAAAAAGTAAATACTTCCATAGTCAAGAAGATAAGGAACAGTCAAGATTAGATGTTAGTTCTTCAGGATTTTGCATAAAATTATATATATACATACACTAAAAACTGTAAAGTATATGGAGCACTGCAAGAAGTTCATGGGTATAAGATAGCACTGTCTCCAAATGCTACAGCTTTTTAAACATAGTAGATACCAGGAGTGTTGAGGTAGCTGACATGTCTTTTACGTCCTACTGGACAGGTTTTTTTAGTATTCCATTTATTGTTTTGTTAGCTACATGAAAGAACAAGAAATTTTCGTGTATGGGGTTTTCACTTTCACAGAGTCAATTGATCTCGGTTCCCCACAGAGATCACTTTGTGACTCCAAAGCCATCTAAACCAATAATATATAAATTTAAAAAAATAAATAAATAAACCCCCACACACAAGCATTTTATCCAGATTTAAAAAGCCCAGGTCTCCTAAGGTGACCAATTTGAAGTGTTAGGACATAGTAGAAAGACTATCATCAAAAGCATCAAATGATTCCCCATTTTTGATAAAACAGCTAAGTAACACTCTACGCACTTCTATACCGGCCTCCTGTTTCCAGGTGAGCAGATCAAAGAATCCCTTCCACAAACTAATCAAACACCACCCTAGGATTTAATATTACACCTATAGTTCAATTCATTTATCTTATTAAAAACTGATGAGCTTCCACTCTAGGTAACATGCACCATAAGAATTCAAACTTTACTTTTTATACCGTTCAGTTCCCTTCTATCATACCAATACTTTGTAAAATCCACTTCCCTCTGAAAGAAATCCTAGTTTATTAGCTTATTGCCCTTTCCTGCCAAGGCAGTAAATGTTCCCAAAATGATCACAGACAAATTTTACTAATCATATCTTTCAATTCTGATACTTTCAGTCTCAACACAATGTACAATCAACATTGTAGTCAACTCGGTGATTATTCTATGGCCAAAACTGGGAAGCTCTATATTCAAATATCAGTTTGCAAGATTAACAGTCACCTGTGGGGCTCTTTGAATTTATAACGCTCGCACAGTCTTTTGAATGTTGAAAGAAAACCCTGAAATTTAATTGTACATAGATCATCATATTTTACTACAATTTCTTAATTTCATATACATCATAGGTTTTTCCTGTGATCTGTACTAAAAAAAGAAAAAATGGAAGCAAAATTGGATGGAAGCAGCTTCAAAGAACTTCACAATATATTCATGATCAGCTGAGTTATTGTGCTAATAACAGTAGCTAAACCCATTTGAGGTAGCAGCAACCAGTGAGCTGTTGGGAAGACGACAAATGAAATGGACAAATTTAAGACTAAAGAAATTTTTTTCAAGTATATTCACTAAGTTCTACAAACACTGCATACAAAGATAATTAAATTTTTTTTGGAAAACAATTTTGGTAACTCAGGCTCATACTGAGCCAAAATCTGTTACACCTTAAGATTAGTTGCAAAATGTTATATAAATAGGTTATTGATTGTTCAGTCATTTCACTGCTGGAGCATGGTTTGGTTTATTCTCATTCTAAATTTCTGATCCAGTCTCCCATCTTTGCTAATAGGACAATATAGTCCTGTACATTTTTAAGACTTAATTATCTCAAATTACCCTTCACTATTTTGAAGGAAATAATACTCAAAGTAGGTTTTACTTGTATGTATTATCATAAAACCCTTCAAAATAAAAAGCCCTGTGGTTCAACTCAGAAAATGCAGTAATTGCTAATTGTTCATATTTCTATAGTTCTGTCAGACACATAACCAGGAAATCCAGTGTAATGATGACATTAAATGAGTGACTCCTTACTCCCTAGCTATGTTTTTTATTTTACATACACAATGAAGAAGGAAGACTGATAAGTATTCACTTCCTGTCTATTTTGTTTTTATAGAAGCAAAAAATTTTGAGGCAAAAAGGCCAACTATCATATAGAAATATTTCGCCATAGCTGAAATACTTGTTGTTTATACATGCAACATTTTTTTGCCACACATTCCTTTATATTTTTCTATATACTAAGTAAATCCATGGAATAAATCATTAAGGTTATTAGCAAAATATTTTTTCATGTTTTTCTGAATAATTTCCTTGTAGTGAAAAAAATCAGGTAAGGCCTAGTCTGAAGATCCCAATGTTGTCTCTTATTTTGCCATTCTCCTCATTCCAATTTTAGTGATGTGAGTTTACTTTAAAGAAGCCATAAGCTGGAAAATGGAGTAAATAAACTGACTGTCTCACACTCTCCACATTGCACCAAAATAGCTACAAAGATTGATTGCCGAGCATTTGTGTCTCTCTCCCTTCTTTTAGCTGGAGGCCAGTCATTAGTCGTGTGCTCCAAGAGTCATTAACTGGGCCAATACTGTTTCTCCTTCTCGTTAGTGACCTGGATGATGGGAGAGTGTGCACATCCGCATTTGCAGATGACACAAAACTGGGAGAAGCTTCCACAACATCAAATGGTTCTGCAGCCATTCAGGGGACCTCAAGAGGATGGAAAAAAAGAACTGTTAAGTCCAACAGAAGGACACAATGCACTGCTCTTGCAGGCTCCCAGCGCTTCCAAAACTATGACATCGTCACCCAATACAATGGCATATGAGCTTTCTCAAAGACTTTGGAAAACACCTCTCCAAGGACTAACTTGCAGCTCAAGCCCTAGCATTCCTAGGGATTCGTTACAATGCGGAATAGAGGAGGTTTGCAACAGAATATTGCCAAAAACAATCCTCATTTGCTTGGTTCTGAAATTAGTGATTACCTGTCATCTCAGAATACACAACACAGAGTCATGTAGTCAGTTTTCTGATTCATAGCACTCATAGTATTGTGAGTGCTTAACTCCTCAGTAGGCATTACATTTCATAGTGGTAGATTAGACTTCCAAGACATTTTGGGCTTGGAATACGGCTTACTCCTCTCCATTCATAAGCTTTTGCTAACTGAACACACACATACACACACCCTCAAATACACTCCTATTTAAAATCTGCATAGAGTGTATTCCACTTCAAATGTCCAAGGTAAATTTATGTTTTTTCAATTTCTGCTCTCTTCCCTCAGCAGGTACTAAAATTCAAATTACCAAAAATATAAAAAATAAATTTTATCTAAATCCTATAACTTTTTCACCTAATATAGAAAAATAAATATGTTTAAAATATTTATGATGGTTAAGGAAAGCATCTAGGTCTGTAGTACGTTAGAGGAGAAGTATCAACTGTTATTTATCCTTCAATTTTAAATTCAATATAAATGTGTAGTCAAATATTTACACATAATTGAAGAGGCATTACTTTGATGCAGCAGAAAAAAACATTCAAGAAGATGCTATATTTTTCCAAAAGCAGGTTATAATCATGCACACAGAAATATTTTGAAATACTAACCTAATGTTTAATTACATTCACGTTGCAGTGCAGCTGAGTGTCTTTTAGACTCCTCACTTGGTTGCCCTCTCACTTGAGGGCATCGTACTTATTTCATTAGAATAAAAACAAAACAGATAAAAGCTGTCATTGAAATTCAAACATGCAAATGGGTGACTAACAAGTGGTCTTCAGTATACTTTTATTTGAGAGTCCAAATTTATATTTGAGTCTGACATTTAAGTAGTACAGTTTATTATCACTATTTTCTGTAAAACATGAACAGTTATAATATTTATCAAGATATTTTTATATGTACAAATATGTTGATAGCCACACATTCACAGTGAAATTTAAGCAACATGTGTCATCAGGTTTTCTAGAAAATTAACTGGACTGTACAATCATACTTCGGAAAAACATACTTTATTCCTGGGGTGATAAGATTCTGTATTTTCTCACCCACAGATAACTTGAAAACCATGAAAAATAATAACATAAAAACTCTTTTTGGAGGAAAAATATAAATTATTGTACAAAAAATGTTGACTATAACTGAATGAGGCACTCCAGTATGCAAATTTGGGGTTGGAACCAATTGCAATTTCTTAGTGTTTTGGCAAATTCTGATACACTTCTGATACAGAAATGTTCTTCTGCCACTTTCTTTTAATCCAATGTTTTAAAAGAAAATGTCTAAGCAAATTTTTAATGTTGTCCACATTCAAAAAAAAAAAAAAAATCCAGCCCATATTTGCTTCTGATCTTCATTTACTTCCTGGACTTTATATTGTGCAACAAGAAATGCAACAATCAAGTCAAATGTCAAGGGAATTACTGAAGTCACAACCATAATGTGTAAAATCTCGTAACCTTTAATGACTATCACATAGTCTAGTACATACCTTCTGTCTCTCTACATACGCTTATAAATAGTTAGGTCTATCATGGTGTCCTAACTGTAAAACAGTGACATAAAGTAGTGCACTATTACACTAGTCCCAAACAGTGCAAATTTATAACTGCCATTACTTCCAGTAACTGTCCTGGCTTTGCTTACTTTAGGAGTCTATAAAACACCTCAACTTCTGCTTCAGATGAAAATAAAAATTTCAAGTACTATAAATTAACTTTTGTTGTCTGGAATGAGGAGAAAGAAACCCAAAAAAACTCGAACTTTTGAGAAATAAGATTGGTCAGCAGGCTGCTTCATTTCCTCTGTAAGTTCACATACCCCACTTGCCAAATGGACTTGCTTTTTCTCCCAGTCATTACTACTGCAGAATAAAGCCTCAGGAGTAGATGTCAGGATCTTGGGGCTCTCTCTAAGACAGATGACACGGTCAGGGAGGAAAATTATGGTTGTCTTCAAAGTAGAAATCAAGGTACCAAGTTCTACATTGTTTGGTACCAGCAATCAAGATAGACATTTACCATATAGTATTAAACTAAACTCTCAACTGAGTAAACACAGAAGCACAAAAAAACTAGTATCTGGTGGTTATGTTTTCCTTGAAACTCTCATTCCAGCTAGGTCTACAGCAGAAGAATGTTAAAAATGCCAGAATCAATAGAGACAGATCCAACAGTGTCAGATTCAACTGTGAGAAATTGCAATCTACAGAAAACATGTGAAAAACCTCTTATTTCCATTTACCACCCAGGAGTCAGACAAACTGCATAGTGAATCGCACCACAGATTCATAAAAGTTTAATTTTTCTTGAACATTAAATTATCACAGTTAATATAGGTTTTCAGAACATCTCATGACCTGAATAAATAAGAAAGAACTCATATTATCTACCTTCAATTTTGAGAAAGATGCTTTTCAGTTGAGACTAAAAAGGCGCTCTTGCTTTTCTTACAAGGTACAGCTTCAACAGGAACATAACACTAGCAATTTAAAGTTGGAACCAGACCATCATAAACTGATGAATTTATTTAAAAAATAAATATTGAAATACTAATAAAGTATTAAACAATAGTAAGGAACTGTGCTTCATTTACAGTCTTATTTCCCTCACAGCTTAACTGAGCCCAGAACATGTCATCTAATACTAGAGCAATGGACATATGCCCAATCAGAGGAGAATATTCTTGGCCAGGAAGAGCCTTATCTAGTCTTCACTAGTTCCAAGCAAAGAGAAAAGTTTGAATATTGAAGTAATTGATAAAACCAGGTTGTTGACCACAAGCAAAGAGCTGTCAGTTTAGCTCAGGCCACCAAAGCAGCAGATGAAATAAACAAGTCACTGCACAGTGACAAACATGTGAACTCAGCCAAAAACAGTGCCAAGATTTTTACATGGTAAATTTTTGCTAGACTTCCTGCTTAATTTTTTTCTATAGTTTCTGGTTAAATTATAGCTTTCAAACAAGAGTTCTGCAAAAATACCACTTTCTAAAATGTTTTAAGACCAAAATAAACATTAATGCTTGTAAAAATAAGAATCTTTATCACTATCATTGAGCAGGTCTTCAAAATCAATTGATAAGTGAAAAGATGCAAAGTTATACTACATAATAAAATCAATTTTTGTTTCAAATATATTTTCGATAGGGTTTTAACATATCATGCAGATCCTGA
>VWZG01010588.1:439717-483905 GCA_013396735.1 Grallaria varia | reverse complement strand
ATCCTGATGAATACTCTACAAAATATGTTAAGATTTTACTGTCATAGTGCCAACTGGGGTAAAAAGTTGTTTTTCTTTTTTTCTCCCCGAAATTAAATGATGAAATGGAATATGAAGTCAAATGACATTTAAATGTGTTTAAAGCCTGGATTTTTATTAGACACTCTAAAAACCTGTAATAAAAGCTACATATTAAACATGATGGCTAGCACACAAGAGGAGGAAGTAAGAATCAAATCAAATCTGGTCCAGACTTTTGTTCTTTCTGAAGTGCTGAGCGGTGAAGGTAAGGGTGTCCAGATTATCTTAAAAAAAAAAAAAAACAGAAATAAATAATCAACAAATGCTGGATGTACATAATCACAAAGCAAAATCTTCTAATATACATCATTGAAAGCAGATTGTCCCCTTCAACTATCTGTCTTCTGTTATTAAAAAAGGAAACAATGAAGTCTAATATGAATTTCTATGCAAAGTTTAAGAGTACAGTAAGGACAATTTAGGCTAACTTCCCAGGCTGAGAACCCTGCATCTCATCTGCAGAAAAGATGGAAATATGAACAAAAGCAACACATAACATATTCTGTTAGGAACACTCTTTGACCCATTGTGCTGTGAGGACAGGGTTTCATTTAGCCAATGGAGAACTACCTTGAAGATGATAATAGATGCTTTTCTTCAAAGCAACTGTGAAAAAACTCTAGAAAAAAAAATTACGTGTTTCTGATTGCCATCTTATTAACTATCACTGTGAAGTGAAAAAACAATATAGAAATGGAAGTGTTTCCTTTTCTTTTTCTCTCCATTCACTCACATTTAAGCAACTCACCCCCAAAACAGGCAGGATGCATTTTAATTTAAAGTCTCTACAGAATCTGGTTTACTGTTCAGAGCAAAAAGCATGCATTCATTCCCATTCCCTCCCACTGATCCTATCATTTTAGGGTCTTTTCTGGGCAGAAAATTCACAAACTTTTTGACAATATCACCATACATATTTGACCTATCTGAATTTTTCTCATGGTACAGCACATCTAATTTACTTTAGAAGAATGGTTGCGCATTTTAATTTTGGTACAAAATTACTCAATAGTAAAGTTTCTGAAGTATCATATATTCCATTTCTCTTCTTATGAAGATGTCAAACTAAGATGTATAAATAGTTAGTTGGAAAGTAAAGTTAAATTTATGGAAAGTGAACTGCTAATGTGATTTTGTAGTGATAAACATTGTACAGTGTTTAGATGCACTCACGGAGTTAATCAGCGTTGTCAAGCTTCCTATGTCTTAATATAGCAGCTTTCTACAATGACTGCAACAGTGACTGGGAATTTATTTAGTAAAAACTTTTTATTTACTTTGTTGTTTATTCATACCTGCCCCTATCATTCTTCATGACACAGAAAAAAACTTTTTTAAAAAGATATTATTTTACAATAGGATACTTCAGTAGAATAAATCAGGTTACCTCTTTTCAAACTAAAGGACTTGAAAGAGTGATAAAAATCTAGTTTAAAAACATGAATGTCTTTGCTATTCTCTGTTAATTGATGAAGATGTAGTTTCCTAACATAAAAAAAACCAAGAAAGATTTCACAGTTCTTCAAAATTTAGAAGACAAGTTATGTTCATCGTCTCAACTTACGAAACTACTGATAGGTCTGAATAAGTACGCCAGCCTAAAACAGTAAAAACAAGATAAAACTTCCTCCCTGTAAAACACACTTAACTACACACATTTTAATAAAATATTATTGTGATCTTTTTCATTTAAATGGTATTTATCTACTCTTTGAATTTATTATTATCATTTTCAAACGGAACAGAGTATCTTGGGGACACAGAAAGTTATTTTTCCTTGCTTATTCTTATGTTCTAATTGAAGAAAAATACACCGGTGCCCTTAAGCTTGTTTCAATAAGATGAATAAGGCTATTGACATGAGAAGTGGGCAGCATTCTGATTTTTTATTCTTTTGCTAAGAAGAACAATCAATTCTATCTCTCCATTTCTCTATACTGGAACTGGGTCTAAAATATACTCCAAATGTGACTTCCAGACAAGCATTCTTTTCAAAGACTGAAAGCACATTTTAGAAATTTTGGAGGTTTGTTTTCTTTTTTTTAACTTTCATAGCTGAAAGAACTTAAATGTACTCTAGCATATTGAACTTAAATCATGTGTTATACTTACACAGAGACTAAATCATTTTAACAACCATTATTCATTTTTTGAAAATGTCAATTTTTAGCAGGAACACTGGTGTAATTTTAGACTAGATATAGGAAGAAATTTTGTATGATGAGGGTGGTGAGGCAGTGGATGTCCCATCCCTAGAAACATTCAAGCCACTCGATCTAGTCGAAGATTGCAGGGGGAATTGGACTAGATGACCTTTTCAGGTACTTTCCAAAGCAAAATATTCGATGATTTCTTCTAAGAAATACTTTTATAGAGATCTCATACTTGTGTAGATTCCTCACTCTTTCAATATTACTTCTATAGCCATAAACATTCATGATACACAGCAGCATGATCTTGACTTGATGATTATCAGGGCAGGTTGTCTCTATCCTATAATCTTTGCTTTATTATGCCTTTTTTAACTGAAATATTATTTGCATATTGAAATGTGTTCTTACTTTCTTTGGGAATATGATGCAACAGTAAATTAAAACATTACTATCCTAATTAAAACAGTACTACTGCAAAAGTATGAATGTCAGTTCAGATCATTTGGTAGCAGGAATATAATTTTGTGCACTTTTACAACATATGTAACATATGACACTGGCATAGTCTGTGCTTCATCTCTTTGAGAAGAGATAGAACAGGTATATTTTGACCCTTGGAGTTTGTTACTGGACCTGCTTAATTTCAGAATGTCCACACTTGATACATTCTACATCACTCCTTGACATATAGCTGAAATTAAATTTAAAAAAAAAATCCAATGTAGATAAATGTCTCATATGGAAAATAAGAAATTTCACTCCAGAGTTTCCCCAGATAAGAGGAAAGAGCAATCCATTGCTTTCTGATCCTGCTTGACTCCGCTTCTCCCATCACGCCACGCAGAAGGTTGCCTGCTTCCCATGGTTACCTCAGAGTCAAAAGGAAGCTAAGAGAGCTCTGGCTAGTTATGTTCACCTTTTCAGATCATTCTCCTCTTCACCACCTTCTTCTTCCTTTTGCCCTCTTCTCTTATTTTCACACGTCCTTTGTCTTCTTAACCTTCTCTTCCCTCGTTCTGCTCCTCTAAAGCAGCAGATGTGCCTGGCCCTCTCCCGGAGCCCCGTAGTGAGCTGCCGTACAGGTCAGACTGTGCGCAGACAGAGGCCCCTGGTTTGCAGCCAGGAAAATTATGTAGGAGTCACCACTAGGAAGTGACTACTCACACCTTGCTCTGTAACCCTGGAAAGGATCTTCACGTTGAAGAAAATGAAAACTAGCTCTGGGCCAAACACCACAACAAGGTGGGTTTTTTTCAAACATGTTCAGGCTTTTGCTTATTCCTTGGCCTCCCCCTTCATCCTGAGTAGCCACCATCCCCTAATACCAGAGAAAGAATTATGTCTGCAACCACCTGAGTGAAGGCTCTCCTTTACAGCCTTTGTCCCGGACAAGTCTCGGGCCCCCTCCTACAAGTTTTTACTGCAAAAGTCTCTCTCCTGCGATACATTGTTGGAGAGTTGTGTGTGGATGCTGCAGAGCACAGGCCTGTTCTTGACAGGTCTTGAACAGTCCCTCTGCATCCACATTTTGGTGCTTTCTTCTCCGCATAAGATGCTCCTCTTAGTCTCCCCTCTTTGCCACAAACAAAGCACGGGACAAGCAATACCAGGAGATCTTCCTCTTTTCCACCTGGAAGCCCTCATGCAGATCTCCTTGAAGAAACTTTTCGTCCCATTCAGTCCAGTACCTTGTAAGAGTATTTCTAATTCAGCACCTGACACCTGGCAAGGATACACATGCCACCTCCTGAAAAATATACATGATCCATTGTGGTACTGATACGCACAGAATAGAAGCAGAGAGGGCAGAAAGTAACACCAGCATGACTTCCTAAAATGACAGTATTAGTAACTGATAGCAGGAACGCTTCGGTATCGCTCTTCACAGACACTGGTATGGTAACCTCATCTTTGTAAGACAGGTAGAAAGAAAACACAGCATTTGCCCACATCATGCAGCAGCTCACAGGATGCCTTTCAAATCACTGATACATGGACAGCTTGCAGACAGCACTACAAACTAATACCAACCCACTGTAATACTCAGTAGGATATGAGCCGTTTGTCAATAATTGTTCTCAGCTCAGTGATTCACATCATAAAGAAACAGAAATGTATGCAGTAGTTACATCCAAGAATGTTATAGTTGCCACCAAAATAGCGAATGGACTTGAAAAACATCTGCATTTAAATCCTGAAAGAGTTATTAATTTGTCAGCAGGCAGCGTGACAGAGTGAGTTATGTCTGTGCTGAGTTACAATTTCTATTTGCATTCTGCTGAATATCAGTCTGACCTTGTCTAAAGAATCTGCTCTACTGCATTGCGGACACCCCACCCGGAAATTCATGGAAGGAATATTACTAAGAGGCTTTTGGGACTGTCAGCTTCACTACTGGCCTACCTCCAAGAAACATTTTTTTTATCAGTCAGTAGGGGAAAAAGAGAAATTACAATTAGTGGACCTGCTGTTTCTTAGACTCAGCATGGAACATCAGGAAGATACCATATCTAAAAGCATGGCTCTTCTGCAACGGGAACAACCATTGCAGCAAGTAAAAAAATATATGAGGGAAAGAGGGCTGAGGAACAACCTCAAAACCCAAATCAGCAAAGTGAGTCATGCTAGAAGACAACATCCCCCAAGATTTTAACAGTTTCCAAGTGCATACCTGAACATTCAAGTTCAGACAGATCTCTCAATCAGTAAGAGACTTATTTCTAAGCTTTAAACTACATCAAACCTGTCATACATTCCCAAAATAGAAATTCAAAATATCCTGAGTGAAAGAGCTTTATAGAATAAAAAGATAGTTTAGCATGAGGTTGATTTCAACATCCAGAGGCACATATCAGCCAGGAAAAAAGCAAAACTTGAGGGTCCCAAAGCTATTGACAGTGACTGCACTTTACTGAGAGGCTGAAAAAAGCTGACAGGTTATACGAAACGAAAAATGGAAGGTGGAAAACATACATGACATCAAGTGCCTGAAGCATCCAAGTATGCACTTCCTGATGTATCACGGGAGGAAAAGGAAAACCTATGACAATATGATAGGATTGATAGCCTGATCTTTTGAAACAGTGGATTGGATGGAGTAGGAGGGTTGCCTCTCTCAATAGGTGGGACTGAGCTATGAAATTTTAATGAATAGCTGTGGAAATGCAGGTCTGGGAGGCCTTGTCACAGAAAATTAGGAACTCAGAGGCACTTGCTTGCATCTCTTAGAAACCACTGCATTTCATCTTATCACACGATTTCCGAGATTCAGAAATTTTTTTTACCAGCTTTAGCCTACATGCCTAACTTCAGTTCACCCTAATCTTTACACTCTTCCATAATTCCCCAGTTATTGCAATCTCTCATATCTGATTACTGGATTACTTAGGTTGGTAGTTCTGCATCTCACTAATACAGTATTGCTATGTAAGCCTTTAGGATTTATTCAGTTCTCCTTTATGGCACTGACTTTGGAACCTAAAACACAGATCTGACTGACAGCTCGATCCCTTCAATGAGTGGATAATGTTATGCATAACAAGATTTTTGACTAATAGGTGAACAACATTTAAATTTCTCCTCCATGCAAAATAACGTTCACTGAAACCATCCATAACTGAGATAAAATACTTATTTTATAAAATTCTAAGATTTTTTATTATTTCATAAAGAGAAGAGAATAAAAATAAAATGAAAGTCATATTAATATCTCTGTTTAGTTGATCAAATAAACTGTAACTGACTAATAATAACAACATCAACTGTGGCAATTTCTGATATATTTCCTCCACCAAGATTCAGAACAAGTTCTAAAGAAGGGCTGGAATACTGTGGTGAGAAGTATCACACAAATATTCATCCCTTTTTTTGCCATAATGTGCACTGTTCTAAGTATTTCTACATTACATTGTACAATACCACTGTAGATGTCCAGTTCAGAAAAACGTCACAGATGTTGTGATAATCCACATTTATGCTAGAGGTGATCTGCTTCATCTAATACATGATTTTAGTACACAATCATATGAGAACATGTTAAAAAATGCACTGCTTTGAAAATTATTACTCCTACCTTACTACAGCTTGAGTGCTCATAGTAGCAATATAAAGCAAAATAAGTTTTCTTTTAAAAGCACTAGTTACACAGAGAAATTTCTATATTTTAATTTGAGGATTAAAGACATGTTATTCTCCACTGCACTAGCTACCATTTGTACAAGCAGAGGGCTGCAGAGATGTTAATCAGAACTTTAATGATTAATATAATTCTACTGTTGAATGCTGAGGGCATTTCAACAGGTGTGTTCTCTTTTGAAGAAGAAGACTGCTTCTGCCATATTTCAGCAAAAGAGCTGCACATTCTTAACCTAAATCACCCAATTTGTCCATGTAGCAGCTTGGAGACAGGAGAAAGAACTTTTTAGAAAGTAGACTTTACATCCCGAGCCTAAGAGATTGTATTCTGAGGCCTTTTCTGTCTCCCCTTTCTATACTCATGGGCTTAGTCACCTATGTTTGTTTGGGATTTTTTCACAGTTGTCTAAAAATGGCCATAAGAAAGTATTTTTCAACACTGCACACTTAACTCTTTACAACTCTGTTAATTCAGCAAGTCCCAGGATCAGGAGTAGAGTTAGCTACAGTATCTGGCATAATTTTGGTTCTCCATCTGTTTTAGAAGACAAATGAGTTGTGAGTCGATAATATTCTTTCCTCTTTGTGTTATCAATTAACTCATATCAATACAGCCTGTTTCAGTGCATTTTAAGTGCAAAGGTTAACTGCCAGCTTCTGCAGAAGCCAAATATAACTTGTCCCTCATTCTTCTCTATGGCCAAGAGCCATAAATGTTTTTCATTCAGTTTCGAAAACAAAAAGGCACAAGATCCTGTCAGTGTCATTTGAAAGTGGGCTGGTTCTCCTTGTATGTGTGAAATTCCAGGTATGTTAAGTAATTTGCTTTCACATAATCATGCTTTATCTACAACACTGCTAAATTTCAGTGTCATAAAAAAAACCCCACCCAAAATCCACCCAAAACACACAAATCCCAAAAAAACTTCAAAGGGAACCAATTCTCCCAAGGAAGGTAGGAAGGTGGAGAGAAAATAAAAATACAAGTATTTCATAGAGCACCTGAAATACTTGTGATATTTGATGTTTCTGTGGTATCATAGCTGTTCCTATATAGGCTAATGTATAATTTTTCTGGAGGAGGACTGTCAAGGCTGACTGAATTAACCTTGAAGTATTGTACCCTGAGGTTATAAATTTCTGCAAATCCAAAGCACGAAGCTGTTCAACAGAAAGGTAAAAATCCCAGAACAGTATGCTCTGTTGGTAGTCAAGGAGACTGCTGCTTTATACTAGCCTTGAACAAACCATACAGACAGAAATAGGATGGAGACAGACAGAATAGACTGGAGAACTGGGAAGAGAGAAACCTAATGAGGTTTGACAAAGGCAAGTGTAGGGCTTTTCACCTGTAAAAGAACAACCCCATGTACCAATACAGGTTTGGGAATGACCTACTAGAGAGCAGCTCTGCTGAGAAGGACCTGGATCTTGATGCACGGCAAGTTGACTACAAGCTGGCAGTGTGCCCTTGCAACCAGTAGGGTCAATGGTATCCTGGGGTGCATTGGGAAGCATGGCCAGCAGGTCAAGAGGGGTGATCCTGCCCCTCTGCTTGTCCCTTAGTGAGGCCACATTTGGAATATTTTGTCCAGTTCTGGGCTCCTCAGTACAAGTAAGACTAGGATCCACTGGAGACGGTCTAGTGAAGGGCCACAAAAATGACAAGGGGTCTTGAGTATCTCTCTTAGGAGGAGACACTGCAGGAGCTGGGCTTGTTTAGTTTGGAGAAGAGAAGACTGAGAGATCTCATCAACACATACAAATATCCCAAACGTGGGTGCCAAGAGGATGGTGCCAGACTCTTTTCGGTGGTGCCCAGCGACAGGAGGAGGAGCAACGCCCATAAACTCAAACCCAAGAAGTTCCACCTCAACATGAGGAAGAACTTCTTTAGGCTGAGGGTGGCAGAGCACTGGAACAGGCTGCCCAGGGAGGCTGTGGAGTGTCTCGCTTTGGTGACATTTAAATCCCACCTGGACATGTTGCCATATAACCGGCTCTATGTGACCCTGCCTCTGGATAGTCTCCAGAGGTCCCTTCCAACCCTAAATATTCAGTGATTCTGTCAAATACAGCCTAGAACTACACATCTTCCTTAGGGTCTTGACAGGTTAAGCCATACACTTTGCATTAGTGATCTCCAAGTGTTAAAGCCAATGTCAATTAATGCTACTCTTGTGATGCGTAGTCTTAAAAGGGAAACAAACAAATGCAAAAATAAAAGGGCTCTCCAAAATTTAGAAATCAGAGCAATGCTTGAAAAAAAAAACTCTGTTCAAAAAGAACTTAGTAATCACTGAAGATAAGAGGATACTGAAACAACAACAGACCTTATCTGGCACCTTCCCAGCTTTCCTGTAACTTCACGAGAAGTACAGGCACAGACCTGGAAAATCTGATATCTCAGGAGTCTTTCTGCTGTTTTCAAGATAAATACAAATGGATCTTCTCAGTTTCACTTAAGCCACGTGAAGGTATTTAACTTGCTCATTAATAGGTTTACTGAGTAAGTTACAATACAACTAACTTGTAGAGGACTCCACTAATCTAATGGATCTTTGCCTATTGATTGGGAGTAGTGGGAGTGAGGAATGCTGTGGGATGAGAAGGAATACTACTGTACAAAAGCTTTATCTCTTTCAAAGACTAAAGGAAATCACTCAGCTAAACCAGGTAACTTCTGGCAAATCTACTTATAAATTCTTCTTTTCCCATTTATTCCACAATCCATAGTGTTATTCTTTACCATCTGTTTTTTCTGATGAAAATAATCAGGCAAAATTGCAATCCACAAGCTCATTCTTCAAGTATTTATTCATGTCTTCTCCTCATATCACTGAAGGAATGCCTAGTTTCTGTATCAGGACAGCTGAATCAACTTCTTTGGGAAGAACTCCACATTTAATTGTTTGTTGAGGGTTTTTTGCATGTTTTTAATTACCCATGTGCCAACTGGTAGCACCTATTAACAAAAGTTTTAGTCCACAGCATATTGCAGTGCAGCTGAATGCTAGTTCTAAGCATGCCAGAAGTGAAGCTAGCATTAAATAACTAAAGCCAGGTTTTACATGGAGATTTAAAACCCTTAAAATAAAAACCTAATTTGGCAGGGGACTGTAATAAGGATTGTCCTTCAGAGACAGTTAATTTTGTCTTTAATCAGCTCACTCTGCATAAAACTCTTATTTCAAATTTGTTCATTACAATTCAAAACAATGGATTAACTTCATTCTCAAAAAAAAAGAATACAGCTAAGCAAGGATCCTGCAAAAGGTGGACAGGCAATAATCCTGAAAAAGGAAGGGGTGAGGAAAAGGAAACAGAACTGAATGTGTTCCAAAAGCAAGATAAAAATTGATCAGACAGGTTTTTCCATAGAAATGGCAAGAGACAGATGGAAAATAGAAATGTAAAGTGAAGGAGGAATATTATTGTTTTAGCAAAGAGGATAATCATGGTGATTCCCTGGAAAAATCACTTGATCCAGACAGCAGATTCAGTGAAAAAGATAAAGACGAGTCACAAGGCTGTGACTTGATGATGACAACAATGGAACTTGTTTCTTACCAAAAAGCCTATTTCCGTGGCTGCAGGAGGTTGTGCAGTCGTCCTAACAGTGAAGTAGGTTTGAGGAATAAAGAAACTTCTTAGAGTAAATAGTGCAGTCAAAATTTGGCTGTTCTGACTTTCGCCATCAAGACCTTAATTAGGTTTTCCACAGATGACTGGCAGCTATTCTGGGTGCTTGTTAGACAGCTGTGGTCTGCAGAAGGCCATTTGGGATGTATTTTCAAAGTGAAATGTCACAGAACCACAGAATCACGCTATGACAGAATATGCTGAGTTGAAAGAGATTCACAAGGATCACCAAGTCCAGCTCATGGCCCTGCACAGGAGCACCCCCAAGAATCACATCAAATGCATGAGAATGTTGTCCAAATGCTTCTTCAACTCTGTCAGCCTTGGTGCTGTGACCACTTCCCTGGGGACCCTGTTCCAGTGCCCAACCACTCTCTCTCTGAAGAATCTCTTTCTAATATCAAACCTAACCCTCCCCTGACACAAATTCAGGCCATTCCCTTGGGTTCTGTTACTGGTCAGCACAGAGAAGAGGTCCGAGCCTGCCTCTCCTGTTCCACTCACAGGGAAGAAATTGTAGACTGCAGTAAAGCCTCCCCTCAGTCTCCTCTTCTCCAGGCTGAACACACCAAGCGCCCTCAGCTGCTCCTTTTACACCTTCCCCTCAAGGCCCTTCACCATTTTCGTTGCCCTCCTTTGGACACTCTCGCTTGGCTTAATATCTTTTTTATACTGTGGCACCCAAAACTGCACACAATATCCAAGGTGAGGCTGCCCCAGTGCAGAGTAGAGCGGAACAAGTCCCTCCCTCAACCGGCTGGTGATGCTTTGCCTGATGCCCCCCAGGACATGGTTGGCCCTCCTGGCTGCCAGGGCACTGCTGACTCACATTCAACTTGCCATTGATCAGGGCCCCCAGGTCCCTTTCTATGGCACTGCTTTCCAACGTCTCATTCCCCAGTCTGTATGTATATCCAGAGTTGTCCCATTCCAGATGCAGAATCCAGCACTTCCTCTTGTTGAACTTCATGTGGTTGGTGATTGCCCAGTCTTCTCATTTGTCCAGGTCTCTCTGCAGGGTCTCCCTGCCTTTGACGGAGTCAACAGCTCCTTCCAGTTTTGTGTTCCCTGCAAATGTGCTCAGTATCCCTCCCAGTCCTGTGCCCAAGTCATTTATGAAGATATTGAAGAGCACTGAGCCCAGGATGGACCCCTGAGGAACCCCACTAGTGACAGGTCTCCAGTCTGATGTTACCCTATTCACTATTACCCTCTGTGCTCGACCCATGAGCCAATTGCTCATCCACCACATGATGTGTTGTTTATCCAGCTGTAGGATGGACATTTTGTGCAGAAGGATCTGGTGAGAGACAGTATCAAAATACTTACAGAAATCCCTAGAGATGACATCAACTGGATTCCCTTGATCAGCTGGGTGGGTTACCTTTTCATAGGAGGAAATCAGGTTGGATAAGCAGGACTTTCTTCTCATGAAGCCATGCTGGCTGTGACTGATGTCTGCATTGTCTCTCAGGTATTTTTCAACACCTCCCAGAATAATCTTCTCCAGAACTTTACCAGGGACTGAAGTACGACTGACTGATTTTTATTTTTCTCTTTTCATTATCTCCCTTTTCATTAAAATTACATTATGGTTGATATTTTAGTAATAATTATTTCAGTTATGAAACTGTTTTTATATCAACCCATGGGTTTACCTTCTTCTGATTTGATTTTACTCCACATCCCGCTCCCCAGGGAGCAAGAGGGTGAGCAAACATCCCTCTGGTACTTAGTTGCCAACTAGGGTTAAACCATGACACCCTGACTGTGAGATCTAAACCTCAAAAGAGGAAAGTAATCTCTTTATCTTTCCCACTTAAGGAGAGAATCAGTGGCTTAAACATTTAGCAGATATTGCATAGACATTTAAAATGTTCTAGTGCATTTCTAAATGCATCAAATGAAAACAAAAAAAAGTTTAACTTTTCATGTTTGAAGCAGAAAACTGATCGGGGAGAGATGAGTGACTGGAAAATTTGAACAGGTAATGAGAAAAGATGGTCCTCTTATTAAACTTTCTTATTAAAAAGAAATTAACATGTCAGGAAAGCACAAATATCTTAGGACACATTGGCAGTAAAACTTTTGAAAAAATTATTTCTCCTCTAAAAATAAAATGTTTAAACCATGCAGAAGCTGTAAAAATGATACCTTCCTTACTGTAACATGAATGTGCTCTGTTGAAATGACTGACTGAGATCCTATTACCCATGTTAGATGGAGGATCCACGCAATGGTTCAGAAAGAGGCATCACTAAATTGTTAGGGTTGCCAAATCTGAAAGCCAAATCAACACCATGTTGCCTACTTACTAGCTAGGCTATCCTGGGGCTCACGGGTGACCACACACTGACATACAGCCACACACAGCACATGCCCTTTTCTCTCCCCTGTTGCTGCACCACAGACCCACAGGCTCTGCAACCTTTGGAGAACTCATATCAGCACATAGGAGAAGAATCTCAGAGAAGGAGCAGCAGAGAGAAACCTCTATGCACTGATTGCAATCTCATTGCTGCCTCACTGAAGAGACCGAGTGTGACCTGTAGCAAAAACAAGGACTTTTTATCCTTAACTCACTATTAATATTTCAGATTAAACTGATGAAACTTGCTGTCTAAAAGCTGTTCAATTTTTGGTATAAAGCCCAGAGTCAGCACTATAGGAACAAAACCCACCTTTCAGGCTATGGACACGTACCCGCTGGGTTGTAAAGGAAGTTTTTAAAAGAAAATGTTAATTAAAAATAGCCTATTAAATTGATATTTTCCCTTTTCTAGCTATAAACTGACCATTCATTAACCCTTAGATATGACATAAATTATTAAAAATCAAAGAATTAAATGACCTAATTAAAACACTAGATTATACAAAAACATCCTGTTGTTCTTCACTGCAACTAAGTACTTGCCTGCGGGGTTTTTTGTGCCAAAGACATAAAAAATAGTTGCAACCACATGCATCTAAAGTAGAGCAAAGGTGATGTTTCTTATACATTACATTATGCAGATGTATTTACAGATTAGATGCATTTTTAATGTCTTTGAATTTATATGATCCGGATTTTTAAGCCTGTAGAAAATATTTATTTGGAACACAATAGGGCTGGACTGTGCACTGAAATATTAACATTTACAAGATAGTATTCTATTTTTTTCACATTACTCAATTCAATAGCAACTCAAAGTTAGACTCATTGTTCAGAAAAGCCTCCTTCTATTTTGAAATGATCATAAAATGTTATTATTAAGTAAATGTGGAGAACCACAAAGCTCCTGACTCAGGGGCCCTTGCTTTCTTTTTGACAAGGGAAATTAGTTTCTTTTTTTGTTTTTCTTCTGTATATTGAAGAGAATCTTTGTTGCAGTATTGGAGGTTAAAGAGCTATGTGTTGATGTATAGAGTGCCTGGAAATCTTGCAACCGAATACCTAGAACTTGTTCTTATGCAATGTAAAAGTAAAATGACATTTTTATAATGCAAAATCAAGTGAGACAATTAGTAGATAATGAGGGGTTTCTACGCTTTTTATCTCAGCAGGCCCAGGCAGTAATGATCACTAATAAAACCCTTTCACTCTCAATGCTTGTAAAAAGTCTCCATCATCTCTTTTTTTCCCAAACAATTACTTATTGCCCCCCACCCCTGTTGGAAATGTAGTTTCAGGACACCATCCCTAGGAATCTCATTTACAAAGATTTGAGATCAAATACTGTTAGGAATACAACTGAGGTAGCAGCAGTTCAGCCTTTTTTCCTTGGTAAAGAAAGCCATTTCAGAGCCAGAAAAATAAGTTTCCCTTATAGCTTCCCTTTCAGAATGAGGCTTACATACCAGGAGAAAAAATATTTTAAAAAGAAGAAAAGAGAATTACTTCTTCAAGGAATGGTTCCAAAAAGGAATGGTCCCACATAAAAAATGGTCCCTGAACTTTAAAAATCAAACAAGTTCCAGCAGCACTCTTTAATCTTTTACTATGAAATTACATTAACTTATAATAAGGGATGCTCAAGATAAAGATAATAAATTCACCTGAAATGCACTTCAGAATTCATAACAGAAGCATCATCAAATAATTGCATTGCTTTGCAATTATAAGGAAGGTATTAATATAACCATTTGTCACGATTTCTCATTATTTTTAATTTGAAACAACAGTTAGCCCTTCCAAAACCATCCACAATTAAGTGTTAGAAGTCATCTCTTAACTTTTATCAAAATATACCATACATCAGACAAAAAGTCAACTATCATTGCAGAATTATGTAAAAAAACAAATAATTACAGTAATTAAAAGGTAAACACTCTTATGAGCTGTTACATTTAGAAAATAGGGAAGCAATATTACTTTTTCAGTCAGGGATAAATAACAAAACAAAACAAAAAAAAAACCAAACAACCCAGATAAAACTGACCAAAGACACATATACAGGACCAGAACCAAAAGTGATTATGCATGGAAATGTGAACCAGCTTCCTTCCTTCTTACCAGAACCTCAACCTCTATGTTGTCAGAACACTGTAGAGGACCCCTCCCACTCTGATTTTCACATGATTGGGCTAAGAATGAAGGCATCCAGGAAGCAACTGTTTTAAAGGCACCTGGTGGCTCCCTGCCTCACAGGCATTTCCAGAACCAAATTTCTGACTGAAGTGTTATCAGTGAGCACAGTATTACAGTGCAGTTTTAAGGTTAGCATGCTAATAATTCTTAGAAAAGGACAGTTGCCTCAGGCTACTCTTTCACCCCCTTAATTCTTTCACTGTCAAAATGAAATTAAATGTTGAAAGTTATTAGCGTGTCATTTCTTAACATTATTGGCTTCATCATAAGAAGGATCAGCACCTGAATGTTCTTTGACTAAAATTTTATTTGTTTGCAACTATAGTTATGGAGAGAAAAACTGAAAGGTCAAAATGGCTATAATGAAGGAAGAGATTATTTTCAGCCAGCTCTTCATAACAGACTGGGTGACCTTTCCTAACAAAAGTACTGTTAGGTTTATCTCATTGTAGATCATTGATTTAATAATTTATAAGTAAGTACTTGGTCACTTACAATGTCACAGGTGGAGAAAACATGTTCTGCAGACAGTAAAACAAACCACACTATCCAGCCTCTTTAGTGTGACAGAAATGCTGTAACCACACAATGTGTCTGCTCTTGGATCTCCAATGTACATCTGTATGACCACTGATTTTCTCTTCAGTGATAAAGACTGATTTATCTGTGGGAAGCCTCCTTCCAGCATCCACACAAAAGTCTGCTCCTCAGGTACAATAAAGCATTTAAGAAAGTATTTGGGAATAACTTAAAAGATGTCAGTTGGTGAATTTGAGGTATATGGTTAAGTACATTTTTACGAAGATTACAGATGAAACACAGTGTGGAATCTCATTATGTTTTGGTCACAGCTGGAATATGGTATAATTAAGACAGGTATCAGTCTTCAGTTGCTTGCAGCTTTGCCAGACTTGCACATCCTGATAAACTTTAAAAAACACACATTCCAAAATTTCTGTCTGTATCAGATAAGCTTTAGCAGGTTACCTGGCCCTCTCAACAATGCACCCTGAAGCCGAAATAACACATACAAAGCTTCCATATGCAGGAAAGTGCTAAACCTCTGTGAAAAGGTCAGGGCGGCTGGTGAGGATGAACACAGGAGTAATATCCATGAATCTAAAGGTGATGGGGATGGAGGAAAATGGGATTTCCATTGTGAGTTAAACCAATAGTAAATTAGTGAGACAAGAAAACAGATAAGAGGGAAGATACAACTCGTGATGATACCTTGTAAGGATAAAAAGATGTGAGTGTTGCATTACACTCCTATATGGAAGAGAGTCATAGATGCCCATGGCTGAAAAAGAACAGCAAAAGCCAAAAGGGTCCAGAAAAGAGCTTGTTATGTTTTATCAGCAAACCACACTGAGCGTGGAAATTGGTATATATTTTGCCCAGGGTCCTGGGGGCTCCACCGGGACATTGTGGGGTTACCATCCCAAGGGTAAGTTTTCCCCTCCCTGAGGTTTCTCGCTTTTCATGTGAGTGAGTGAGTGAGCATAAGCAGTCCAGTCTTCTGGACCTTTCTGGAAATGTGTTGGGGGGATTTGAGGGTCTTTTGGTGGTCTTGATCCCCCCTATTGGTCTTTCCCACTCCTTGACCCTACTTCTGAGCTTGTGTTGTATGTTGTGCAGTCACCATGGACCTGAACAAGAAAATTGGCTCCAGAAAGGTGATGCTACATGTTTTTATGCCCCCTCTTTTTCCAGGCACATCCTGTTCTAACTTGTCCACTTGAATGGTCGTCTTTGTTTAGGCTTAGCAATGCATTAACTCCTTATTGCCCAGACTTCTACAGCGAGAATGTTGTGAAAAACCTGGGAAGTAAGAGGAAGCAAAATTTGAATGTGTTGGAAGCAACGGAACAGAAGTCAGACAAAAGAAGGAGCATGTCAAAGAAGGTATGTGAAGCAGCTCAGGGTCTCCTAAATCACAGCCTCCTCTTCATTCTCAACACTGTGTTTGTGCCAGCAATCAGTGAAAACACCCAATTGTGCCATTCTGTGAGAACTTTGATATCACTTACATGTGATGACACCATCAGAATTGAGAGTTTGCGTGGTTCCTACACAAAGATCCTATATATTTGACAAAAATATGTTCTGCCACTGTATATTGTGAAACAGTGACAGAAGAAAATTCACTATGATTTTTTGAAGTACACTGTCATGCCTACAAATCTTTGCAAAGTTCAAACAAAAAGACCTTTTTGGTTGTTGTTTTTTTTTTAATTAACATAAGAGAATTATGCAATTAAATATCAAGGAGTTATTGTTATATCAGTACCCTCACACTAGCTGCTCAGTTTTTCCCTTTTTTTGTGTTTTTGTGGTTATTTTGTATTCTCCAAAGCTGCGTTGTGTCTGTTACCATGGGAAATAAAACCATTTCTAGCACTTTATTTACCTACCCACTCCTTTTATTAGTTCAAGTCTAACTAAATGTGCCCTCGACCTCCCATATCTTTAGCAGTAGAATCCACCTCGTGAATGTGGCTATTTTACTTCATACTTTTTGACAATCTCTTTTCCGTCAAAGGTAGGAGAAGAGCAGAATTTGTTGTTTGAGTTCAAATCATCAAAACTGACTGACTGAAGATAAAGCTGACATAAACTGTTGCATAAGTGATAGCCTGTGTAGATCTTTTCAGCTATGACAGGAATGACTGAGAATCAAAACTTAAAAGTTGGCAATTATACAGTTTTACAACAGTATCTGGAAGTGGCTATGATATTTCAAAATAGAGTGTACTCTTCAGTGCATATATTTAACAGCTTCTATGCCAAATACGGCCTTATTTTTCTTTTGTTATGCAACAGTACATTATCTCAGAAACAGTGGAATAAAATTTGGAGGGTTTTTCTGGTTTTAATAACCTTTGAGGGATTATTTTGTGTTTCATCATCATCTCAGTTAAAGTTTGTAATGATTACAAAGTCCTTATGAACAGTTTCCCACTGGAGACTCAGTAAGATATTCTACTGCTAAAAAAGAAGTTAAACTTTGAAATTGCCATATCAGGTAAAAATGCATTTCTAAAGTGTAGCTGACAAGATTACCATAATACCTTTGCACCTTGTTTAGAGTTGAGTGCCCACAGAGATAAATAATATATTTTTTCTCTGTCTCGGGTGATTTCACTATTTTTGGCATACATGCAGACAAATTGCTGTCCTGCAAACCACAAATGAAAGAACGAGATGTCTTCTGTTCCAGTAAGTCTAATTCTCTGTTGTCAAGGCAAAATATGAGAACTACTTTTTCAATTAACTAATCAAGTTTAATTTTAAAAGTGATTCAGTATTTATCTCTTCTTCTCTTAACAGAAACAATTTCAGGAGTCCATCCATTCAATTAGCTGGTAACCATTCTCAGTTTCCAGACTAAAACTACTCATGGTCATACAGATCAGGGGGCATTGTAAAGCTTTCTGAGAAACTGAATTAACACCTATTTTCTTATCCTGAACTCTGAGTTGCATTTACATTCACCTCCAACATTATTAAGACTTGCAATAACTGGCACGTACATACCAAAGCCACATTCACAAATGACAGGAGCATAACCATATCTTCAGATTCTCCATCCCTCTAAACCTTTCCTGAATTTGTTCAAATTTTAATTCATTTTTTTCAGTGTTACAGCTAAGGTTTCCTGCCAATCACTTACTGAATGTAATTAATACTTTGCTATTTCTCTTGGAAACAACTTTCCTGATGGCCTTAGAGTCACAACTACATTTTGCAGAGGCAGATTGTATGGACAGTTCAGACTCAGTAAGTAATTGAATAAATGCACACATGTTTTTACATGTTTAGTTATTTCCAAATTTTAAGCATCTTATTTTTAGTAAAATTCTCATTGTCTCCATATGAATGACCTTGGGCATTTACTGTTTAGCTTCATCTCATTTCTAATACCTTGTTCCTCAATACCGTCCAATTCATCATGTCTAAAATCTAGCCACTCTCTTTACAGCTGAGTTTTCTAGCTTTATCAAATCAACAAATTTGATTACCTGTTTCTAATTTTCTTTTTCTCCTAATATGGGCAGCCTGCAGTTCTTAAGGAATTCCACTTGTATGTCACAATCAAATCTTTCACACACTTTTTTCAGCAGATATCACACGCTGTCACTTGCACCCACTAAAACAAGTTTCCTACCAGTCTGTGTCATGGAACTTGAACTAACATTTTTGCTTGTTATAGGATAGGAGTTACTGAAATCTTTGTGATTCCGATCTACCAGATTTCTATCCTCCATATAATCATTTATATCCTCCAGACAATCAGGTATAGTTCAACAGATAACAGATTAGTCTTATGCAATTTACATCTGTGTGTATTTAAAGTTTGCTACTGTTGCTCCTTTTCTTTGTTCTTCCCTCTTATCTTGTATTGAATTGCTCCAGTTCCTCTCCCTGCACTGCTCCTGCTTAAAAATAGTTAACATATTTATTCGTTCATTCAATGCCGCCTGTGACAAGAATTAAAAGTAGCTATAATAAGGACTGTAATTTCACATGCTAGTAAATAATACATTTGCTCAAAACATAATTCATTAGTTAATAACAAAAATTTAAATGTCTTGCAAAGGCATTTTGAAAATGATTTGCTGTCAGAGACGGGCATTTCAATACTTGAAACTAAAGGTTGGGGATTTGACTAAAATTCAGTGGAATTAATTTAAATTGTTAAGATTTTTGTAGTAGCAGATTTTAATTTGTTTTTCCAAGCCAATAAAAATAAATTATTCTTAATAAACATTGGGCCATGCTGCAATTAGCATATGCTAAAGATTTACAAAGGCTTCATAAGTAATGCATAGGCTAATATCAGATGCAGGGACAATGAAAATCTCCTTCATACATATTTACCATGAAGTCCAAAATTTGTTTAATGTATTTTCATGGCATAGTTTGCTACTCTCACTATCTTATGCAAGAATAAGAAGAGAAATTCCTAAATCTACATCACTGAGTACTACATACACCCAGATCATGCAAATCGGTGGCCTCATTTCTGATTCATATTCATAACACACTCTGTCTTCAGGGAAAATAAGGCCTAAGGAAAAGCAATACCAAAGAGTTCAAGGCTAAAGCTTCATGTGGCATGTCAGCGAGACAGGCTAAAAGCATAGCAAACTTAACCATGATGTTATGGTTATGAATACATCTCATACTAATACATCCAAAGAAGGTTTTAGTTCATAGAGTATGCGAAGTTGGAAGGCACCCATCAATTCCAACTCATGGCCCTGCACAGGACCATCCCCAAGAATCACACCATGTGCCCGAGAGCATCATCCAAACACTTGTTTAACTCTGGCAGGCTTGGAGCTGTGACAACGTCCCTGAGGAGAATATTCCAGTGCCCAGTCACTCCCTGGGTGAAGAACCTTTTTCTAATATCCAACGTAAACCTTCCCTGAGACAGCATCAGGCCATTTCCTTGGGTTCTGTCACTGGGCAGCACAGAGAAGAGATCGGTACCTGCCCCACCACTTCTCTTCTGGAGGATGTTGAAGACTGAAATGAGGTCTCCTCCCAGTCTCCCCCAGGCTGAATAAACCAAGTGATTTAAGCTGCTTGCAAATAGCCCATGGAATAATGGTGTCCTTAAGAGCATGTCCAAAGCAGGCACCAGGCTCAACACTGAAAATGTCTGAGGCACTTCATGTAAAAGATAGACATAAGAGTTTTCCCTTGTTTCCAGGACTTCTGGTAAGTGAAAGCTCTGTGCTGCATCAGTCCAGACAATAATATTGCATAAAACTTTGATGTGTTCTGCAAATTGCATATATAAAGTAAAATACATGAATTTAAACATACAGTGTTTGAGACAAACAAACTGGATGACCACTTGAAGTAAAGAAATGTCAAAATATTACTGAACATATAATTTTGACTATAAGTTGTGAAGATCAATTTGTATGTCTCTCTTTTTTCTCTTCCCTTGTGTCCCATTCCCCATTTTAAAGGTAAGTGAAAGGTGTCAAGCCTTTTTTTTTTTTTTCACTGAAAGCAAAAGTTTCTCTCCTTGAACCACTGAGAAGGAAAAGACCAAGTGACATGAGTCAGTTTACCCCTTTGACACACACAAAAAAGCCTTTAGAAAAAGTTCACATAGCTCCAGGGCTTGTTTCAAGCTTTTCTAACTTTAATACCAAGGTCAGCATTGCATTTTTCATTCCACAAATCCCATTCCCAGCTGAATGAACACTGAAGAGGTTTATAACCTGCAGTATCACCATGACTTATCCACCAGAGACTTATTTCCTCACTTATCTGGACTCAACCTGGCAGCATGACTAAGCACTATCTTTATGAATTTGCATATATATGCAAGGTTTTTTGTCTCTAGGGTTTGTGTCCATGAAAGCACTGAGGACCTTTACAGCCAGCTGTGAGGTCTGACGATTTAGTCAGGTTTGAAGTAACCACCCCCATTCTGGAGACTGATAATGTCAGGCAGAACTCCAGGTGATGCTATGTTGTCTGCTGTCATTCTGGCTTTGATGATCAGTTTGGGTCTGTACTGTTAATTTAGAGATTATTTTAGCACAGTATCATAGGATTAGTATATTCTGAATGGCAAAGGTTTGTAGAAATTATACCTGTCTAAATTATGGCATTACCAAAGGCAAAGGTAATATTGATTGTGTTCATTATTTGTAAGGATTAGAGCCTGAAACTTACAGATTTTGAATTTACCTCAAAGTGGCTAAAAGTAGTTTGCTGTACTGTGTGAGATTCAGCAGCAGGTGCTTTTCTTTGGAGGTTAATATAAGATATGGACAAAGGAGATAATGTTAAGCTTGTACACAGGATACACTTGGAGAAGTTTTGAAGATTGAGGAATTTATCTAACTATAAAATATTGGTTTGATATTTTGGCTAGAAAATTCCTTTTCCATTGACAAAGGCAGATTGGGATATGAAATAAATGTTGAACCCCTTTGTGAGATGATACAAACACAAACAAGTTCCCAACAGAGTTGTTGAAAAGAAATACCGAAGTGATGGAAATAGCGACCTGAAAACCCCAAGACTTGAGTCCAAATCTATGCTATCAAAATAAGGTCAGATATGATATGTTGGGTTCATTTTCCAGAAATCAACTTTTGGCAAGTACTCTATCATGCAAATAAACCCACAAGTAAATAAAAAAAACCAAGTACTAACACTGTCACTAATGCTGGACACATCTTTCATTCGCTGAAGAATTTTATGTCCCACTCGAGATTTTTACTTCCCTCCCCACAGAACTCCTTGTTTATGACCAGAAGTGCATTAACTCATTTTCCATTAAATTAAGGCCTTGTATAGCCATGTAAGAGTAGATGGAGGATCATGTGAGAGAAATAGAGGGAAAACACCTGGATTGGAGGCAGCTGCTAATTATTAAGAGCAGCACCATATACAATAATAAATTTGCCTAATTGTTTTTCTAAGTAACACGGATGCCAGGAAAGATAAAGTTGCTGGAACCTTCATAACCAGCAGGATTCAGGCCAAGCACCTTTTTATGTATGAGCCAGCACATCCATTTATAGTGAATCTGACAGTGCACTGTTTGAATAGGCTTTTATGTCACAGATAAATATTCCATGTTTGTAATATGAGGTAGCCTATAAAAAGAGACTTATTTCCTCTTTCAGTGAAAAATGGGTAAGCAAAGCCCATTTCTCACCATCTAAATGGCCACCAGCCAGTGACTAACAGCTAGCCCATTTGATCATGGAGTTGTAGCTTACTGATATGAAGTCATTTTTCATGGCAGCTCTTGACTGAGAAATAGAAAGGAAATGCAGGGCTCACAAGAGGGCTTTTGACAGTTGCTGCCATGAAATGTTTTCATTTATCACAGTGACAGAGAACAACAAGATACTGACTGAAAGAGAGGGCATAAGGACAGAGCTGTCTTCAGCTTTCACAGAGCCTTGACACACAGACACACAAACACTCTTGGGGTTACTTAAATTTTCCTGATTTTCCTCAATAACCTGATTAACCATTTATTTTTTCAACATAATATACAGTTAATCACGTTAGTGATGCTGCAGTCGTGCATAACAACAATTAATGCAGTCCCAATTTCATTAAAAGCTGTCTAAATCTAAAGAGTTGGGGGTTTTAATGACAACTTTAATTATGACCTCTGGCTTAATTATATTCCATGAACAACTAAGTTCTCTAAACTCCTTCCCTGGGTTTTCCCTACTCTTCTGAGACATCGCCCACCCCCCAAAAAAAAAAAAAAATTAAAAAAAAAAAATTAAAAAAAAAATAATAAAATCGAATTTTCATTTCTAATGAAACATCTTGCCCTTTTAAGTTCAACAATGCTTTTTTCCCTACATCTGAAATCATTCCTAACACTCTTCAGATAATGCTTAAATCAATTGAATGCTTATGAAAGTGCTAACCTTAACCAGACATGTCTATGAACTTAGACATGAAAAAACAACCTTATTATCTCTTAAATATTGTTGGCCTCATGCCAACAGATGCATAATATTTAGAAGGTGTCCATGTCCTCCTTCCATTACACTTTGCATTAGGCAAAACATAAAGCTACAGTAACTCTTACATTTTCAGTATTATTTGCCACTGAAAAAATAGGTTAAAGTAGCAACAGTCAAGTTTTGCTTCAGAAGAAAAAAATAAAGTGATTTATAGGCCATTCTTGCCCTGTAAAATTGCAAACAATATATAAAATTGCCATAAAGACAAAAGCCAATGTCTGATGTCACATTGTTCAGCCTTTACCTTCTACCATGAAAAGCAAACCTTTGCCTATCTTATTACTTTGTAGTTTTATTTTTAAAATTTTACCAACAAGAAGATATGATCCTCTTCTAAAAGTTATGATCATACCTTATAAATATCCATTGCTACGTCACCAGTCTTCTTGAAAGTTTAGGAACAGCCTTCTTTGTTTTCCTAAGAAACATTCAAAAAGTCATATATAAGCCTGTTAACAGAAGCCTAGGAGAGAAAAAGCAGTCCCATACAGAGTCCCAGGGAAGAAGAGAGCAAATCGATGGAGAGGCTTGTCATGTCATGAAAGGGAAAGGAATATTACTAATGAGCAGGTCTAGAACATGCAATTAGAGTTTTGCTTACAGATTTTGAGAGAATTTCAGTTCTAACAAATTAAATTAAAAGGAAATTGTCACTTTTATCTTTAATTGTAAAAATACATGAGCATCTGAGCCAATTAAGTATGGCCAAATATGTCTAGGATTAATATTTGCCCTAATCTATAACAGAGATTGCAGACATGAA
This sequence comes from Grallaria varia, assembly GCA_013396735.1. NCBI lineage: Eukaryota > Metazoa > Chordata > Aves > Passeriformes > Formicariidae > Grallaria > Grallaria varia. The sequence continues at coordinate 460,031 of VWZG01010588.1, read as the reverse complement.
AGACAAAAAAGGTCAGTTTAAGAGGCATGGTTTGGAAGAGCTGAGGCTTCCTTTTGGTTTGGTTTCTCTGGCAGGGGCAGATTGTCAGGGATTGTAGGTGATCTTGTACAGTACACGAGGTGTTACCAACCCAGAATAGCTGAAGAACAGGGTTGTGAAGGTTGTCTGAGCAGCTGGCTGGGCACAACCATAGCCACAGGGTGATAAATAGAGCTCAAACAGCAGCAGCTAGCTGAGCATGAGAGGACTGCTGCCTCTTGAACTCACCCAACAGAATTCAAGCCTCACCCCCTATAGTTAAGCTTCTCTAGAAGTGGAGGAACCAGGTGCTCCCTCCAAGAAGTTGATCCACAGAAAGATTAACATTAAATTGCCAAAAGTGTGGCATGTCACTTGCCTAAACAACTTTTCTAATTACCATCCTAAGTCTGCCAGTGAAAAATCACTGTCTCCTCATAGAGTTACATTTCACGTTCTCATTTCCTCAAATGATTTTTCTGTCTGTTTCCTGGGCCTGTCTCTCCCACGCTTTCATCAAAAACTCTTTTGCTCTGCACTCTTCATTTCCTTGGGTCATTCACTGTATTAGAGTAGCTTTCCATTCCAAATGGAGAGAATATGGGGAATAATTTCTTCATTTCAATAAACACTTCAGAGAAAGCCATTTTAGAATAGCAAATTGCTCCCAGGAGCACAGAGCACTTTTTCTTCAAGTAAAATCTAGTTGAGTAAAGGGACTGGAATTATCTTTAATAACTTTATTTAGTAGCTGGTATAGAGAAAAAAAAAGAGGCATATGATCAAATAAATATATTTCTACCTTGATTTTCGTTTATCTTACCTCCATAAAGAAACTGGGATTGGTGCCAACTTTACTATGTGGAATGGCTTTTCTTCACTTTCCACGAAACCTCCCTCGATACAGAGTCTCAGAAGAACATAATATGAATTCAGTCTTCCTCAACTTTGTTACTCATAACCTGCAAGTACTTCCTTTTAAATAGTGTCGAAATCCAATAATGCTAATAAAAGGTGTAAATTCCCAGTACAAACTGATGTGAAGTTTAAAACACATATACACAAAACCAACCCACAACACTACTGTGCGAGTTATGATCCATTACCACGAGCTGGCAATGAGCCAACCTCTGCACGTGAATATGGTCTTTCCTCAGTTATGCAATCAAAAGCACAATGAGATTGCAGCTAGATATCAATAGAGAATTACTACCTGACCTACTGAATTATCAGCTTGGGGGAAAAAACCATTGACATTCAAAACAGTCAAAGGGCTTGTCTCTGCTAATACAATGGAAGACAACCACTTAAATCTACTGAACAGAAGATGGCCTCATGGAGTGTGGCAGTAAACAAACAATATCAGAAATGGAAAAAGTCTTGTGAGAAATGGGCTGGTGAAGAAGGAAGAAAAGCTAACCTGAATACCTTAAAAGCTGAAGCTGTCTCTATTGTTTAAGATGGAGTTTTGTTGTTTTTTTTTTACTAAGACATTGTGTCTTCTTCCCAAAATTCCTTGAGAGGAACCCTTATCTCCCTAGCTAGGTCTGAAAGAATGTATCCTTGAAGTGTGTTTAAAGTTCCTTATTGGCTCTTAGTTAACCCTTTCCTATTGGTTGTTATTCCTAGTTTTCTATTGGATTTTTTACGATCCATCGAAAAGGTATAAATACCTTTACTCATGTAATAAAGTCTCTCTCTCTGCTCCCTCTCCGGTGGTCTCTCTGTGTCTCTCTGCGGGGCACCCTGGGACCCGCCCTGGGCGGGGGGGAAAACTAGTGGGGGGAAGGACAGCTCCCAGCAATGTAAAGGAGACAAAGCCTCCCGCTATCGGGACGTGATCCCCCCATAAATCAACCGTCATAATGGAGAAACTGCACTCCTACTGAGCAGCTTGAACTCCATACTACTGCCTTCCTGGTCAAGGGCTCATCTACGCTAGCAAAGACTTACCACGTGTTTCCCAGTGCCAAGGCACTGCAAGCTCTGTAGCTCCCTGGGACCAAGAATGCCAGGGGTTTGCCAGGGAAGGTCATGGCAGTGCCTGGAAGCCAGGATTATAAACTCACTGGGATGTTTAAAATGTTCACAATTCGTTAATGCTCTCCCAGTTTTCCTACAGTTTCCTAGAAAGAGAAACTTTGTCAAAGTTGAATGAAAAAAATTATAAGGTATCAAGCTACTTTTAGCAGTACAGAGCCATCGAAAATACTTTAAATGTCCCACTGATAAGTATGATTTCAAAACAGACTCAAGACTTTCTGTCATGCAGAAGCTGCATATTTGGATCACAGCTTTCTCAGCATCAAACCATATACTTTGACAAGGTGAATGCTGCTTCTGTTTGAGACCAGGCAAGACTTAAATTCTGTGCTGTTAACACACAAGTCAAACTTTTTAAACTTCACCTTCAGAAAATTAACCAACACTCATTACCCACCTACATCTGCTTGGATTGAGTTTATACTCTCACTTTGTGTGCCATTTTAAAAAACTGGAAGGAGGGTATGAGGAGGAGTGGTGCTCCTACCCCTCACCCACCACTGGACTAGCAGCTGGGAATGGGGTTTCCAGCTCAGCAGCGAGGCCTCCCTCCATGGACAGAATTGTCAGGATGGAGGGCTGGGCTTCACTCAGTATTGCCTGGTTTGTTTTCTTTTCAGTTTCTTCTCTTTCCAGGCTCCGGAATGGGCATCCACTAAGTACCCAAAAAGTCCAGCAGCTCTGCCTTGAAAATTCTACTGCCATTCTGTTTGAGCTTTGCATGCAGATCTGCCAGGTCAATTGGCCATCCAAAAGAATACCATGGTACCAGGCTGCACCAGGGGAAGTTTACATTGGACATTGGGAGGAACGTCTTCACAGAAGGGGTGATTAGATATTGGAATGGGCTGCCCAGGGAGGTGGCAGAGTCATGGTTCCTGGAGGTGCTTAAGGAAAGACTGCACATGACAGTGCCATGGTCTGGTTGACTTGGCAGAGATCAGTCATAGATTGGAATCCATGATCTCAGAGGTCTCTTCCAACCTAATTGATTCTGTGTTTCTGTGCCATCTCAGCCTTTGGAGACAGTGCAGTGCTGGCTCAGACCTTCAGAAATTACCTGCATTGCTGTAAGCAATGGTGGTCCAGCTGACAGCAAATTGGAATTGCTTCACTAGATTTAGTTCTCTAATATAACATTTATCCAATCACCATATCATTTTTGTTGGACACATCCTGAGACACCTCCATCTGTATAAGAATAAAAGCAGCATTTTGACAAAAGACAGCAAGACTGGAGAGCTAAAGTAACTGTAAGAAATAGTGCAAAGCATGGACTTTTTCTTTATCTGTTTATTGCTAGATATATAATTTAAAAATATTTATTACTTCCCATTTCTCTTATGTTTATAGATAGCCTATTAGGGAATGATGACTTCTATTTATTTTTAACGCTAGTGCTTGGGTTTCATTCTAAATACATATGCCTCATTTTTGGTGTTAGATGAGAACCTCAAAGAGTCAGTATGTAATTTTTAAAAGGTTGAACTAAACATATACTCTCGTTTTTGTGGGAAAGATTTTTGCTTAAGCCTCAGCTAAAGCCACTTTTCTTCTGCAATAATGTGCAGAAGCGATACAAGGGGATAATCTCCAAAACAGTCAAAAACATGACACCCTTAATACTGACAGAAGTACTTTCCTATAACTTCTACAATACAATCAAATGACACAGACAGAATTTCTTAACTACTGATTGAAAGATAGGCTATTTAAAGCAGCCAGCCTGGGTGTTCTGGATGTGTGAACATGCATCTGTGCTATGAGCAGAAATGTTAAATCAAGAGCTTAATGCTTACAGAGGGATTTCACCCACTTAGGTTAGCTTGTTGAACTAGATATATGTAAGCTCTAAGGTTAATGAATCTTGAAATGGAGCTCCACATGACTCAATAGACAATACTGTGCCTGTTAAATTTCTGTAAGCAATTTCTTCAATACATAGCAAGACTTCCATTTCAGTATCTTTTATTACTACTGAATGAAAAGGCTCATTCTTTATTGTTGGTTGCTCTTTCCAATTGTAACTTATTATACCTCTGTCCATTTGAAGTGATGGTGCAACTCTTGGAGCCATATGAGCCTCCACACTTTATCTCTAAATCTTCATAGCACAAATCATCAGAAAATCAGCCAACCCCACCTTCTGGGGTAACAACAGCAACCACTGGTGAGACTCAAGCATAGATACCCTCATTTAACAGCTCCTCCTTGATGCAGCAAGCTTGTAAAATCCACTTTGCTTTGTCTCTTCAGAATCTCTACCTTGTAACTGTCTGTCCTGGAAATAAGAACACACCATCTGCTTTTATCCCAGTCATACTGGTTTCTTCATAATCTACTGACGCTGAAAATGGAAAAGATGAAACATTTTAAAAGTCAAGTAATGAGAGGCCAGCTCTGATGAAATCCATATATGAGGATGAGCATTAGGCTACTGAAGAGTAAAGTCAACTTGTGAGAACTATTCCTCACAGTCTGCCTTTATTTAAAGTGCATACAATTTTTCAGTGTTTCTCCCACCCTTCACACGCTTTCTGCTGCATCAGAGAAACGTAAGCAAGATTAAGCCACTTTTTTTGCTACTACTCCAATGAAAGTTTTTCTGTGATTAGTCGACAAGACAGATGGCATGTTTTCACCAATCTTGTACTAAAAAAGGAATTTATGTAGCTATTTCCAATATTTTTAATATAACCACTCATGTAGCCACTCACATACATGGCACCTAATCAACCACTAGATTTGATATTTAATCACAGCACTAATCACCAGCTTTTTAAAATCCCTATCTTACTCCTGATTTCATAATTAGTGGTTCATGAGAGCTTAATGCACACATTATAAAGAGTGAGCATTGAATCTGTATCAAACCTTCCCTTCCTCCTTGTGGCAATTGAGGGCAACATTACAAATAAACACTCAGCATCTGTATCAATGTTCAGTGGCACAAGCAGCAAGAGGCATATGTCAGCAGCACCTGATTTTCGTTACTGCATGCACCATTACTCACTTAGTTTGTTGCTCTTGCATCTAAGCCTTTAAATTTGCAAACTTGCCTTTCCCACTGTGCATTCATTGCCTTTTGCTGTCATTTCAGCCTTGTTTGGTAACCCTCAGCACTAAGTAATTGATTACTCTCTTCACTATCTCTTTGTGCAAGGAGTTATACTAAATCGAAACTGCCACCTTTAAATTATTGTGCAGCCTTCACACTTAGGTATTAGCAGTATGTTAAAGTGATATCTCCAATCTATACTATAAAGTTTATTGTTTTAATTAAAATGTTCCCTATGCTTTCCAAAAGATATGATCCTCGCTTTCCCCTTGCTGCTCATTTATGAGTCATAAAAATTTTCTAATTATCCCACATGAATTTTGGAATTAATTCACCTAATTTGGCTTACTCTTTATTAGGTGACTTCGTGTATGTACAGGTGTGCAGATGGCTCCATTTCATCAGTGAAACACTGTCATGGTTTAACCCCAGCCACCCAGCAAGTACCATGCAGCCACTTGCAGACTCCCCTACCAGCAGGATCAGGGAGAGAATCAAAAGAGTAAAAGTTAGAAAACTCATGGGTTAAGATAAAGGCAGATAAATAGGAAAATCAAAAGCCACACACACAAGCAAGGCAAAAAAAGTAATTAATTCCCTATTTCCCATGAGCAGGCAGGTGTTCAGCCACCTGCAGGAAAGCAGGGCTCCATCAGACATAACGGTGACTTAAGAAGACAAACGCCATCACTCCAAAATTCATGATGTCATATGGTGTGAAATAACCCTTTGGCCAGTTGGAGACACCCGTCCCAGCTGTGTCCCCTCCCAACTTCTCTTGCACCTCCAGCCCTCTCACTGGTGTGGCAGCACAAAAAGCAGAAAAGTCCTTGGCTCTGTGTGAGCACCGCTCAGCCGTAACAACATCTCTATATTATCATCGCTGTATTCAGCACAAATCCAAAACATAGCCCCATACTAGCCACCCTGAAGAAAATTGACTCTACCCCAGAAAAAAACAGCACAAACTTATTTAGTAGAATATGCCATAATTTACTTTTCTAGACGGGTCATCAACAGAATTTGTCATCAGTATGCGCTGGCATTACAGTGGCCATAATGATTTTTCACCTTGTCTTTTGTTTAGTGCTAGATTTGACTTGCTCTCCCTGGAACTAGCTGGACAAGCTAAGTGAATTAAAAAAAGATGGTATCAGAATTTAGAAGATAGTTGGTGTAAGTGTAAAAATCCCTTTTGCTGGAAGAATTCACTTTGAGGAGTCAGGTGTCACTTAGGAAACTTTCCTTGTCTGAAAAGTGCCTTTCTCAAAGGGTGGTTAGATGAGGTTTTCTGTCTTTCCCTTCTGCCTTCCAGAGAAGGCTGCAGGGTCTCTTTCTCTGGTATGAGGAGAGATAAGCAGAGGCTGCAGGCTTCCACATCCAGCAGGGAGAACCAGGGAGGGGAGCAGCGATAATAAAGCCTGAGGAAGGAACTGGAGGTGTGCCTTTCCCCAGGCCCAGCACTTTTGCAGCTGGTTCTTGACTTCAGAATAAACTTTCTTGGATTCTTTCCACTGCCTTGGCATTTTTGGGGGTACTTGCATGTATCTTACTTTACAGTTGGCATTATTCAGCACACAGAGAACAACCAAGTACAAAAATGCCTGCTGCAATCTTGGTACAGGAAGGAAACACCTTTCATCACTGAGGGCTTGTATCTTGCATTCCAAACTGACCAATGTAAACTCTAGCCAGTTGGTTACATGCATTTTTGGCTACATAGTCTGGAAAAGAAAGAAGGATTACACATTTATAGTAGATTAGGAGTCTGTCTGTAGTGGTGAGTCCATCAGGACAAACTGTGTTTACTTACTGCCAACTGCTGCTGTTTACCACAGTACCAGAGAGTAAACATCCAAAACTGACCAGTCCAAATCCTTGCATCTCCTGATGTTGAATACTAAGGTTGTAAATATTAGAATAATGCAAAGACATCTGCTAATTTTTTTTCTCCAGGAGATATCAAATACATAATTGTAAGAACCTTGGTTAAAGTATATGTGTTAGTCTGGCTGCCATCCCTTACCTATTTTTAAGCACTCTGTCTTTTTCTACTCACCAGCTTTCCAATAGCACATTGTACCAGAGGCACAAGCAAGCGTCTGAACATCAAGCCTTAAAAAATCTATTTTGGTGTTTCCTCACATGAACACAAAACTTCGCCACTGCAAAGAAAACTAGTTTCAAGATTAGAGAACATAATATTAGATCTTTCTTTTTGAAATATTGCTTCTACCAGTGGTTTTCTTCACTGTGATTTACTCTCAATTAAATCTTAGAAAGTAAAAATATGCTCTCAATGAACACAGTGTATTGTTTGTGCCACAAAATAATTGTTCCAAATGAAACAGACAAATCCTAAACTCTGCAGAAAAATAGACATGATTTGACTCTAGTGGCAGCACTTGAGTTTCACTAAGGACCTATCAAACAATTAAGTTTGGCAGTTTGGGCTGTTTGGGTTGTTTCACAGGGTAGAAACTCCTATATCAAAGCTATTGTATTTAATAATTGACTGAAATACAGAGTTTAAAACATTTAAACTTTTGAAGCAATATGTGAAAAATTATTTTTATTGTAAATACGCTTAGTAATTTAAATTCTGCTAGGTCATCCTATCCAATTGCAGACATTAGGAAGTATCCACATTAAACAAGCCCCGTGTCCTGAAAAATATAGACTAATTTATGATCTCAAAATATCATCTTTTCTGGGGTCTAATTTGAAGTACATGTGTCACTGAAGAAACAACAATACTTATGATCACTGAATGTTTTCATTTTTTTAAGATTTTAAAAAAACTTCCCATAGTCTTTGTATCTTTCAGTGTTCAGAATGTTGCTTTTGCTATAATTAATGGCAACTCAATTAATGAATGAATATACCTAGATAACTACATAGTAAAGAAACTGTTGTCATTCATATAACCGATGTTTAAGTTTGGGGAGGTTGTCACTTGAGGCCACACTCTTCTGAAAATAATATTGTGTTTGTAATTTAAAACAACAAGCACTTTTAAAAATAAAATGAAAAAAATAATTCAGTTCTTCCTCATGTTTATTAACATTGGTATAAACTCTGGAAAGTTATGAAGAACCATCTCACAAAAATTGAGGCTGCCTCTACTGTGCAGATACCAGACTGTTTCCACAGTGTTTGGAAGTAAGGAGCAGTCAGAAACTGCTGCCTTTTACAAGTGTTTCAAGACAGTTTTGCTCCCTTAAGAGCACTTAACTGTGATGAAAAAGGATTTCAGCCCTCAAGAAAAATGAAAGTGAGTTTTAGCAGTTATCTTCATAGACGCACTCAAAGGTGGATAAGCAGACAATGACAGTACTGAACTATTTACAGTACAAAAGACAATAGTGCCAAAATTAAGAGCAAATGGAATTTTTACCCTTAAGGTAGAATCCCACTCAAACCAAAGCCTTCTTGAGCAATAGGGTTGCTTGTTTCCTTCACGCTTGTTTTTCCTTCCAGCAATTTCCTATACTAAATCAGACTTGTATGTTACCAGTGTTGCTTCAAGTTAAATACAATAGCCCACTGTCATAACTTCAGAAATCACTTGACAGAGATTGTTGCACACATACCCCTTACAGTTCCCACTCTTTTGCTAGCGTTATGCTCACCCCTCCCCTGTTTCTCTGGCTCCTAGAGCTGGTGGGAATTGGGGAGTGTATGGCAAGATGTCAAAATCTGGGATACTTCACAGGCTGTAATATCATTCTGATCTCTTACCCAAATATGAGCTCTTCCTCACCTAGAATCCATTTAGAGACACTTTTACGCATTTATTAAGACTTTTTTTTACATATTTTTCTTTACTGGTCTGAAATTCCCTGTTACAGTCAAATAACTACATTTTATGTCTGTTAGATACTATTTCTTTGTTTTCTTTGTCACCCTTCACAGACCTTTAGCCCAGCTGCAGGTCTGCATTGTTTTAGCTGACCACTGGTGAGTAGTTTGTAGCCATAAGCAGTGCCAATCTATGTCCCATGTTTTATCATCACCTTTCCATACTCCTCTATACTGCACTTGGTTATTCCCCTTTTTAAGGCCTCTGCTATCATGGCAGGCCTGTATATCTCTAAACTCTACCACTATGCAGTCGTAAAAGTCTCATTCTTCTTATTACTACTTTCTGTATAAAATTTAAAATTAAAAAAGTTAATTTCTATTTCTGTTTTGCAGTAGATCTCCAAAAGATACAGCCAAAAGATCACTGTCGAGATGGGGAACCCTGTGAAATGTTTATATCATGCATGTGGCTGATAGTAGCAAGATATGGAGACAGGAATAAGTGCCTATACAGAAGAAGCTTTTAAATCCACCCATATTGGAGAAATAAGCCTTGTCTTCAGCCTCTCACTTTCTTTCCCCAAGCTTACAGCTGTGAAACCTTTGACTGGGTGAACTAAACCATCCTGCTATAAGGATGCCACTCTATAAGGAGCCACTTTTGTTGTGTGACATTCCACCAAAAGTAAATCATCACAACACACTAAAACTAAACCCTCTCCAGATATTATCAGCACCACAGTTCTGATTAAAATCTTGTGCTTTGAAACACTACAATATTTCTGCCATTATCTATTTCTTAAACCAGGAGAACCCCTCAAGTGAGACGAATTACTTACTTACAGAGTCTAAATAATGCACCGGTAGGATCCAAAGTTGTTATTACTTAATCAATCTGAAAAAAAAATAAGTGATGAATTAATACAGAAACTTCATGTTTTTCAAGGACAAATGGAAATGAAGAAAGAGAATCAGCATCAGCCTGAAATTTATCAGTTTAGAGAACTTTTTGTCAAATTGCTTTCATATTCACCATATGTTTTAATTTACTACTGTTGAAATATATCTTTTTCAAGCACAGTTAGGTTTAGTATTTTTTTGATCAAGGAAATATTTTAAATAAAAAGACAATAATTAATTCCCTTTCTTAGAAAACCGTACTTCAATGGATTTATGAAGCATCCTATCAGTGTTAATTTAATAATGGGACATTTGTCTTCAGATAATTAAGCATGTTGTTTGAATAAATGAAACAAGTTATAATTAGGGAAGTAGTACTCAAATGTTCCTACCACTGGGCTTGACATTCTGGTGTGTTCCTATCAAGAATAATGCCTTCTGAATGACTACCTAGTTAAAAAGCAGTCAAAGTTCCTTAAAGTAAAGATAGTATTTCCTAAAGTCTTTGCTTTATTTTCTGATTCCTCCACCCTTTCAACAGTCCCTCACTGCAAGAGGACTCATTTGGGGGAAAACTAGTCATAAACACTGAAATCTTTTATTTCACAGTCTGTGAAGGTTTTTCAATTTGCATAGCATTCCAACCTGATTTAAAACCTCCCTCCTCTTCCACCAACAGTTTTCTTTCATTTCTTTCATAATATATATACTCCTGCTTGGCCATTCAATTAAACAGGTCTGTTACTGGCACCCCAATAATCGAAATCCTGTCCTTTCATATTACTTTCCCTTACAGAGCTTCCGATATATCTGATTTGAAACCTGTCAGACTGCCTAGTTTCCCCTTGCCCACTCACAGTGGGCCTTAGGTTGGTTAGGTAACTCTGCTTGATTAGAATTTGGATTTGATTTTCCCTGTAGCACAACTATCTCAAAATATGCAGCAAAGAACATTTAGTGTCTGTATCCAAACCTCATTGCTGCTACTACTATTGCTATCATTAATTGTGTCAATGTATAATAATAGGGTGCCTATTCTCTACCTCTCATCCTAGTTCAAAAGAGCTCATACAACAAAGAGTATTTTATATATATATACTAAGACAGACAAATACAGATATCTTTGTGTGTTAGCTGTGCTGCTATTCATGGATCTATTATGTTTAAATAAGCAGTAATACAGCACTTAACCTGGTAAAACTGTAGCCACCATAAGTTTCCTCAGTGGTATATTGCATGTAGACGCAGATCTTGGCTTATACACCATTCTAATCATGCTTTGGCTGCAGAGACATAGGTATGTCATCTTCAGTGTTCCTTTGTTTCTTCCTGTATTTCATTCCAATGCTTTATTCCTGAACATAGGTTTTGGAAGGATAAAGACAGTGACCAAGAAGACATCTGCAGTGAAGAAAGAAGCAGCTTTTAATATTTACGCAACTTTTTGTATATTCTAGCACAGACCTAGGGAAGCAACATCTGCTTCCAAAAATATTGGCTCTTTTCCTATTGCCAAACGATTCATGCATGCACGTGTTGTAACATTATCAGAAACTTACAGGAGACAGGATCTGCAACAGCTAAGAAGGCTGAAGCAGTGCTATTTCCACACTCTTGTCCTCACACATTATGCCCCAAACTCATTAAATCATTTTATATTCTTTTGTGTCTGTGTGTCTGTCAGCAGAGATTTAGGGCTTGGAAGTCAACAGTACACTGCTGAGGAAGCTGAGAAAATAGGGTGACAGAGCTCCTCATCCTCCTGCTGAATAGGTTGAGCACAAAAGATGTACAACACCCTTTTTTCCAGAAAGCTCCTCAGTCAGTGGTCCCATATGTTTAACATGTGGTTATCAACAAAGGAATTTCTTGAAGTTGTTAAATATTGAAGCAGAAGTTGTACAAATTTAAATAGATTAACTAGTGAAACAATAATAAATATTTATGTTTACTCCACTATAAGACTTGGCTGCAGGTCATAAGCATTTTTAGTCTGATAACGAAGCAGCACATTCCATTTTGAACTGGATTGGGACACCAGTCAAATTTTTAAGAGCAGAGATTTGCAAATATACAAGATAAAACTTCTAGCAATCCCTACACAGAAGGACACCACCCTCATCCCCCTCCCACCCTGCAATGCCCAATTCTGGTTCACTGTTCAGGCATATGGGCAGATCACATCAGCCTAGACACTGCCATTTCGAACATTGCATTTTCCCAGACTAAGCAAGAAATATCCGCATAAAAGCTTCTGCCAGTCTGGCACCTAGAAAGTGAATGCACTCATCACTATATACACTCATTACTGAGACTTCTGCACTTCCCACAGAATCCTGGAAAACCCAACCCACCAGCTAATATAAAAATGTCATAGTCTGAGAAATGTATCACTCAGTAAGAAGTTATGCACAATAGAAGTCTAATCATAAAGGAGTGTATTTTCTAGAAAAGACTGTAGTGTTTACAGAGATTAAATATTACAGTTCACCAAAAATCAAATCCCTGTGTACTGCTTTTGTCAAATAAACCTTGATTTTAAACTTACAGTCATATCTACATTTTACTTTATACATTCCAAGGCTGCCTGAAAAACAACAAAAATTTACCTGACATATACACATTGCTCTGCATGATTGCTCTTGGTCAGATTATGTATCTTTGAGAATCAAGCCAAACAATGAAATCCATATTGGTACACATTATTCTCATTATCTACAAAAAAAAACCTATTTTTGAGTTGACCGGTGACTTTACATAGATTTTTAGTCTATACCTTTGGTAAAAATTTTGTCTTGCTTGGATTTCTTAAGTGAAACATATTCAAGATGAATAGAAGCTGGTCTTACCTTTCTTCCTTCCTCTCACTGCTTCACCTAGTAAGTGAATACTCATTACACTGTTTTCCATCTAAACAGCATCTAAAGAATGAGTTAATCTCTAAACTGATGAAAACAAACCTGCAGACTGATAAACAATATGTTTGTCATGGTTTTACAGGATGTAAAGCACGGTTCAGGACAACCCCATAACACTTTCACCAGATCCTGCAGAAAATAAGGAAAAGTAGTCTATTACCTGTCAAAATTGTTATCATACATCACAGAAATGTAATTAGCATTTCTATCTACCAATTATATATTCAGGTAACTGGAAGCAACATAATTTTCATGTAAATAAAAGCTGAATAGGATTCTAAGTAGCATAGATCAGAAGACATACTTGTTCTCTGTAGATGCTGCAGGAGGTTTCCTAACATTTCAAATCCCACTATCATATATTAGGACAGTGGGACAACTAAAAGAAGAACATATTTGTCTCCAGAAGGTTTTAAATGGCTCCACAATTTGTTAGCAAAATAAAACACAAAAAGCATTACTCCCTCTCTGTAAGGAAATACACTGCAGTGATATGCTGAAAGTCTTTGCATGGGACATTGAAAATATGTTGTCCCTCTGGCTATCAGTGCAACTGTTCATGATTTCTCTATCTTCCAGACAGTTGGAGTTTGGAAGCAATCCTAGGGAGGGAGGTTATTTCTTAGCTGCAAAGTAATATTACAGATAGGATAAGTGGATAGGGGACAAACAGATATTTTCATTCATATTGATTGCTGAAGTTTCAGAATGTTAGAATTTCCCTTTCTAGTCTCTGATAATCAAGCCTACGTCACCTGTGATAGAAAGGAAATGTTAATAAACCTTCAGTACTCAGAATAGGAAAAAAAAAAAATTATACTAAAAATCATCCCACATCTTTTAAACAAGAATTCATGCTTCTTTTCACAGTGTAACATATCCAAAAAAGAATAGATACTTTTATTGGGATAAATCCACCAGCTATATTTCTCAAGCATCCCAAAACAATTGAAAGGAGGTAGGGAGGAATGCTATACACTGATAGTTTCACCATGTAATGTTAAAGTGCAGCATTACAGCACTAGCTCAGTGGTGGATTTTCCCACACACTTCACTCCTCATGACATTTTAAGATACAAAGAATAAAATGTATACACAATGTCTTTATCAATGAGAGTAACTGCATACCTCTTCCCCTCAAACTGCACGAGGGCTTCACATAGAAAAGTTTTCAGGAACATCAAAAGATGTGCTTCTGATTCCTCAAGCACACCTCCTGTCTGGTAAGTCTTCCTAATATAAATAGACATAAATTTTATGTTACATGAGACTACGTCGTTTCAGTAGCAGGTTCACAGTATACACCTTTTGCCCTGTCTCTCTTGCTGTGTTTCAGTGAGACAAGTTAAGATGAAGAGAACATCCATAATCTTACTGAATCTGTTGAAATGAAAATGTTTGCTTACAATGTTGGCACTCAGGCCTCTTTCTAGTCATTAGGAATATGTGCACCTTAGTTCTATTTGTATGACTGTACTGACTCTTCTACTCACAGCAGGTCCTTTGCTGTTCTGTCTCTCAACTCAAAGGTCAAAATTCCATTGATCCAAATAAAGCAAATCATTAACTTAATTTTAGTCTGGTTTTGTCCAGCAGCTTTTTATCATTCACCATCTTGCCATGAAAGACCATCAGTGATGTCTTCAATCACATTCACAACATAGGTTGAACACCAAATGTCTATGAAACTGGAATGTGGTGCTATTTTTCTTTCCCTTAAAAGCTGCTTTTAATGATCTCTCCATACCAGTTTCTTTCCCTAATATATCCTTCTATTTTCCATTAGAAGGAGAAATTTTAATGAAAACAAGACTTTCTACCAGTGTTCAGGTGACCTCAAAAACGTGCTTTTGTTAGGTGGATGTGAAATATCCATAGTTCATAGAGGAAAAGAAGGGGTAGAATCTCATCAGCAGGCAAGGACACAATAAGTATAAAACAGCATGCAGCAAGTGAAGTCACACATTATTGTGCCTGGTGACGCTGGGTGGGGTTGGGCAGCGGGAAAGGAAAAAAAATCTGTGTTCAGTACTAAATCACTAATGGTGATCTTGCTAGAAAAAAGTAGTACTGATATTAACTCTACCAAATATAGTAGATCCATGTGGCAAACAGATTAAATCATGAACCTGACATATGAAGACTGGCCATCTCAACCATGAGCAGAGACAATGTGTAAAGCAAATAACCTTTTTGTCATCAAAAATGGTGTGTGAGTCTCCATTTTAATTACCATCACTCTGAATAAAAGGCAAATAAATCTGTCATTTTCAGTCTTACCAGGACACTGCTGTTTCGAAAAGGTAATATTATAGGTAACAGCGGATTTTTGCTGACCTTACTGTAGTTTCTGTATTGTCAGTTCAGGATTTCTCTCATGGCTTGTGCATTTCTATACTTTTCAAGTATTTTCTGAGGCACACTTCATCAAAGTATGATCATGCCTTGACAAAGGTTTCGGTTTTTCTGATTAATGTTGATGTGCCTTCATAGTTGATGTATATACTCTCCATTTCACAGTGTGTCCAATTACTCCTGTTAGAACACATGGAATCAAATTGGATTTCAGTTAATCTGTATCCTCATAGATTTTTCTAACTTTCTTAAAAATTTTCTGCCATCTCTTGATTTACAGGAGCTAGGAGCTATGTGTATTTACTAGGTCTATAAAACTATAGTACATTTTTAAACCTGCTTCTGGCAACACATTTTTTAACATGCATCATGATAGCAGCCTTGTCCATATTACAGTTTCCTCCAAGCTTAGAACTCATTTGAGAAAAACTATCAAAATATTGATGTTCTGTAGTAAATTATACCTCTCAAAATTCTAAAGGTTACATTGTAGCTTTTTAATAAGCTTCTAAGTCTAAAGCAAATGTGATACAATAAACAGTGGATATGGAGTATTCACAGTTTAATAAGGATCCTCAGATGCCCATGATCTCCGTACAATGTGACCACTGTATTGCCAGGAGTTCATTACACATTTGGCACAGGATGGCACACTGGCAAGGCTGGCAGTGAGCATTTGTTTCAATTCCTTTGCTGATACTCCACAACCCTATTATTCCAAGTTGGTCTTATACAGTCATTTCTATTGTAAAACTCTGACTTTGTCCAAACAGCTGAGTTTTTGTCCTGCTGTATAACTAAAGCAGTCTGGGCTACGAGTACTGCCTTCTCTGACATGCCTAACTTACAAGCTTTCCTTCCCGCTCTAAGGTACTACATTTTTATTTTATGTCTTCTCTTCAGAAATGGTGATCTCTAGTAATTCAGAGGCAAATCATTAAAATGAATGCTGGAAATGTGAATTCTTTCTGCAACAGGAAATTTTTGGCATACTTGAGCTTTCACTGGACTGAAACTGCCTGTGCAGGGGTCAGAATTCAGCCACAGCAGCTCTCAGTGGTGCAAATCAGGACCTCTGACCTCTGAGCTTCCTCATCTCTAAACTATATTCTGTCTTGGCTCCATTAAGAACTTTCTTAAGGCATTTTCTCTGTCAATGTGAGATTCAAGATGACAAAATTCAATTTCATGCTCAAGCACATTCCAAACTGCAAGGCTGTAGGGTCTGACTGACTTGGAAATTTTGAAGCCTGTGAAGATAACTTGTACCAAAAAATAAGTCGCACACTATTTCTGTTTTGCTAGTTTATGTTACCTTCAACATTTCTCAGAATAATACAGGCAACACATGTGGCCAGAACTCAGTAGTCAAATATAACACAGAAAGGGGGACAAGAGCATAT
Source organism: Grallaria varia (assembly GCA_013396735.1). Taxonomy (NCBI): domain Eukaryota; kingdom Metazoa; phylum Chordata; class Aves; order Passeriformes; family Formicariidae; genus Grallaria; species Grallaria varia. Next base: position 443,532 of record VWZG01010588.1, on the reverse strand, counting down.
AATGTGCCACCTTTGGCAGGTGGTTCATTCTTCATTTCACTTTCTCTCACATCTTTGAAAAAGAGTCCATTAATTGTTAAAACTTTCATTACTCAAAATACTTCCCCAAAGTTTGCTGTCAGGCATCTGCATGCCCTTTAGGTGGAAGTGCATCCATCTGAGTGCATCAGTGAGAACACAGACTGACAGGGTTTCTTTTTGTCAAGTTTATTCAGCTATGGCAGGTAACTACTTAACCTGTATGATTGCATAATATTGATTAAAATAATTAAAGGATCACTGCTCCATTGCTCTAGAGATTTTAGACTGATATGCGTAAGTGCACACTAAGTAGCAGCAAAGCTCAGGATGCCACAATACCAAATATTGTTTAGATTTACTTCTACCCCTGCCTTTTTTATTCCAGTATAAAGGTTGTTACCTCATCACAATTAACCATGGTTTGTTTAGTTAATTACTCATTATTCTGCCATTGCTAGGGAAATTAAAATATTATAGGGATTTTTCTATCTCAGAAATCTCTTCCTAAAATACCTCCTCTAGTCAAGCAGCAATGTTACTCCCCACTAACACCATGAGCATATTGACCCAGCTAGTAATGTTCTGGCAACCACAAAGAGAAAAAATACATAGCAACAGTGACTACTCCATAGAAACAAGAGGAACAAAAAAAAAAATCTACAGAAACAGTTTAAGTGCCAACATTTGGTCATTTCACTGCTTTGGGTTTCATCATTGCAACAAAAAAAGGCTTCAGGGGAAAAAAAAAAAAAAGCAGCTTTGGCTGAAAGAATAAATACATTGTTTGTATAAAAATGTTTTAAACTATTTGTTTCTTAAAAAGCTTAAAATGCCAAATTTTAAAATTTATAAAAGATTAGGAAACTGGCCAGGGTTAAGTTGTCTGAAAGAAACAAAGAGGCACAAAGCCCACTACTGGCTCCCAATTGTGACTACAGAACAGCAGCAAACGCTTCCGGGTAATTACCCAGAAAGTATCTAGAGATTTTTGTAGTAATGCCAACATATGGGAGAATACACTTATAACTTCTAAGTCTCACTTCCATTCTTCTTTCAGTAAAATAGTACCAAGATAAAGGAATCATTGGTGCAAAGACATGCTTTGCAATAGAACCCTACAGCTATTGCAAAAGACTGTTCTTGTTTCTAGGCTGCTATCCTGATTTTGTTACCTCGTTTCCCCCCATGTTTCATCTGTTAGCTTTTTCTTCCCTGTTTTCAAGTCTTAAATCTTTATGTTTTCCAATCAGCTCATAGCTCTTCCTTTTAGCCCTACTCCCACCTGCTTTTAACCATACCCTGGACCTTCCTTATGTTGTCCTTTCCCTCTTCCATATGCCAATCTTGGCTTTATTCCCCAGTCTTCTCTTCTTCTCTTTCACGACATTTTCAGCTGGTACCTTTGCCCACCTGCACATGGCCAGGCCAGCCTTCAAGGAAGCAGGACCTCGAGGAGATTTTTCTTACCCTAAGTAGTCACAAGAAATCATTGTGGGGAAAGAATCTCCAATCTGCATATTGGAAAAGTCAGGGAAAATCCAACAACTAAATTATCCACAAATGCTAATAACACCTCTGACAACTCCGCACTACACATGTAAACCACAGTTTCAGCCTCAGCTGTAAAAATTTGGCCAAGATACCAGCAATAGCAAAAATAGTAACTGGTATGAATTATCAAATAAATTTTGCCATCAGCTATGATGACACCAGGTGGAAAGACATATGTTTAATTCCTTACTCAGGCAAGGTAGTTCAAAGAATTTCTATCAAGTCTAAGACTTGCTGTGTAGTCTGCATTCACTTAAATAACCAGTTTTACTCATACATTCCCCATGTCTTCGGCGGTCAGCTGCACTCAGTTTCTGTGTTACCTTAGAATGTGTTATCGTCATATGCAGTGTTTCTTAAGGAACTTGTACATCTTCTTTTACTAAATTACAACTTTCCTGATGTTCATTGTACTTTTCAGCATATAATACTCAAGACGCTATGGCTTAAATCAACAGTTTTTCACTTCTAGATTATGTCCATTCCAAATATAACCATTTTAAGTACTGCACTAACCACACAATATTTCTTTTGATTTTCATTAAAAATAGCTGAAGACTAATTTTGTCTTTCAGGTTTCCTATGGTTAAATTTCCAGTGCCTACAAAATTTCCTATCAGCCAGTACAGGATCATAATATGTGTCTCAGAAATAAGATGAAGCTAAGCTGTAGTAGACTGACTTGAAAACCATATTTTTTATTTATTCAAGTACATATCACTTTATTAAAGGCTACTCAAGACAGAGGTTGGACTTGTTTTTATACATACCGAGAAAATACAAGATGCATGCTTGTATACAGCCTCACTGTAAATATTATCCATTTTCAAACATATTGCAATTAAGAACGTTTATTTTCATGAACAGTTCAGCATGTGCCTTTAAGCACATATTTAAGAGACAGTTATATCCAAGGGTTGTCTTTTTTTTTTTTTTTTTTTTACATAGCAGCTAAAAAATTCTTTAGAATTCCTCTGTTTCTGTTGTGGTATTTCCTGTTACACTCTCAGGTGCTTTTGTCACCGAAGAAAGGGCAATGATAGAAATATGGAACTCTGACGCTTTGGTTTAAAAGTAAGATTTCATACTCAAAGGTACTAAGTAATTTCGTCAATGATACAAAGTTGGGAGGAGTTGTGGACTCCCTCAGAGACAGGGAGGCCCTGTAGAGAGACCTCAAAAAATCACCAAGGGTATGAAGTCCAAGAAGGCCAAGTGCCAGATTCTGCACCTGGGATGGGTCAGCTCTGGCTGTGTGTATGGACTGGGGAATGAGAGGCTGCAGATCAGTGCAGTGAAAAGGGCCCTGGAGGTCCTGGTCAATGGCAAGCTGAATGGGAGTCAGCAGTGCCCTGGCAGCCAGGAGGGCCAACCACGCTCTGGGGGGATCAGGCAAAGCATCACCAGCCGGGCAAGGGAGGGGCTTGTCCCGCTCTGCTCTGCACTGGGGTGGCCTTGCCTTGAATATTGTGTGCAGTTTTGGGTGCCACAATATAGGAAAGATATTAAGCTGTTGGAGAGTGTCCGAAAGAGGGTAATGAAGTTGGTGAAGGGCCTTGGAGGGAAGGTGTATGAGGAGCAGCTGAGGGCACTTGGTGTGTTCAGTCTGGAGAAGAGGAGACTGAGGGGAGGCTTTATTGCAGTTACAACTTCCTTGTGAGGGGAAGAGGAGGGACAGGCACTGATCTCTGCTCTGTGGTGACAGGTCCTAAGGGAATGGCCTGAATTTGTGTCAGGGGAGGTTTAAGTTGGATGTTAGAAAGAGATCCTTCATCCAGAGGGAGGTTGGGCACTGGAACAGGGTCCCCAGGGAAGTGGTCACAGCACCAAGGCTGACAGAGTTGAAGAAGGTGCATGGTGTGACTCTTGGGGCTGTCCTGTGCAGGGCCAAGAGCTGGACTTGATGTTCCCTGTGAATCCCTTCCAAATCAGGATATTCAATGATACTAAACAAACCATATGCAAAATTACCATCTACCCAAAGGTTTTAAAAAATGATAGTTTCAAAAGGAAACCTTTCAGGGCACTATCTTCAGTGCAAGCAAGTTTTGATTTTTTTTTTTTCTCTTTTTGCCGCATTAAAATGTGTGTATGATTTTTCTGATTTTTTTTTTCTCTTTTGGGTAGGGGGAGTCTCTATAAAAATTAAGTAAACAACTTCTATTATGCCAAGGAAGCAATCCACAATGTTAAGACAGTTCTGGCCTAATTATCTAGTTTTTTTAAAAAAAAAAAAAACAAGC
>VWZG01010588.1:344143-439173 GCA_013396735.1 Grallaria varia | reverse complement strand
AAAAAAAAAAACAACCCTTTTTTTTTTTTTTTTTCCTTTTTTTTTTTTTTTGGCAAAACTGTTTTACACACAATTCAAAGAAATAGCAGCAGAGGCCTGAACCATGCTCTTAATTTGCCTCAATAAATACTTTTATGAGCAGAGGTATACTTAGAACACAAACCCCAAGATTTTATACTACTGTTGTAATTCTTCATTATGACTATAGAGCAAAACAAATTTGAAGAGCTCAGAAAGCCAGAACATGCAGCATTTAAGACATATTTTGTATAAAATATTTATGTTAAACAAATTAAAGAAATCAAGGTTATTTAAAGAAAGCCAAAGCTTTATGAATCTTTATTGCAGCCAGTTTATCTGGAGCAAGATTTTTCCTTCTTTTTCCAAAGCCTGGTGTATCTTTCCTGCTGCAAAGATACACTCAAGAGACAAAGTTGGGGTACCTTTGAAAGAACAAGATTCCTGAGACACAAGGAAAAGCTTGTCACACAAAAAATAAAGCACAACACGTTTTGTATGGGATGTCCCTCTGTTCGTCATATTCCTGACACTAAAGACTGACTGCTTCACAGAATGCGTGCAGCAGTGAACCAAACCTGTGGGTCCCTTATTACCTCTGTCTCTAGGAAACTCCCCTAGCTTGGTAGGCCTGGTTTCAGTGACAGCTGTTCTGTTGCTTGGGAGCTCCTGCACCTTCTCTATAATTAATGATATTAACTCTGATACCATAGTGTTTCTGTGCATCGACAGCCAAATGGACATCACGTAGCAATCATGCTACACCTGCAATCTGTTGTTCCTGTTTTCCATTTGCCAGCAAAATCGATTTCAGACTTGTACAATAAGTCCTAGAACATTTCTTACAGTATTAGAAATTATTTCATATGGTTTTCCATGTGAACATTTAGTGTTCCAATGCTGACTATGGAAAGTTAAAGCAATTGCATTGTCACTGCTATTATGCAGGGCAGTTGAATCAATGACAGATTTAAAATAACCCCTTTATAATAAAATAACCAGGGCTACCATGATTTCAAAATTAACCCTTACAGCAAAATTCTACCACAGGCCACAAGAAACACTGTGCTATATACAGCACATGAAAGATCTACGAACAAGACTGGTAATGATTGCTATCATTGGCACACGTTTAAATCTCATTGAGAATAATTTGAAGGACCCTTGATTTACTCACAGTGCAGGATCCACTCCTTGGAATACCATATGCTACAAATAGTTACTTGATCTTATTTGTTAAGTTTAAAGCAGGGAGTGTCCATTTGCGCTCTCTCCTTTGTACATCAGTCCCCAGACAAAATAGTTTGTGATCCATAACTTTTAAATAGCACAGTTCCCTCTAATGCAACAGAAGCTATAGATTGCAGTAGTCTTTTAGAGCACTATCTTCAAAACTGTCTCTTCAAAAGTAAATTTAAAGCCACAAATGCCAGGAAAGATATAAAGGTAAGAATAATTAAATTCAGTGCTTTACTTCTTTAGAGGATGCACCCTCATGAACATTTGCAGTAGCTTAACATTAAACATCAGTTTCATATATTTAATGGTGCATAGCCTTAGATTTGGCCAAGTCTATTTTATTGAGGCTCTTTCTTGAGCCCCAGAGGTCATTTCTTGTTGCCCTATAGCATCACTCATCTCTAACTCAACAAATTTCATCAGACATAAGGATAAACTTTTCAGCCTCCTCAATAAGCCAATATCTATGTTTTCCTGCTTAGAGGCTGAATCAATTCCAAATAAATACAGAAATAAGTTCCACTCTCCATAGACAGTTCCCTAGGTCACTAAACAATTGTTTCTACATGGTTACCAACTATCCAGTGTAAAAAAAATAAAAGTTGTTTAAAGGACTGTCATATATCAAGTATTTTTAAAACTTAAGAACTGTATTTTTCATATCCATATAAATGTGTATATGGTGAAATGTATAGAACTATGCACCCTATGCATGGATTGTATCAGTTACATTCTATTGCATATGATATAGTAGAAGCTGCTTGTTCTTCAGGTGCAAGCTATGGCTAGTTGATGTGGCCTGGGAGGAAGAAAGGGTTTGCCCACCGTGTAGAGGTAGTGAAGAGTGAGCCTTTATTAAGGTATTGCATCAGCTTATATAGGGTTTGGGGAGAAGGTACTGGAAGGTGGGTGGAACTTGGGCGGAGCATGCAAACAAGGAACATATAAGGGCAAAAAGGGGGATGGTTCAACCAAGGGGAGGAGGGATTAACCATATATGGGATGACCAAATATGGTAGCCCTGCCATGCAGCAGTAGGAAACCAAACAGGGAAAAGGGAATAACATGAGGTACAGAACCATACAATTTTTCTTAACACAAACAGGTAAAACATGGCTTAACAATCACAGACTCTAAACCCAATGGGAAAGGGACCCCAAAACTTACATAAATGTAGTGTAAACCCGTTCTTCAGGCATTTCACAGATTTCTTCTTGCTTGTCGTTCTCTTTTTTCCACTTCTTATATGCACTGCACTCCTGGCCCCCAACAGCTAGTGTCACAGAAGTTCCAGGTAAACCTGATTTTGTGATGATCATAAAAAGGCTTTTCTGAGCTGTTTAGTTCTACTCTGTTTGAGCGGCAAGGCAAGACTTCACAATCAATCCTAAGAGTAAGCCAAAATGTTTAAAAGGCAGTGGAAAAGGAAGACAAGGTTCTGAGGGAGGCTGATCTATAAGCAAATGTTTGTAAAAGAATAAAATTAACAACCACTGCTGAGCCCAGCATTAGCCAGAATGAAGCGTGCCATACGAAGATGACATCTGAATGGCTGGTGACCACAATTCCTTTGAGTGTGAAGGCAGATGCTACCTTCTGTGTCAGAAGCTAGCTAAAATCCAGAGAAAATGTATAAATTTTTATCAATTAGGAGAATAAAATATAAAAAATTTAAAAATCAGGAATTTCTGTACATCTTTCGAAGGAAAAACAGAACTGGGTAAAAGGAAATGGTAAAGAAAGTTACTCATGATAGACTACAGGCCTCATGTCTGAGCAGATTGAGTATTTTGAAAAGTTCACAGAGTCATGATTTTTCTAGCTTACAGTCTTTCTCATTTACTGCCTGAAATGCAGCACATAGTCCCTATTCCCTAGACACACAGTGAGACTTTGTATGTGTGGAAAGCTGTTTGACTATGAAATAAAAACAGAGCTAATGGCATGGAAAGCACAATAACACTGGTTTTCTAGGTTAGGTTAACATGAACTAGAACAACCACCTAATATGCTTTAAAATTTCTGCTATATGCATGAACCTTCAACTGTTACTTCGTTTATTATTTCTCAGGGGGAAAAAGCTTTTTTTTCTGGACTACTTTGCTGACACCTAGCGAGCCTTGGCTCCAACAGCTTCAGAAAAAGAGAGGTGGCATCAGAACAGCTGTTCTTTTCATTCCATTTGCAATAAAATATTTTATATGGCCACATCCATGATTCAGCAGAGTGCTGAATCGTATATCAACTCAGAGAGCACTGTAATGCTAACAAGACAAAAATATAAAAAGATGGTAAAGAGAAGAAAGGGAAAAGAAGCATAATGAACAGAAGTGAGGGTCAAAGTCTTTTCCTCCCAGCCTAAACACTTCTCACAAGGATGAATGAAACTTGCCCCTAGTTGTGACTTCCATCTTCTCTTTTCTGTGCCTCACATACTTAAATGGGATCACAGAATATTCAATATTCCTCACACAGTTTCTGTAATTTCAAGTTAATGACTACTGTGTTGTTCATTTTTTTAATGTAAAATATAAATTCCAAGCAACTGCCTATTATTGTTATTAAAATTAATTGCAGTCTAATCCTATCATTACAATAGTATAAACATGTCACTTTAACCTTGAATTAGTTTGGGAGAGTGGCAATTTCACATGAGATTTTCAGCTTCATATTGCCTAGGAAACAGGCATGAGTTAGGTGAGATGGCACTATCTGATGCCAAGGAATTCTGCAACTTACAACGGACACAAAAGCAGTTTAAAAAATAAAAATCAACCTCCTCTTTTAAACAGAAATTGAACAACTGAATCTAAGTGCTGACTATCTGTGATAACAATGATGAAAAAGATCACACACTTTACTTCCCTGAAAAATGGCTCCATAAGGTCATGATCATTACTCCTGCATAAAAAATGGGAGAACACATACTGCTACCAACTGTAATGTAAGGTAGTCTCTTGAGAGCTGCTGGTTTGAGGTTTCCCTAAGAGAATTTACTATCTGCTTGTCTGAAACAGATGGCTTATCCAGCTAAAATCTTACAAAATGCGCAGGTGTGCATGCTTAAAAGCACCTACACAGAGAGAGTTGTGCTGATCTAAACTTGCAGTATAACAGATTTAGGATAGCAAAAATTAACTTCAGAGATACAAAAGAAGCCAGTAAAACAAGCATGATGTAGTTTCAGAGGTACAAAAGAAGCCAGTGAAACAAGCATGATGTAGTTTTTTCCATCATCAACATAATCAAGATACTAAGGATTGCATAGTGCTGAATATGACCACAGAACAATAGAGAATACACAATTCTGATAGTGACAGAAATTAGCTTGTGCCTCCTCGGGTGTGCTCTTTCTACAGTTCTCATGACAGAGAATGTGCTTCTTTTCTCAGAGATTACTCAAACTGTTCACTGTGGTACCAAAACAATCATTGCTACTTTCCTTCCTCATCAGCCTGTTATCTTGGCTTAGGCACTTCAGTCAGTCAGAATATAATCCTGCATTTAAACAGCAAGTTCAGTCACTTATTTCTTTCTCCAAGGCCCAATAATCAAAAGAAATATTTCCAGAGAGAGCAGAGGGTGCCCTTAAAACCACTCTGGGATTATCATCTTAACTCTCACATTCTGGGTGTTGAATATCTTGATACCTAAAAGCCTATTATGTCCAAAATACTTATAACGATATGTCTACAATTTTTCCTTGATGCATGTAAGATTACCAGTTGTCAGTGAAAGACAAAATTGCTCAGATGAAATATCAGCTTTTTATATATTTTTGCCTGGCAACTATATTAGGAATATTTGAGCATTTAAACATAGACCTTAAACAAAACTTCAGTGTTTAAGCAACATTATGAAAATTGCAACTATTTACAAGTGTAAGATACATTTTATTACATAACTACATTTGTGGGATTAATTGAACTTTTTAATATATAGGTCAGAGACTACCACTTGATGTATTTTACCTCTATCCATGATAAATTTCAGACTCAGACTATTACACAATTCAAACAAATACTTTAAATTTCCTAAGTAACTGATTTTTCTGTTGTTGAATTTCAAATAAAATTTCTGTCATCAAAAAATAAATTTTATTTGGGAAAAAATTCTTTTTATTTACTCTACACTCATTTAGTATTTTTCATAGCTCATTTACTTTGGCCTGAGATACAAAATATTATTTTTATTGGTTAGTAAAACTAAGTGAATAATTTACTATGCCATCTACTAAGATCTGTATTAATTGCAATTGATATATCCAAAATTATAACTCCTACATTTACCATTCACAACAATAATTATGGGCTTTAAATAGTATAAGCAAGGAAATAATATATTTCCACTGGAAAAAAAAATAAGAAAGTGAGAAGAGAAACAAACCAGACTAGATCTTTATCCAACAAGTTCACAAGCAGAGTTGCTTCTATTTCTGCAGCTTACACTCCCCAGCTTTAACCTTGTTCAGATGAAAGGCAGAAATTGCTTTGTTCTCATTTCAATTGTCTTGATCCCTCCTCAGATTTCTCTTACCTCCATTTAATGAAGGGAACAATTCCTTCTTGAGAAAAAGCACAAAGATGGTTTTATTTATTGTCCTATTGCCATAGCTTGGCTTGTAAACTCATCAGGTGCAAGATACAGTAGCTGAAACAAAGCCCTGAACTCTGTAAAAATAAAGGCATTTGTAGTGTTTTGATGCTTTTAACTGTCAGATCCTTTTGCAAATACCAACAATTTAATCCTTGGAACATATCTGATTTCCATGTTCTCAACGCACTTATGCTAGGAAGAGAATAAAACTGGCATGACTAAATTCACTGAGACCATCCAAACTCCAGGTGGGCCCCATTCCTTAACATGAACTGTCAACTATTGCCTCTTTCAGTATAGTCATAGGCAACAGGAATCTACCACACAGTCAAGCCATTAGGACAATTTGGAATGGTAACAGAATTCTCAAAGCTGTGCTACAATAATTGGAACCACAATGTGTTCCTGAAACTTCCCTATTTAGTGTGAGCAAAGCAGAAATACATTATACATGTCTAACATTCAGCACCTGCATAACACGTTGTCAGTCTCGGTAACTGTTCAATACAATAGTGGCATTACAAATTAATGTGTTTTAATTTTCTGTCAAAGAAATACATTTATTTTGCTGGAATCACAGTTTACCCAGAACAAGAGAGGCAGGACCTAATTCACCTCAAATAGATGAAAGCAAAATATGACCTATGATATAGTAAGGTCAGTTACGAAGAGAAAAGATTCCAGGTTACACTTTTCTCAAAAAAAATATGCCTTTTATACTCAAGTTACACAAGTTCATGGAGGGAGGAGCTACGTATATTGGCTTCCACTCTTGTGGCAGTTTAACAGACAAACTGAAAATGCTGTTATTTGCAGGCAATTCTTGTAAAAAGTGTTGCACTGCCTTCTGTTAAATCATGTTCTCATCACAAATGTTGCACAAAGTTTCCTAACTGCTTTTTTTGTGTGCAGATTTTCTTGTTCCAAGATAGCACCTTCAGAAAAATAAAATGATGTTTTTACATCAGCAAACATCTGTTGTTTTTCTTGCCAGAACAGGATAGCTCACATCCTCTGACAGCAAAAAATAAAACAACTACTTCAGTTCTCATAGTGATTGCAATGCAAATAATAGCTCAATTAAAAAGTTAAAAGGCAGTATCCATTTCAAATAATAGCTCCAACTGAAAAATATTTTAACCATGCCCTTTTCCCCCACCCTTTCTTCTGATAAATTTTCTAGTGTTGGTTCAGTAGTTTTTTTGTTTGGATATTTGGTTAAAAGATTGAATATGCAAGCAAATGCTAAGAAATTTCTACTTTTATGTGTTAACTTCACAGGCAAAGTGAGATTGGCAACATGTATTAACTTTTAAGTTTTAAGCTCATATTTTAATTATTCTATACAGACACACATAATACATTATTACTTACACTGGATATATAAATTTTGCTGTAAGAATGAAAGTTATATAGTAGTACAGTCATTGAAAAAGGTGTGTGTTGCAGATTAAAAGACACCAGAAGCTCTGGTAAGTGGTGCATCTTGGGATCCACAGACACGTAAAGAACTATGGCTTTTTATTTAATCAGTTTAATAGAGTTCTAATTTAACAAAACTGATAAGAAATTTTCTCATATGGAACCACTTCTGCAGCATTGGTTTTTTACACCTTGTCTGTTTCTAAAAGACTTCAGATATTTGTATACAACTATAATGCTTGTGCAATGTGAATGCGATGGCTAAAAAATAAAATCACAGAATATGCCAAGTTAGAAGGGACTCACAAGGATCATCAAGTCCAACTCATGGCCCTGCACAGAAGCACCCCCAAGAGTCACACCATGTGACTGAGAGCTGTGTCCAAATGCCTCTTGAATTCTGCCAGGCTTGGTGCTTCTCTGAGAAGCCTGTTCCAGTACCCAATGACTCTCTGGGTGAAGAACTTTTTCCTTATATCAAGTCTAAGCGTCCTCTGACACAACTTCAGGCCATTCTCTCAAGTCCTGTCACTGGTCAGCACAGAAAAGAGATCAGTGCCTGTCCTTCCACTTCCCCTCAGGAAGAAATTGTAGACTGCAATGAGGTCTCCCCTCAGCCTTCCCTTCTCCAGGTTGAGCAGACCAAGTGCCCTCAGCTGCTCCTCACACGCCTTCCCCTCAAGGCCCTTCACCATCTTCATTGCCCTCCTCTGGACAGTCTGTAATGGCTTAATGTCTTTCCTATATGGTGGCACCCAAAACTGCACACAATATCCAAGGTGAGGCCACCCCAGTCCAGAGCAGAGCGGGACAAGCCCCTCCCTTGCCCGGCTGGCGATGCTTTGCCTGATGCCCCCCAGGACATGGTTGGCCCTCCTGGCTGCCAGGGCACTGCTGACTCACATTCAACTTGCCATTGACCAGGGTCCCCAGGTCCCTTTTCACAGCATTGTCTTCCAGCATCTCATTATCTCATTCCCCAGCCTATACGTATGTTGTCCCATCCCAGGTGCAGGATCCAGCACTTTCCCTTGTTGAACTTCATATGGTTGGTGATTGCCCAGTCCTCTCATTTGTTCAGGTCTCTCTGCAGGGTCACCCTGCCTTCAAGGGAGTCAACAGCTCCTCCCAAGTTTTGTGTCATCTGCAAATTTGCTTAGTGTCCCTCCCAGTCCTGTGTCCAAGTCATTTATGAAAATGTCGAAGAGCACAGAGCCCAAGATGGACCCCTGTGGAACCCCACTAGTGACAGGTCTCCAGTCTGATGTCACCGCATTCACTATCACCCTCTGTTCTCAACCCATGAGCCTATTGCCCACCCACATGATGTGCTTTTTATCCAGCTGTGGGCTGGTCATTTTGTGCAGAAGTATCTCATGAGAGACAGTATCAAAATATTTACAGACATCCCTAGAGATGACATCAACTGGATTCCCTTGATCAGCTGGGTGGGTTACCTTGTCATAAAAGGAACTCAGGTTGGATAAGCAGGACTTCCGTGAAGCCGTAACTTTGCCAGGCACTGAAGTGAGACTGACAGACCTGTAGTTTCCAGGGTCCTCCTTCTAGCACTCTTGAAAATCAGGACAGCATTTGCCAGCTTCCAGTCAGCTGGGACCTCTCCAGATTCCCAACACTGCCCAAAAATCATGGAGAGAGGTTTTGCGATGACATCGGCCAGCTCTAAGGATTCTGGGATTAATCCCATTAGGCTTCGTAGAGTTGTAGGTATATGTACACTAGTCAAGCTTTACTTGAGGATTCATTAGGAAGCCACTTTTCACATTCAGCTCTGGGTAATTAAAACAGGATAATTGTCCAAGCAAGGAATGGAAAAAAGAACTCCAGATAATGAAGAAAAATTGAATTTTCTTCAATGTTTATTTAATTATGAAACTAATTTAATGCATGATATTTCAGAATAAAAAGCACTTTCTTATTAATCCAGTTTGTACATATACCATAGCAATGTACTTTTGATTTAAAAAAATCCTTTTTAATGATGACAACCATACTTACTGTTAATTTGGAATTATATTTCCTACTGTGACATAAACCAAATTTTTCTTCTTTCTTATAATCTCTGAAAGTGGAACAAATCACAACAGTAAGAACAAATAACTAAGAAGTATGTGTAGGCACGGAGTTCAGGGAAGAACATTTTTCTGAAGAGAAGCTCACAAGACAAGACCTTTCTGTGTAGTATGGTCTACACAGCAGAGCATATATTTGAAAGACTGGGTTGCTTATTTTAACTACTTTACAAGGGATTTCAAAGGATTCTGATGAAGCTCTAATATCTTAACCTTATTCAGAATTTAATTTTACCCATAATTTCCAAGATTAATTTGGTTTTAAATATTCCCCAAAATCTATGTATTTATCACACCAAATATCAGAAAGACATATAGAGAATACCTTCTGAAATCCTGAATTTTTCTGGACCCTCAAATTTATAATGCTGCATGCTTTATAACAGCACAATTGAGATCTGTGAATAGTATTTCTTGAGTAATCCATTCAGCACCCATAGCAGAGCCAAACAGTTCTATACATCCAGTTCTATAATATGTCAGGGTTGGTTGTTTTATTGACATTCTTTTCCACAGAAAAATTTTATTACCCATTCCTGCTATGAAGATGAACAAGAAACAGTTCATTTTTTCCCATTTTAAGCCATATGTCAGGGAACAGCAAAGGCAGGCTGCTTGGAAAGGACAGTGAAGTTGGAAGCCAAGAACCACATCAGGGTGGGCAGGGCATGGCTTTCCCTGACAAGGACACAGTCCCATGGCCCCTGAGCAAAAAAAGCAGAGCAGGTCCATGATGACAACCAGGGCCAACTAACATAACAGACTCTGCCAGACAGGCTGTAATAACAGAGCAGATCTGAGGGCATGCCAAAAAGCCAGGTCAGCAAGGCAGACTCTTTAGTGATGAGGTTAACCAGATTTCCAGAGGTCAGGGACTGCCAGGCTGTCTGTAGTAATAGGGCAGGTCCAGTTCAAGCTGCACAAAGTGTTCTCCCAGCCTAGACCCCAAAACCTCTGGGAGAGCAGGGTTATGCACTCTGGGCCCTGACATGATGCCAAACCTCTCACAAAACAGAACTAGAACAACAACAGAAATACCAGAGATGGCCAACATCAATTGCTTCACTAACAGTATTTGGCATAAGTAGGATCACCAGTGTAGGGAACTATCCTTTTCCCCACCACCCTCTTAGAAAAATCACAATCTGAAAAAAATGTGTGTAGTTCACTCACTGAGAATTACCATCAGGTCTGACATCATCACTGTGGCTGCAGCAATGATGGTACAACAAATCCACTGTTTGAAAGGTGGTATTTGAAGTTCATGTGGCTTGTTAATTCTCAGTGTGAATGACTTGCACAAGGATGAAGTCTGTGCACCTCCTTCAGAGACGAAGGTCTTGGTGAAAGACAAGTCCACAGCAACTTAGAACTCCAGTACGAATCTGGAGAATCTCATGGAAGTTGGAGCATGGTGCTTCAAGGTTCAGTAAAGAACACTTCAAACCTTCTAGCTTTAATTTATTGCTATGTGTAAATTAAAAGTATTTCCTAAAGAAGATTTCCACAGCTGTTTCACTGTCATTTAAAGAAAAAAATAATAATAATTCCAAGACAAAAAGACCTCTACAACTAGAACTGTTTTTGACAGAATACATGTTCCACCTAAGTTTTATAACTGATTTCACTGTAAAAACAAATGCTGAAGGCTCCCTGCATGGATTTAACAATGAATTGAGAACAACTTCTCCATTGCAGCATTTATGAATGACAGATGCACCAGGAATACTGGTCTTTCTTCTTCCTCTTCTGCAGTCACCATTATTGGGAATGACTAATGGACCACTAAGATCCAGAACCTACTGAACTCAGCAACAAAAATATACTGGGGTTTTTTTGATGATTAAGTAAGTGTGCTTGATGTGTGAAGCCAATAATGGTCAACTAAATGGAGCTTCTAATATTTCTCTTTTAAGATGGATTCATATATGAAAATGTTTCTATCTAGCTGAGACAACAAAAAAGGCTACAGCAGTTAAGTAAAAAAGGAGAAAGGAACAAAAACCAAAACCAACCCCATCCACTAATAATATTTATGAAGAATTACTCAAATCTGCTATACTGGCACAAAAAAAAAAAAAAAACATCCAATCATTCTTACGAAACTATTTTCTTCCTATCCATTACATATTTATAAGTCATGAAAAAGATCATAAGGAATTCTGGCAGCTGTCAAATGCTTGTTTACCTCTGTAACACAATGAAATTGTTCTCCAAGTAGTGAAACAGGTGTGACATTTTTCCAGTCTCAACTTCCTTATTTAGACATCAAGCAAGCTAGAAACTATCAGCTAGGAAATAAATCTTGGAACACCATCTTGAAGAATTTGAACTAATATGAATGAGCAACTGGTCCTAGCTGCCCATAGATACACACGCACAAAATAAAAGTTTTTCATTTTTCTACTTGAAGGTAAATCCTGATATCAGATTATTTCCTACCAAAAATTAACAACATTCAAACCAATTAAATCTTTATTTAAGGTAAAATTAAGCACACAGGAGGAATGCTTATACACACATAGGAGATAAGAACACCAAATATTTGTCATGATTTGTCAAAGACATCAAACAATATCACTCAAAGATTTAGCATTTATAAGCCTATTGTAGAGTTTTATTGAAAAGAATTTTCTAAAGTTATCATAATGGAGTCTATGCCTTAGAAATTATATTTTTAGTAGTGTTCAATTGTAGATCTAACTACATATTGATCTTTACATTTAAAAACCAAAAAGAACTCTTGGAAACCAATTTTATTTTTTTTTAGGTTACTTGACATCACACAGAAGTGCTACTCCACGAAGTACCCAGTGCTCTGGAGGCTGACGAGTTTTAAGATCTATAGCAGCAATGTAATTCATATCTGTTCGACTGGTCTTTTTGTAGACTGGACATGAATACAGACGTGGATCTTTTGCAGCTGAAAAGACAGAAGGTACAATTAAAGCAATTAAACTAGGTTGAAAAAACAGGACTTTAGGGGACTGGTCATAAGGCAAATGGAAAACTGAATCAAAGTTCAATAGACACTGCTCTCCATCAGCACCAAGCAACACTTTTACTTGATTCTCACACTGTTCATTACTGTGCTGTTGCTAGATGAAGACCATATGGGGCTTGATATTTCTGTAGGTTTAAGATTTAACATCCGCACACAGGAATTGGCTGCGGCAAGAAATGTAAGTGAACTCTCTAGAGTAATTAATGTTCTTATTAATTCAATCTTCCCACTGAACATTACCCCATCAATGTATTATGTCAAAATAAAAAAATGCCCTATTTTGAAATGCATTTAGTATTTGAGAGTACAAGTCATCAATGACTTCACTGCAGAATTACAACAGTGGTCTAGTCATGTTCAGTACTTCAGTGTTCATTATTTTGTATCCTGGCTGCTGATTATGCCTTTTGTAAAAGACCAGCTATTCAAAATAGCATGTAAGCAAGCTTTGCTTTTAGAGGTGGAATGCATTTCAACAGACTTTTCCAATTCTATGTTCTGCAGTGGATAGTTCTATCCTAATTTACATCCCTATTCAACATCATTTCGTATTCTATATACAAAAATCACCCCATTAAAACAAATTACACTTTTTCACATAACAGAACTGACCTTCAAGTTTCCATTCCATTCTTATATTCCTTTTTTGCCTCAAAGACAAAACATCTTCCACCACCTCACTCCAGTTTTTGCTTGCTTCTCTTAACTAAAAATCAGTCTTGTCCAGGAAAAAATGCATTTTTCTAAATATACACATCACATATATAACACATTCTCTATAAACACCTTATATATGCAACCACCTGTATATCTTATATGTTGTGCAAACATGGTTATATGCTTTATATATATATATAAATTACATTAATTTTTTATATGTAGGAAACAGGTTATTTTGGTTTGGGTTACAGAGTCTACAGGGGTTACAGAGTTTATTCATATGAATGTTGATGTTCTGAATCTAGGACACATGTTGTCAATATGTACAACTCACTTGTAAACGGGTTAAAAAGTTATTAACACCATTAAGACCAGAAGGTATAGACCTATGAAAATATTAGGGGGGAAAGTGCCCATTATCAATTATCAAGGAAGTCTGAAAACACATTTTTAATGGAAGACTGGGAAGTCTTCCCCATTGAAAAAGATTTTATATGTACACAATGAATAGCAACACTGTTATGAAATTCCTACAGCCCAAAAGATTTCCATGCAGTTAACTAAAAAGTTACATTGAATTCTATCAATATAACATCCTTTACAATACAATTACTTACTATTATTCTCTGCATATATCCTTATAACTGGCATCATCTCAAAGAGCACCTTTGGCTTAGATTCAGTCAGCCTCATGTTTCTTCTGTCCCAGCCAGCTCCTTCCAAATATAGCCCATACACGTAGACACCTTCCAAAGGAGGGCTCATGATATCATCCTTCATCCATTTAGTGACTTCATTGCACAGCACTACACTGTCAAGAGCCCATCCTTTGTTAGCCCTTGTTATTTCCTGCACAAATCAGACAAAAATTAGGAGGCTACATTTTCACATGTGCACTGTCCTAGTTATAGTGGCCGGGACCAGTTTATCACTGTGTGGGTGTAACTGGAACTGTGTATTCTATAATCTCTCTGCCATTTATCATGAACTGTTAATGATGCATTGTTTGCAGCAGCTGCCCAGGACACAGCTGACACCTTGGGCTATGAGCTGGGTGTGTGAGAAATTTGTGAAGATAGAAGAGTTCCCTGTCTTCACACCAATGATTCAGGTGTGATAAGTCCCCTCCGGGAGTCATTAGCACCTTCATACCCAGCCTGAAGGGTCACATCTGCTAACGGGCCGTCAAGTATTCCAAACATCCTGTGACTCCTGAGTAAATCACCCATTGTGAAACCCCTCACCCTGGGGGACATACTGGGCGGTCCCATCTGAACCTGAGCATATATAAGCTTGGGGTTTGGGGACTGAGGGCACCACTCGACAGATCCAGTGGAGGACCAGAACCTCATCTGGACTGCGACCACCATCCTTATCAACAGGTTTTATTTTTTCCCTTCTGCTTTGGACTCAAGGGGAACACGTCGTGCTCAGCACAGGTGCTGGTGGAGCACGGTTCTGTTCATGCCCCAGGGTGCTGGGTTGTACATCAGGGTTGTACAGCTGGGTTTTGAGGGCTAAAACTGATTTTCCTTTGTATCAGTGTATTTATTGTAATCTTTTTATTAAATTGTAGTTCTGACTTCTAGTCTCTTTTGAGTTGGATTCATTTCTCCTGCTAGTTTTTCTTTAAACCAGCACATGCACAGAGCCATTTTTACCAGCAATTATTTGAAATAAATTTGTATGGTCACAAAATATCCTCTTCAATACAAAAAAACCCCAACTTTTTACAATATCCATGTTTACAGCCATTTGACTTCGCTCTAAGGTAGTGATGGCATGGCACTACAAGAAAGATTTCAGGACTTTATCCACTTCATTTGATTTTCAATCTTTCTGTTATATACAATACCTTGAAATTGTACCAAGTAACACAACCACTGAACAGATCTTGTGAATATGAAATTTTCAAGGATTTGATGAGATGAGAACATTAACTGCACATGCTGTTTTCTGAAGTTACCTTCCTTTTCCTGCACCTATACTCTTCATTAACTGTGTTCTTCTTAATGAGTAAGAGCTCACTCAGCTCTAGAGCTATGTAAAGAGACTGGAAAAAATGCAAGGAAACAAGAACAACAAAGCAAAACCCAACCAACCAACCAAATAAAAACCCAGATAACACTTGAAGATAGAAATGCTTAAGATTCATCATATACTTCAAATTTAGTCTGTTAGTTAATACATTGGACAACACTCAGTTGCCAGTTGCCCAGTTCCTTACTATCCCACGTCATTAAGTTATGGCAAACCAAAGTTTTATCCCAGGCTTGCAAATGTTTTCCAAGATCTTTGATTGAAGTCATTGGAATTAATGTTTGCCCTATACTGAAATTGATTAGATACTTAAAAAGAACAAAAGGTTTACAGTTTAATGATATTTTGCTTCTTCATCTTTCTCATTTCTATTTGTTTCGCCACACAGCAAAGCCCAGAAAGTCACTTTGGTATTTACTTGGGATATTAGGTTGTTATGTATCCACAGTCTCTTTTTATGGAACCAGAAAGTTCTGTAAATTCTGATTCTTTCAGATCCTCCTACTAAACCTTTTCCACAAGCTTGGGTGCAAAAGAAAATACCAGGTTAGGACTGCTTACTCAAAAGAAATATCTTGTTACATAATTCCAAGTCTATGCCTGCAATTTTAACGCAAGTAAGTCAGCAATCAGAATTTCAGATTACACTTTCCAGACCTCAGACTAAGAGGGGAGATTTTTCCATCTCTGCAAATCTTCATTCTCTCCTCCAAAAGTTTTGGGTTTTCCCTGAGGTAACATTGTATTCCCACACATTCCTTTCCAATTTTACATACTCCAGACACTTATTGTCTCCAGTATGTCCCTTTATGGTGATCAACACAGGTATTTATTGCTTCCTTTTGAAGTAAAAAGTAGTTCATTTGTCAAATGCAACCAGCGTACTGAGCAACCAACACAATCACCAAGTCAACAGCCACACATTATCAAATACAACAAATCTCATACTTATATGCATTAATAAAGAAAAGTTTTTCCCACTTTGTGAAGAGAGACTGAATCAGCCACTGAACTCTAGAAGAGAAATGTAAGACTAATTCTGAATATTTTTTCCTTCCCAGTCTCCAGACAGGTAAGAACCAAAAACAGAGCAAAAGAGAAGGGACCAAAATAAAAAAAAAAAAAAAACCACCCACACTGAACATAAATTCATGATCTTAATAACCATGGTCAGGGATATCTCAATAGAAACATGAGACAACAATCCTCCAGTCTACCTTAATAATGTTGTAAGGTAGCCCCTACTTATTTGGGTCTTGGTCAACGCAGGAAATATATACTAACATGTTAGTGGTTGATATATTGAAAAAAATAAGTGAAAAGGAAGAACAGTTCACTCAGGAAATGTTAGACAGTCACATATCTTCCCTGCTGACATGATGGAGTCGTATATAGACTCAACCCATTATGTTTTATTTTTAAATGTAAAAAAATAAGCAGAATGAGACTTCAAACACACTTTACCTGCCTCATTGCAGTTAAAAATCCTTGAGGATTAAAAAACCCTGCCATCCAGAAACAGTTTGGTCGACTTTCAAAAATCCAGTTGGAAAACTGGTGGTTTCTTTCTAGAAGCTCAGTAAACCAGAAACCAAGAGTACTGGAAGCCCAAGATGCCTAAAAAGAGTAAACATATTTTAAAATAGTATATTCCTGTCAAGAAAAGGTTACTCCTCACATCATAGTAAACAACATAATATTAGCAAAGTATTTTGAAGATCATCTTTAATACCTTAACTTTTAACCTGATGCTTAAACATTGCACCCTGAAACCTGAAGCAAATTCTTTCTCTCTTCTAATTCCTACCTACCATTCCATTTATACATGCTTAATGTCTGTCTGTAGTAATTGTCTGTTTTATGACATTATTGCAAAGTTAGATAGCTGTTTAAACTGAGAAGAAAAATTGTACACGTCATTTTAATTCCAAGGACAAAACATCAAGATAACATGACTTCTGCCAAAACTATTCTGCTTTTTATTCCTCTGGAAAAAAGCTAAGGAAAATTGAAAATTGAACTTTGACTATGTGAAGATATATAATGTTTTGTCTCTTTGAATAGTTGTGCTGTGAAGCATCTGCTTTGGTCTAGGTTTTGTACAATGAAAATACTTGTCAGTAAAAAACAAACAAACAACACAAAAACCATCCTGTTTTTCTTTCCACCAATTGCCATTAACATCTCTAGTTGTCCCTGAAAACAATTACTATGGGAAGAGGCTGTGAGCTGGGATTGTTTAGCCTGGAGCAGAGAAGGCTCAAAGGAGCGATAAATATTTATACCTCATGGAAGAAGATGAAGCCAGACCCTTGTCAGGAGAAAAGGCAGTAAGCACAAGATGAAATGTCAGAAATTCCATTTAAACCTAAGGGGTTTTTTTATTTTGTTGACTGGTTGGGTTTTACTGTGAAGGTGACCAAATCCTGGAATGGGTTGCCCAGGGAGGCTGGAGACCTGCTTTAATTGACCCCACTTTCAGAAGTGTGGCTAAACTAGACTATGCCCAAAGGTCCTTTCCAGCACCTACTATTCTGTGATGATATGAATTAAAGAATAGCACCAGTGTAGTCCACTAATGTGGGTGCTATTTTTTAAAATCCATCATCACATTTTAAATTACTCTCTTCTCCCCAGCTTTTTATCTTGCCAACATGCAAGAGGCTGTTAAAATGGGGAATACCTGCAACCCCCGTATTCATTTCTATTTTTGTTAATGAAAGAAGGCTTGTTTTGACTGTGTTTATTTTAGCACAAAATCTATTCCAGCAGTTGCACAGTTCTGGTTAACACTTTTGAAACACAGAATGAAGAAAAGTATTTACTATAAGTCTAGCAGTTCAATCTAGCTCTTCAGAAATAATTTTTTCTTTCTTTCCATAACAAGTGATGTAAACCTACTTTTTTCCAGCTAGCAGGAATCCTTCCATCATACATGCAGTCTAAAGCATCCCTCAGATTTTCACTCATAACTATTGTCCCATCAATGGCAAGTTTTAGATCAGTCAGAGTGCTTCTCACTAAAGAAATAACCCTCTGCATTTTTTCAATCTCCTGTCGCAAAAATATGTTCATTGGCTGAAATGGTCCCATGTTCTTCAGTTTTTCTTTTACCTGTAGGTAAAAAACCAAAGATCCTTCAAAAGACGTGAAAAACCAAGGTTGTCGTTATGTCAAGGTTAGGCTGCAATATGATTTTTAGGATGTAACACTTTTATTTATGAATCTAAATGGTCAGTTTGGCGCCTCCCTTGAATCCTCTGAACAACAGGATTTGTACAGGATTTGTTCCAAGAGAAATCGGTGATGCTGAGACTGGCAGAGTTTTCAGTCCAACTCGTGATTTAGCCTGTGTATCATTCTATGAGATAATGTCATTTAAAGACCATGTGGGCTGTTTACCGTCTTTCAAGGCATTGAGCTTTAACTCCAAGGTTCACTTTGCACAAATCAGTCATGAGAAATTGCCGCAGCTACTTTGCCTCAACATAGTAGCATTATTTATCAGCAATGCCTGGAAACTATCACATTACCAGGCAGTCTCGTATTCTAACCAAACTCACTGATACATTTTTAATTAAAAGTGTAAAGTTAACAAATTAACAGCTGCACAAACATAACCAGAAATTTTATAGAGTCAATAAACTCAGTTAAAAAATTATGATCCTACAAATAGTGCAAATGATAACCTAAGCATTAAGTGGTTTCATATTTTTGAAAAAGTTCTTACAAAAGCACTTCAGCCCACATTTAGTGTCTTCATTATAAACATTAAGAGTCTGGTCAGACTTCTTTAAAGTATGTTTTGGAAGTATTGCCTCTATGAGTGAATTCAAGTACGCTTTTAGAAAAGTTGTTGGGGGTTTTGTTTGGGTTTCTACATATATATATACACACAAAAAGCAAGATGGAGCATATGTTTTTGACAGAATTTCATTAACTCACTTCAAATGGTACATAATCAGCAGGAAGCTTTTCCAGCATATCATCAGCCAGTCTGGCTACAGCTGCCTCTCGGGTTTCACCTCCTCCACCAGACCTATCTTTAGGCTGAATACTGAGGATGTTGTCCAGTACATCTTTGGAAACTTTACTTTGGTAAGTGATGTCCGCATTGGGGTGCAAACCAAACACCTCAGGTGTGTCATAAGCAGGAAGGCTCTACATAGTAAAATATAAAAAGAGCACAGCTGCAGATGGATTTATAAGCTAATCATAAAAAAAATCCCCCACAAAAACTGACACATGAAAAAAACAAATAGCAAACAGAACAAAAAATCCCTTACGTTGTAAAGTAGGTTTCTTCAAACAGTCTTAAGTATCTCACTGTGTTCTATTTGTTGTGTCACAGCCCAAATCACATCAGACAAATTCACTTTTAGCATCCATATGCTATTTTAATTGTAAGCTTGTACTTTTGTATATCTACACCTTTTAATTCTGTGAGGTTGTACCCAGTGTCTGGACTCCATTTTTGCCCTCCCTAATAATTGCGTGTGTTTAGGTATGTCCCTCAAGCAAACCACATGAAAAAAGAAAATATTCCTGTCATGACAATGATAACATTGATGACAACAGTTAGTTGTCACTAATATATATGCAGAATGCTGGAAATCAATTAAGAATCTGCAAATAAACAACAAAATACAGGCACTCAGAAGAAAAGAAAAAAATACAGAGAATCAGGTATTTACAAGAAACAAGTGATCAGGTTTCATTTACCAACCTGTATGTACTGGAGGTATTCATCTACCACGGTACATTTGGGTATGCTGTACCCTTTGTAGAAGCTGAATTCCTGACTGAATGTGTTTTCACTGAACCAAACCTTTACAAAGGTGTTCATGAGTCTTTTGTCGTAGTCATCTGTCACACGACCACCATACTGGATCTCACCTATCATGTAACAAACAGTACTCCAGGAGATGCCCTGAAACCAAGCAGAAAGCACTGACTTCAGCTAATCCTCTTCTCATCTGTTTAGATCTCCTTTAGTAAGAACAGCTGATGTACCAAGTCCTGCATGTCAGTACCTTTTGGAAGAAAGTTCTTACTACTCTTTTTTCTCCTATAGTCCTGCATTCCCAGAATACCTTGAAGGATTTCTCAAAATATAGTTCATTGACAAAGAATTGAAGGGCATCTTGAAGACAACAAGAGGGGTAGAGCTACATTCCAATTATTCTTTCAAATTCACTCAAAATGACAATTGCAAAATGATCTGCCACAGATCAACTGACATGACAATTGACCATGTGAAAGTAAGGAACATAAGAGAAATTCTTACATAATCATTTAAAGCCACTCCCAATTTCTTCATGCTGCCAAGATAGATTGGAGGAGCCAAACTGAACTATTTTTACTCGAAAGAGATCTAAACAAAATTGTCCATTTTTAACTAATTGACACAATTATCACTGAAAAGAAGGCAGATATTTCTAAGATTTATATTTCTGAGACAGCTGGGAGAGCTTTTTTTTTTTTAATGAACAGGTTAATTTCAAAATTTATAAATCTAATTTAAGTCTGCTGCTCTATAAACATGTATACTTGGAATATTGAATGTTTGCAGGGGGAAAAAGTAAGTTAAAATCATGCCTGTACTTCAGTTATTAGGAAGCATTTATATACATTCCGCTACTAGAATGATCCATCATCTTAATTCACCTTCCTCCCAAAAGCATTGATTACCTTCTTGGTATCCATGCGATTCAAGTGGTTTTGAACGAACTGTACGGTAGCATTGAAGTCAGCTTGATTAAACTCGTAGGGTATGTTCCAGCCCAGAGGTCCAAACTTGCGTCTTTCCTGAACGGTGGAGTGTAGAAAGGCTACAGCATACAACATTGGTTTCCACTGTACCATTTTACTGGCATCGAGTAAATCCTGGCTGACACCTATTGATTGTAAATGGACTTAATAAGAATCACAGCGATAGTCTTTTTTGAAACTACTTCAAATCAGTGCTAAAATATCACTCTAGAGATATTCAGTTGGCTTTCTGCCTCTCCCAAGAGTTTAATTATTGTCCCACAAAATGTTCTATGCTGGAGACAGTTTATAGCATGTTTTTACGTTGCTCAAATTAAAAGAGTACACTTCAGGGGAAAAAAACCCCACAATTTACTAATAGCTGGATTCACATAAAGTTGCTTTCTGCACAGACTCTTTGTCCTTTATTTTATGTAATGTAAAGAGCACTTGATAGCTAACAAACATTAAGTCATTTTTCTGTCAGAAGACAGAAGATTAAAAATTCAAACACTTTGAATTAAGATACTAGAAGCCAACTTTTGAGAAAAGAAAAAGCATTTCCTGTTTTGCTGTCCAATTAGTTCTGGCAACAGAACTTCAGCAGATCTTCTCTTCTTTTTAATTTTCACAACTTCTATCTTAAAAAGGACCAAGATGTGTCAGGGCATCATTGTGATCAGTCCCTCATACTAGCTTATCAGTGGCTGTAATGTGACCACACAGTAACACCAAAGTCCAAAATTCAGTTTTAAATCACTACCATTCTAGCACTCACCACTGTATGTTCTCTTTAGTCCAGCTCTGAGCCCTTGTGGTGGTTCATTGGTAAACTTAATAGACAATTGAAGAAGGGTGATGGGGAACTGTTTGTGAATGTCAGTTGTCATCCACAGTCGAAAGCTTTCATGGACATTCTCTGTCTCTATTACAGTGTCCATCAACTCATCCAAAAAGTCAAGTCCAAGGTGGCAATTCTGCAGAAGTGCCCAACCTCCCTAGTTTAAAATAACAGAATATAAAGTTACCAACATTGTTCACAAACTGAGATCACTCTTTGAGGTGGGCTAAGCTGTGCGCTGTTCCTTCTGGAGGTGGTGGTAACTTATTTGCTTTTTTCATTCAAATAA
Organism: Grallaria varia; assembly: GCA_013396735.1. Classification (NCBI taxonomy): domain Eukaryota; kingdom Metazoa; phylum Chordata; class Aves; order Passeriformes; family Formicariidae; genus Grallaria; species Grallaria varia. The sequence goes on along the minus strand of VWZG01010588.1, from coordinate 417,220 downwards.
GCAGTCCTTACTTGTCCCATCTGGTCTTCTCCAGAAGTCTCTACCTTTTCCATTTCAGTACATTCAAAACATACCTTGTCATGACTACAGTGCTGATAAACACTGATAAATTTTGGCTTACATAAGCGTGCTCAGGAGTAGCTCCATAGAGCAAGTTGCTAAACCTTGTTCTTCACAAGGATTCCAGGCTTGGAAAATAGCAAAATATACATAATTAATCTATTGCTATCAATCAATAGGTGTCAAACATTCTCATCTGAATTACCATACCACATATAGACATCTCATACACCTCTTCATTAAGAGGGTATATAAGATAGTGAGCAAAAGTAACTGCATTTCTCTTAACTAAACAAAAGGTGCTCCTCTTCCCTATATTTTAATTAGTTTCTTCTCATCCTATCTGCTAATTTGCTCTTTATGAGAAGTTGTCAAAGAAGAATCTGAGGCAAAAGTCAAGAAAAACAGGTGAAGAAGCTCATAACACAGGAGCGTAAGAAACTTAATCTTTTCACATCAGCAGGCATAGCAGTACTATCACTTGATGGGCAAAGTGTGCTAAATTGGAAATCTCACTTTTTGTTTCTCATACAGGTAATTTTGCTCTTTAATTCCTCCACATTTCACTTCTAAAATGCCTGTGCTACCTGATTGTCCCTACCAAGTCCAAATCCAGACTACAGCAATATAAAATACTGTGCTATACAACCTTGTTTTCCTCAAGTTTACACAGCTATCAACAGTATATTTGGAGTTCATTTTCTTCATTTACCAAAATGTGTTTGTATTACTAAAAATACAAAACTGAAAAAATGCTCTGAAATACTTGCTGAAGAATATTATCTAGTCATGTAATCAAAAAAGATCAATTCAGCTATGTTCACCACTCAGCAATCTACAACAGAAACTCCATTTTACATGAAAAACACGTCATTTTCAATAGAAAACATCCTTACAGCACCAAAAAGCTTGTTATGGCCAGTTAAATGACTGTGAAAAAACAGTGCTATTGCTTAGGATACTTAGTTATATAAATAAATTCAGGTTCTTGCATTAGCACTCAGTACTCACCAAATAACTTTATTTCATGACAGGATTTTTATTTCTAAGTGTTTAATAGAGCTACAAAAAGCATTCAGGTTTATCATCGCTTACATGAGCCATTGTCTGCTGTAGGAGTTTACGAGCATGGATTTCTTGCCCCTGGCCCATGGAAACACAACACGTTTCTGTCTTTAGTCTTTTTCCCAAAGCAATAATCGAGTCCGTAGGATCAGAGCCCATGGAAAGAAAGCATATGAGGGGAGTGCGTGGATCTGACTCTTCCCATGTTTTTTCCAAGTCCAAGATGACTCCTTCTGTGTATTTCTCCCCCATAGTATCAGTGATATATTTTCTTGCCTATATTAAAAATGGTAAATATAAGTGGTGTCTTAACTATTTAATAGTTTTATTCCCAGCATAAATACAACCAATAAGTCAACTGAAGAGCAAAGGCTGCTAAAAATTTGTATCAGACATACAAATACACAACAAGTGTATTTTTACATGTCAACACATCATATTGCCTTTGAAGGTGTTATTTCTTACAGCCTCATGAGTCAAAATTTTAAAAATAATTACTGTATTACATATATCTGCATGTATTGTTACATATAATACCCATAATTACAGTATAATAAAAATGACAACCCCTCCAAAACTTTAGAAATACTTTAATTATTTCAATATCATAACTCCATTAGACAGTGTGACTCCTAGCCTTAAAATCTAGCGGGGCGGGGGGGGGAAAGGAGGAAAGGATTAAAGAGAGGCTTCAAAGCTGTAGGCCTTTCCCACCTTCACGGTTAAACAAACAACGAATTAACAGTAGTAATGATGAAAATAACTATCACTAAGTAGAGATTTAGAGGAACAGGTGATCATCTCTACTAGTTCTTTATTTATCATTACAAGTTTTAGATTAACATACTTTTTTTCTAAGAAATAGAAAGGTCTCTTTCAAACAGTTTCAGATGATGTTTCTTGTACTCTTTCTGGCTACAATGCTTTCATCTTAGATAAATCTTCCCCTTAATATGTCTGGGTTATTTCCCAGAGACAAAAGATATTCAGCATTAAGCACTTGATGAACTATTAGTTTTCATAAAAGCATTATAAGATGAAAGTGTATCTTGCCCCTATTAACAGTAGTGAGGAGCTAATTTTGCATGATCCATTTCAGACATTAGCACACATCTTAGAAATATTCTTTATACAGTACTGTTTAACCTATTGACTTCTCTTCCTATTGGATTTCTCTGAATCCAATCACAATGTCTAAAGATATGCAACCATAAAATTAATACCACGATTTTAGTTGATGCATTCCAATTTCAGAAAATTGTCATTAATTGCTCTGAATTGCCAGCAATTCAATCATCTTTATTCTTTTGCACTAGAGAAGAATATAAAGATTAAAAATAAGCTCCTAGAGGTTGATTTTTCTTAAAAATAGATCTAACCATTTAATAACCTTCAATTTTGTACTTCCCTCCTTTTTAAATAGATGATTTTAAAGCAGAATTTTTGAACAGACTTTAACAAAGACTTTTCTAAAGCAGAGCTAATTCTTCCATGCAGGAAATGGTTCCTCAATTGAATTGTTTTCATGTTTCCTTTTCTCCCGGACAACTGAGTTCACTAGAATATTTTACTTCAGCATAACATGGGGACACTTCTAAAATTCCAATGAGTAAGCAAGGATAGTCAAAAGTACCTTCTGAACTGATAAAGCAGATCTGGATAAATACATACGATTTCAGCAGAAATCCTATCTCCAAAATGAAATTATTGGATAACATTTGTTCAGGAATAACTTTGCTGACACTGCCCTTGTAACAAATGCATAAATTTTCTGAAATGAATTTCAGAAAATGCAATGTAGTGGTCCCTTATAAGAAGGTTTTTAGCATTACATAAAATAGCATTGAATTGCAATCTGGTAATTATTTATTCTAGTGATACTAAATAGACCATATTGGCTATATAAAAGTACCTGAGCTATGGTCCTGTCAGGACACCAAGATCTGATAAGAAGAAGATGTCTGAAGCAGTCCAGAGATTGACCATAGCCACTAGGAACCAATTCTTCTTCAGGATTCTTACTATCAAACCAGATTTTCCACTGTTTCTCTTCACTGGAAATCTGCAGTTATACCATCAAAGCAATAAATCTCACTAAACAAACAAGTCATATTTGCACTGTCACTAGGTCACAAACTTTTAATGAAGGTCAGAGACATGTAATCCACACACAAGCATTTGTTTAGCAATATTAGTACACAGATTTAATAAGGCTATTAAAAATGATAGGATAAACTTTCAGATTTGAAGTATGGAATTGCAGAATGCAACAACACCCTTATGCATGCATATTCAGAAAAAAGGAGCTACTACTCACTGTTTTCCATTAATGATATAATAGCACAGCAATGTCAGAACACAGATACCTTGTCACAGACACAGCTTTGAGAATGCTGGGTACCTAACTGCTCCACACATGACAATACACTTAGTGTCCACTAAAACCATTCACACAAGTGTTGAATTTACTGAATGCCCATTCCCTGTTACTCCATGTAATCCGAGAAATATTGGAACAAGCATCTTAATACACAGTGCAAGAAAGCACAACAGGGATGCAAGAAAATCTAACAACCAAAAGAAAATTCAAGCTACAATGCATAAATTGGAAAATATCAAGTTGTATCCCAATCTGAAAATATTATAATTATATGAAGTGTGAATACTCTATTTTCTTCTTATTTTCATGGAGGGTTTTAAGCTGTTAAGTTTGTTAAAAAGTCAGGGACACAACTGTGTGTATCTGCTGACACTTTCATTCTGTTCTGGAAAATAAACCAGTTTCTCACCACATGGCCTGATCACTACCAGACAATCACTATCAAACAAAAGATTAATTTCAAAAAGCTCTTACATACTTGATCAAGAATAACCGAAAATTGTTCAAGTTTACTGAGCTCCACCAAGTTCAGCCATGTCATATCCAGAATCCATTTAGCTGGCTTAGGAGGACAAGCTTTAAGGTCTAGGGAAGCACCACCTACATGAAATTGAACTTAGTTACAATAAGAACTGTTGGTGACACACATATACAAACAAACAAATAAATAAAATACAACATATTTGGAAAATGTAAACTACATACTGCAAGACTATTTCACATGGTTAAGTCTTCCCAATCTGGAGAAAGATGACTTAACTATGGAAGGTCATAAAGAAATTTATGACTTAGGTAATGTGCAAAATGTACTTTCAAATCTTATGTTTTATCTTAATTTAAACCATTTTTTAAAAATACATAATAGCATCTCATTACAAAATAAATCTATGTTTTACTGCAAAAGAATAACCTTGAGTTTATGGAGGAAAAACTGAAAAAGTTTCATTTGAATGGGTTTGGGTTTTTTTGCTGATAATGCAACAACTTTGCCAATAGATAGACTTGCCTTCCTTGAAATTCAACTGAAATGAAAAGAAAGCAAAAGCAAAAACAAAATAAAAGGAAAACACCAGATGCAATCATGAGGTTACAGGGGTTTTCCGCTTTATAAAGTCATGCCATATTTGATGAAGCAGAGCTTTTAGTTTGGTTACTTTATAATATTTATCTTATTTACCTTAAACATCGTCTTTCTTAACCAATTTATCTTTTAGGGCTGTACTGGTTTTTTGTGCAATGTGCCTGAAAATAAATGCTTTTTGGGAGAAGATATTCTGAAGATTCCACATGGAAAAATTCACAGTTACAACCCATAAATAAATGTTACCTGGAAAATTAAGTCTCTCGGAAATGCAATATGAAACTAATCCAGATTTTCAAGTGAACAGAGTGTCTGTATACAGTTAACATCAAAGCCATGAACTTGTCACATTTAGCTAAGATTGTGATATTCTTTTTAAACTGTTAGAATCACTTCCTGTTCCTATTTACTGCAGTTACCGGGTAAACTAAAATATGTCTATTTACAATAATCATTTTTCTAAGTCAAACATGTACCTGGTGGTATTTGAGCAGCAGACATAAAATGTGAAAGGATACTTAAAAATATTCTTTTTAAATTCTCATTATTCCAAAGATATAATTATCAATATTCAGGGTGCTGCTATAAATTAGACCTACCATACAATGTTGCCTCCCACCAGATCAGAGTGATAAGCATGTATTCTTACAACTGACTGGCTTCTAATATGCAAAAGAAAGGAACATTTTGGCTTGGAGATATAACTACACTAATTTTCTACAATAATATATATTCTCTACTTAAAATTGTTTCATAGTTCCAACCTTTAATAAGTGTCAGAAATTCTTCATGTTTCACTCTGTTTCTTTGTATATCAATCTTCAATGTAAGCAATAACGTGAAAAGAAATTTGTGCTCCTCATAGAGTCCTCGGGCAGCATATTTGAACACTTCATATGTCATGTGTTCAATAATATTGGCGATTCTCTTGCTGGTTATAGGGCTCTTTGTAGACCTGTCAGAAGAAAGGTCTGCAGTTGAATGTTGATTTGCATGGGCTTTGTAAAAGGGAATACTATGCAAAAGACAAAAAGCCAAAGCTCTGTATTTTCAAAACATGAAAGATAACAGAACATAAGCACAGAATATCAGACAGCAAGCCAGCAACAACTTTCAGGTGGAAGGAGCAACAAAAGAAAAAAATCCTTTCTAATCAAACCTTTTTGCAATTCTGAAAAATCAATTCAGTATTATGGTTTTTAATTATCCAACATCCAATTTTGAAGGACTGTAAGTACATTAGAAGATTCTTTGCCTTGGTAACTAACAAGCAAAGTCTTATGCATATTTAAACAGACAATTCATGGTCAAGATAGTAAGAAGCAACAGTCTTCTTTCTGATATTAGCTTACAATAAATCTTCACTGTACTACAAGCATTTACAGGACTGGATAAATACCACTTATTGTTAGCTAACTTACCTGGCTAGGGAACGGTCAAAAAGCCCCAAAAACTGCCGAAGGGAAGTCTGATACATGACATTGACCATGCTCATCTCAGTAATAAGGAAGTACAAGATGCTTCCTCGAGTTGCAACTGAAGAACAGGAAACAAGAATGTGTTCAAAGTAGAAATGCACAGCAGAAAATTTTAGGTCTCTACAACATGGACATTGAGTTTAATACTAATGATAACTGAAGTTCCTTAAGTTGTTTTATTCTTTACTGCCAAGAAAAAATAATAAAATCATTCATTTAATCCTCATTTATATATCAGAAAAAAAAAAAAAGAAAAAATCTTTTCTGCAAATAATGCATACTGTCTAAAGCCTAGTTTTCAAATGCAAGCACATCTGGAGAGCAGCTGGTTGGTGCGCTGCAATATTCAGATCATCAGTAGAACATATAAAAATTATGGTAATTTGAAGTACTGTTTGAGTGTCCAAACAAATTTCTCTTTACAGACTCTTACAGGACTCACATAAAAGCCAAATGAACTATATTGATTTAACTTACTTTCAGTAGTCATTAAATACAAAGGTTTTACAAAATCTGCAAAGCTTTCTAATACACTAACTATACAATTTTATACAAATCCAAAAATGCAGGTAATTCCAGAGAGCTTTCTTTTTTTTTTCCCTCCATCTTTTTTTCCACATTTTTTTCCAGTTGTTTAAAAGCCAAAAGGTAGATGAAATGCGCTGACTATAATAACCCAAGGATAAATGATGACGCACTCATTGGAACAGTAAACAGTATCTACCAATATACTGGACCTGTATAAGAATGTCAACATGTTAAACTCAGTTACCTACACACCCTAATAACTGGTACACTTCTTTATAAAGCAATGGGAAGTCTACAAAGAAAACAAATTCCACAACCTATTTTCTCCATGATGGCTCAACGTGACATTTCCTAGATACATTTTACTTATGGTAAAACACAAACCCTTCTCACCAGTTATGGTCTTCCTGATCTTATCCTACTATTTCTCCTATCTAAGTATTGATGTTTTAAATATGTCGTCGAGCCATTTGTCTTTCCTCACTACCTTCACTCACCAGGTCTATACTCTTCCCGGGCTGAGTTGATCTGTACTTCAGTTTCAGCAGACGTTTGCAGTTTTTCTGTTACTTCTTCAGCAGTCCTCTTAGTGTTACTCAATACAATTAGTAGACCCTCATCATCCGCCAGAGAACTCTTAGTGCTTGTAAGTCGAAACAAAAGGTTATCTTCTAGGTCCTTAATCCTCCTTTTGTTCATAGTCACATCTTCAATAAGATTAGTTCTTTCTTTTTCTAATTCCTATTAGAATACATGGTAATATTTGGTAAAAAGAAGAGCAATCAAAAATAAAAACAAAATAAGAGTTTAAAAAATACTGATCCTACTAAAACAGTGTAGGTCAAGAGTAACTGCAGTAACTTGGAGAAAGAATTCCAGTGGTATTTCTGACACAAGGTCTATTAACAAGTTACCTGCTACATAACTAGGAGTTAACGAATCATTTCAATTAATACTATGAAATATGCTCATATAATGCCCTAAAAGACATTCAGAACAGGAATTTTTTTCTTTACTTTCTGTTTCAGAGAAGACAAGTGCAAACACCTTTCCAGGTATAGGATATTTTTTTCACTCCATCTAATCTCACCCTCATTCAGGTAGAAAAGATTACTTTACAATCGTTATAGAATAATGTCAATGCCACATAACTTAGAAGATGTGCTTACAGATTCAAAAGATTCTGACAAAAACTGATGAAAACAGACAAGAAAACTACAGTTAACTGCATTTTAATCAACTGATGCCTCATGAAACTGAAGAAAAACATAATTTTATGAAGCAAGACAAGCATCAAGAAAGTTCGATGAATGAGAATTTTTTTTAAAAAAAGAAAGTATTAAATTAAGTATAATAATTAACATCTTGAGCCAAAATAAATTTCATGTTTTGCTGAGTTCAGTTTAAAAGGTTAAACACACTTTGGAGTGCAACGCATTTTAAGAACAGAAGGCTGTTTTCCTCACAAGAAGAGCCTGAGAAACAAGTCAGAAACAGAATTACCAAACTAAAGTTCTAACCTTAGATGAAAGCCTTAGTGAAAAATAAAATAAATCCAACTATTAAGCTCTTAAAATACTTTTTTTGCAGATCAGAAAGTGTGTACAGTTGAAAGTTTTCTTCCTATCTTCAAAAATTTCCAGTCAGAACAGCAAGGATAAAGAAAAACTAAGCCAAGTTACCATGGACATAAAATCAAAAAACTTGCACCAAAGAGGCTATTTCAAATCCAGCTTTATGGAATTCCTTTCACAAGCAGATGACATTTTACAGTCTATACCAAAGAACGCGAGTTCTTGTTAATATTCATAAAATATAAAAGCTGCTACATGGCTTATATCATTCTGTCACAGAATGATTCACAAGTACAAGAATTTGTATCAACTGTTTCTTACAAAACCTGAGCCTTTTTCCAGCACAGATCTTGAAATATGAATGTGAAAATTCAAAAAACCATAAACAGTTCTTGCATATTATAACTCCACTATTAATGTGACATATCAATGACACTAAATAAACAAATTTTTGACAAATTATTTAAAGCAATGTATAAAATAATGGTATCATTAAAACATCATAAGTTATACTACTTTCAGACATATATCAAGTCTCTCAAATCCAATTATTCCATGAAATAGAGTAGAATTAAAATTATACAGATATACCAGCTGCCCTTTGACCTTCTTATGCTTTACTCACATCTTGGAATTGCTTTAACATTCTGATGGAAAAGAAGAAATCAGTACCAGCATTCTTATGAGCAATCAATTCAATTCTGTGAGGTGCATTTAACGCAGATTCTATTAATGGGCATACAAGACAACACAGTAACAGACAGACTTTGCAGAAACTTCAAACGACATGCTGTAAATGCTCCTTTTCCTTCTTGCATGTCTAAATCTCGTTCATTCTAAAACCAGAACCGTATCAGAGACAGTGGAATAGCTAGAAGGATAGAAATGTGCATACAAACCTTGAATAAAACTAATTTCAGACCAATAATCTCCTCTTTCTGACAGAAGTTCTTCACATACATTCTAACACTGTGTATCACCAAGCAGTGATACTGCTCAAATCATGAGGCAAACTGTCTCACAGCTAAACAATTCCACCACCTCCCTACCAAAGGCTACAAAAGGTAGCAAGAATCCAGACAGTTAAGAGCGGAATCTCCAAAATCCTAAAGATGTGTAATTAGATATCATAGTAAAAAACATTTTGGATGACAGGATATGTTCAAATTGACTCTTCAGGAAACTTGAACCACAAGATGTGTAAACAGAGGCCAAGTGGTGAGTATATTCCATGGAACTCTCCCTGCCTGTCAAGTGATCAGTTTGTCATTTACCTAGTAGACATATCCCCAGGCAGCCTCAAAAAAAACCCCAGTACTGAGTACACCACTCTGAGAAACTGGTTCAGAAACCACAGTATATCCACTCATTAGGCACTCCCTGTTAGTGGCAAAGAGACCATCAAATAGAAGAATAATTTTGATTTGGGAGGCATCTACAGACATTAACTAATTCAATCCTCTGCTCAAAGCAGGTCTAAATAGTTCAGTTGCTCAGGGCAATGTCCAGTTGAGTCCTGAATCCTTCCAAGAATTGAAATTCCACAAAATTACAGGGTGATCTGTTACTGGGTCCCTGGGTAATCTGTCCCTGGGTAATCTGTTCCTGGGTCTGACCACTCTCAATATAATTATTTTTTCCTAATATCTAATCAGAACTCCCCGTGTTCCAACTTGAGTTTGTTACTTCTCAGTCTATTGCTTTGCATGTCTGAAAAAAGTCAAGCTCCTCTCTGTGTCCTCCAAGCAAGCACACAGAAACTGCAATGACTGGAGGAATTTGTTGATGAACTGACTGTCATCTGAAGGAAGGTGCTGTATTGCAGGGCCCAGGACGTGAAGTTTGGCGTAAGGCTTTGTGACACATTACAGCCTGTTTCATATGAACAGTGATGATTTCATTACAAAGCAGGTTGAAGCAGAGCTGATGGTGCAATGAACCTGTTTGACAAAATATGGACCTTCACAGAATAAGTGTGATTTCTCTCACGAGATCCATGCTCTGTTTGGGAATGAAATGCAACCACTCAACATGAACAAGATCACTGAGGCCATTAATGAGAAACATCTTACATTTTGGGGGTGGGGGGGAAGGGGTGGTGTTAAAGGATAGGAGAACCTCAACAGATGCCAAAATAAGGGAGCAAAGACATTCCTGCCAGTCCTCTTGTGAAAGTAAAGTGGACCTGTTGCCAAAATCTTAGTAAATACACAGTCTTAGATATATAGTGTCTCTTACGACATCACCATTGCAACACCTCATGGCTACGGGGATTATGTGTTGAAGTGTTTAAAAAATACCAATCAGCCTCCCTCCAGAACTGGTGGTGGCATTTTCATTGGGATTGTCATCCTAAACTTGGACTTTCTGAACTAATATATCTGCAATGTCAAAATGAGTACGTAGCCCGTTTTACCTTGGAGCAAGGAAGTAACTAAGTCTAAACCCTTTGCACCAGGTTACATTGCCATGAGCTCCACAGTGTGTAGACAGAAGAACATCAGATTTTATTCTCAGCTCTTTTCCTTTTCACAGGCCATGCTCATGAGGTTATAACTCATTGAGACAGAAAAAATAAGGTGAACATGGTAAGGTTGCAACAATGAAGAGAAATAGAAACTTTCACATGAATGAGTTGATTGCTTCTGTGCCAGTTTTTAAATCATCACAAATAGGTTATATTAAGAATAATCACAACAGAGATAGAAAGTTACCCTGCAATATAGGAAAAGAAAGAAATAAATTAAAATTAAAGTAAAACATTCTACAGGTAAATGTAAGAAGTACAGCCAGGAAGACATATACAATTAATTCATTTACCTGTTTCTCTGTGAGAATGACTCTGCCTAAGAGTTGATTTTCAAGACCTTTCATGGTCACAGTAAAGTCAATGACAGAGGTTCGAGCACTAATTTCAGGAGAGTAACATGGATTTGACAGTTTCGTAGTAATGTAAAGTCTGAAGCCATTCATAACATCTACTTCCTTATCACCAATTTTCACCTTAAGAAAAGAATTAAAAGAAGTCTTGAGATATAAAGAACTAGTAGACACTCTTTCAGATACTGCATATAGGAAAAAAGATCACATTTTTCTGTTCAAAGGCATAAAAATCCAGTTTCAAATTATGCATCTGATGCAAACAATTTGCTGAGAATACCTATGGACCACTTACACTGGTCCATTCACAGATTATTTCAATTTTTAAAAATTGTTATAATTATAAGGATAAGGAACTTTATATGTTAAATACATTAAGCATTTGTGATCTTAAACTCTATTTTTTTGTATTAGTATTAATCAAATTTAAATTGCTTTTATATTCTTATATTTATTGGGAGCTATTTTTTTAAGGGCAAGGGCAGGGAAAGGTGAGAGAAGGGGTGTTTTCACTTGTTTGTTTGTTTGTTTCATTTTACCTTGTTAGCTGAGCCTGTTTTAATGAAGTTTCTTTCCAAAACGTTATCAAGTGCTGGGTCAAGGTCTTCTCCAACATCTTCTACTAAAAGAGGTCTTCCCAAAGCAAGGCTGTCTTCTAAGTGATTTCTAAAATACTTGTGATTCAAAGAAGTGACCTAAAAACATGATGAGAGACTTATGTTACAACCAGTTACTGAGCTTTTTCTTTATTTTATATTTATGAATTATTTCATGTTATTCAAAGTACCGCCAAAATCAATGATCCAATTATCAGACTAGTATTAAGGCAAAGATTGTGACCACAAGAAAAGGCACTATCAAATGACTGTATTCTCTCTCAGATCTCACGGAATGCAAACTTTTATTTTTCAACTGCAAAAGTAGAAGTGAATCAGTACAGAGCACATACAGTTTTGATATCCTACGAGTGCAACTATCCAAGAATTTCACAGCAAAAATTCACAGGAACCTTCAAGCACCTTCCATTTTCTCTTGGATAACAACTCCAAATCAAACTGCAGCAGGGTCAATTCCAAGATCAGGACTCTTGTGGGTTTTTATTTTCCTCCTTGAAAATTAGGGTGTTACATCAAACAAGACCTTAAATAGTCTTTGCTTTAAAAAGTAGTCCTCAGTATAACTGAGATTAATTTTCAACAAGTGCATAAAGCACATTCAGCTCAGATTTAATAAATCTATAAACTAACTAATAATAATTTTTAACATAACTAGCTAGGCTAGCTCCACACAGAGATAAAAAACAACAGGAAAGTAGTAGCAATATTCTCAGAGCCACTCTATTATCACCCCTCATACTTCTTTCTATGGTTTTCAGGCATATTTTTTTATTAGGTGGTTTATTGGTGTAATCATAATTGTAGCAAGTAAAGACTTTCTAGCTCTTATTTTCATGTTTGCATTGAATTCATGTTTCTTGCCTGAGACTGTACATTGTAATAACACTGTCTTCCCTGTCCACTTTCAGAATACTTAGCACTTGGCCTCCCCACTAAGACAAAACAAACTAACAATAATTTCTGATTGAAAGATGATAGAAGTACTATGCCATGAACCTTCATTTTAAACATTTACATGAAGTTGTATCAATCAACTAGTTGGTGTTTTCTTCTTAACACTTACAATATTCTGCAAACATGCCCATTCAGCCTATGTTCATGTTACATTAAAACAAGTTCATTAAACGAATGGACTCTCCGGTGCTGATTTCACTTGGATGTACACTTTCAGATTTAGCCAAATGTCAAATCTACCAAAATATATCTGTGATGCCCTTAATACTCAGACTAGAAATTTTATGTAAATGGCATTTTTCTAAGCATTATGTGAATCATGGAATAGTAGTGCTTTGCAAGCTAAGAGTTTCCAGGGATTATGAAAGAACCAGCATTCCTGTTACCTGAAGTTCATTTCTGCCTTCCTTATTTTTAATCCAATTTTTACCCTGTGTCTGCGGATCAATTAATAAAGGATAACGAGATGCTTTAGTGACAATTATTCCATTCTGTATGGATAAGTCATCATTTGGCAATCCTTGGAGGTTCCATTCACTTATAGTTGGAGCATCAGTCAACATTTCTATGAGGTTCAAGTTGTAACAAAAGGGTATTTTTCGGCTTTTCATTTCCTTTTGCCAGTCATTTAATAGTAGAGTGCGGAACTCTTTGTTAAAAGGACCAGAATAGGACAGAAAAGCTGCAGCCAAAAGTACATCACCTTAAAGAGAAAAAACAAACAAAAAATCAAAGCATTATAACTTTGCTGTTCCCTTCTCTGGTTGTTACATATTTTAGCTGGTAACTGCAGAACATACTTTAACCCCTAAAGAAGGCAAACCAATCTTTTTCCCCAAGGCTCATTACGTAAAGCATTTCAGTAGACACCCCATTAACTTTATCCTTACAATGCTACTGTAGGAATCAAGAGATTAGCATCTGGCAATTTGGCAAGGTCAACCCAAAACACACCTACACCCCACTATCCCAAACACTAGATCCTGCACAAGCAGGACATGGGAGAATAAACTTACTCATAAAATCAGGAAATTATGGAATTGGAGGTTTAACAGCCTTACAAAGAATAAGTCAGAAAAGAAACTTCAACCCACAGTAAAGGACAATATAAATTTAATCTATTGACCTAACTCGTAAACTAATTATTTATTACAAAGTACTTTAGTTTACAAGTGCAAATTTATAAAATAAAAATTAATTTCTAAGACAAAAAAGTTTTATGAACATTAATAACTGCAGTTAAAAAGATTGGTTTCTACATATAAATGTCAGTGCCTGAATACCAGTCTTCCTCTCTTCCATCTGTACTATCAGTTATACACAGTTTATTGGCACTTGCTAACATATAACTCTCTTTGGACTGTTACCTACCAACATCGGTCAAGTTAAAACATTAGTATAAGAAATATGCCCCACCACATTCACAAAGTTTATTATCTTTTTTTTTTTTTTTAATATGAACTTGAGCCTCATACTGTATTTTTCATCCAACAGTGCTTTAGCAAGGGAATTAGAACAATTACCCTCATTTTAGGAATACGGATTTAACTACAAAGGAAAAGCTTGAAATTTCAAATGTTTTCAGTTTCACTACTCATTACAACTCAAACAACTCCCTTCCAAGTTCAAAAGAGAGGACAAAAACTTACCAACTAGCCTCTTGGTTTGCACAGCAAACTCTTTACTCTGTTCTGTCCACCTTTCTTTTTCACCTGCTAAACCACTTATAAGACTCGAGGCAGTTTGCATTTTATGTCGGCAACGCTCAGCATCTTCCAGCAAAGCCTAGAGAAAACCATACAGCAAAAAATACGGTTCATAGTCACATATCCGACAGGCTAGGAAGATCTCTATATCTAATTAAGCCAATGACAGCTTAAAACTATAGTCTCAAACATTTATATCACCATGCAGAGAAGGGGAGCAGGTCAAATGGAAAAAATATATCAGTATAAACCATCAACATCTGTCAGAAACACAATTCAACTTTTTAGTATTTCTGTTCTTAACTCGCATTTTGGCATAGTTGTTAAATAATGCATAAAATTTCTGATACCTATTAATTCTGGGGAATTCTACTCAGAATTTCAAATACATTATACATCTTTTGAGGAGGTAGGAGGGAAGAGGCTCAGTGACAAAGGAGAGAGGTAGGAACTAAAGAGGCAGTATCCAAAAAATCTCTCTTATCCACTGTCCATCAACATCCTTTCCAAGGAATAATAGTGAAATTGAAAGAATGCATTAAGTAGTCCTTAAAATAAGGGTAGAAACTTCTTTTCTGTGAAGAGCAGTTCACCTGTTTTTCTCTCATTGCAGTCTCATACTCTGCTTGCACAATATCTAATTCTTCTTGCTTGGCTCCCAGTTCTTCTTGAGCTTTCTGCAGATCCAGCATAGCAGTGGTCAGGCGATTCTCCTGAATTGCTAAATTTGCCTACAGAACATACATACATAAAAGTGTATTCATAGCTAGAGAAAACCAAGGCCCTTGCTATAACGTATTGCAAAGAGTATTCCTGTACTATATTTCAAAATAAACCTGTTCTTTAGAGATTTCATTATTCAGCAAGACCTTTCATTTGAATTTTACAACAAACTAACTTCTTACTGCAAACAGCTGCAGTTAAGCATTTGGTTTAACATCAAGTAGAAAAAAAAACAATTAGAAAAACTTCAGGGAATACCAGTCATTCTTCATCTGACACAAAAGTTAGTCTGACCTAGCTTGCAGAATAGACTGATGACACTAGAAGTCTATTTGATATCTTCAACCAATATCCTTTGTCTATCTACAAATCTTGCTTTCGTCTTCGTCTTTGCTGTTGTAAATAAAAGCTATTCTGAAATAGAGTTATGCTTGACTATCTCCTTCCTGACTTTCATTCTAACTATTTAGGCCTGGTTTTCCCTAAATAACACTGATGAACAGTTTCCTTATGAACAGCCTTCTTATGAACTGAGATCTGGAATGTTAAAAGAACCAGAACCTGAGGTTTTTCCCCTACTTAATCATTAATTAAGGCAAAGCAATTGCAATAGTGAATTTAACTAGATGACAAATGTTTCCACCCCATTCAGAAAGAGTCCAGAGGCATAAAACTGCACAATCTCTTTAATAATTTTGATGACCTACAAGTGCAAATACATCTGAAATATAATTTATTGCAGAATTACAATGTCCAAGATAATAAATTACTATAGAGGAAAGCACCAGCTTAAATAAAGCAAATGAAGTTTCCATTAGATTAAATCTTCAAGTGCAAACAGGCGGGGAGGAGAAGGAGAAAAGACTGTTTGTGACATACCTTTAAAGGTAATACTTCTTTGTTGACGGAAAAAAATACAGCCATAGCTTTGGTCCATGAGCAAAGGCCAGCAACATTCCCACATACTCTCTTAGCTGTCTCAATGTTGTAGTCTGCCATTTCAAAATAAGGGCTCAAAAGTTCTACCACTTCTTCATTAATTGTGTCCTTTGGAAATTGCTAAAAAAATTTTTTTAAAGTGCAATATACATAACGTATGTAATAAAGGTAAAGCATACACACATGTTTCAGAACACATGGAACACTATGAAGATCACGAGTGTAACTGACAAAAAAAGTAATATGAAGTTCTTTGTCTCAAGCATCTTGGAGAGCTTTACAAAGTCATTCAACTCTATTCTATTTTCTTACAAAATGGAAAAGCTTGCCTTCATTTATTATCTTTGCAATTACCATTACACAGCTAATTGTTGATACAAAATATCACTAATATCCTGCTTGAAGTTCCATTTTCCTTATGACAGAATAAGTGCCTCAGCAAACTTCAAAAAGAAAAGGAAATGTTTACTTCTACTTCATAAACAAACTCTATAAGACAGTCCTTTCAAAGGGCAAGCTTGCTATCTTATCCTTAAATTACTTTTTCTCATTAGTGGAATGTATTTCAATTTAAAGAATTTATTGTGATTATCTATTTTCTCCACAAAAACATATTTTCCATTTCTCCTGCTCAAAAGCTCTCCATTTTCTCCCTCAAATTTATAATGAAAGTCTATTGCTGACAAACTTGAAAAACAGGTGTTCCCTGAAGTACAAATAGGTTTAGTTATGCACAAGCAAAATGAAAGGTTGAAGCCCTTCAGTAAATTAAAAATCTGTGCAAGTAGATGCAATGTGAATAATACATAAATAACATCCATGGCACGAACAACCATACAAATCTGGTCAAGTCTGCAATCTGTGATTTCCCGCTAGACCAGCAACAGACTAAGTAAACTCAAAATGCAGAAATCAGTGTGGGGCAGGACAAGGTACCATTTATTCCAACTAGATGAACTGTCATTGTAGTTTAAGTTATGAAAGGGGATTTGTTTACCAATCACTCTTTCCATTTCCCAAGACGTGCAGTGGACTTGAAAATCCCCAAATTTTAAAAATTCTGTTTGTGTTATCCTAATAACTATTCTTTTGCAAGTTAGTGCATGAGTTGCCATGTTGAAAATTATTGAAAAGTTCAATAACAGAAACAAAATGTTTTCTATCAGCTTTATTGAAACAGACAAGTAATGGCTATTCAAATCAAATGCTTAAAGATTTGAATCATTTGTCATTGAAAGTAATTTCATTGTCTTACTTAGGAAAAACTATAATTGATTTATGATATGACTTTCCCAGAAGGATTCAAATTATTTCATTATGACATACTTATTTTTCAGCCCTTAACATTTCAGGCTGATTGCGTGCCTGATTCCCCTTGCACATTTGACCTCCTGTGAACATCAGAAAAATATCATCCCTTATTTTCCTGTTAAAAAAAAGCATATGAAAAAGAAGTTTGCACAAGCACCTGCAGGTTCTGTAAGAAGTTCCCTGCTGTCATCAGTTTCAAAGATTCTTGCCACGATGGGACAGCACAGCATTTTTCCTTATCAATTTTCACAGGGTTCAGTTTACGCTGGAAGAGCAGTAACACACAGTCCATGATACGCATGATGAGGTGAGGAGGCCGTCCCAGTGTGCGGACAGTGGCAATATCTGTAGGTTTTATTGTCTGTGAATTTAAAATGAAGGGTAAAGCAATTACTGTTATTATTTAATGACACAGAGCACAAGCTCACCAACACTATTAATCCATGGGAGAAAAAAAATCATTTCTATTACTTTTACCTCTAAAAAGCATGAAGCTAGAAGGATCCTCCAACCAGATTTTCCCTACTAACTCCTATCAACTATGAGGAAACCTCAGCACAGCACCTCCACAGCAGCACATAAAAGCTTAAAACTCCCATGCATAGTTTTGACAAAGTGAAGAGCAAAACAGAAACCTCTTGACATTTTACTTTTTTTTTTTTTGAACACAAACATATTGACCAGAAACTGAGTCTAAAAAGAAAAATACATTCTGTTGACATCTGGCAAATGAAGGTGAATTAAGGAAGTGAGAAGGCTGATATACGTATAGATTTTCACCTTCTGACCTATCTCACTGGGAATATTCCTGGTGTGGAAGCAAACTTGTGAGAAAAATATATTATAATAACACGTGAAAACCTACACCCTATTAAGTGAGGCCAAGTAAGCCTAGGGTGCAAGTCTAATACAGTAGCTCATAACTCTACTGGAGTTATGAATCAGAAAGCCTATCAAAAACATCTCTTGCAGATGTCTCCTTAGAGAATTTCTTGGAGCAGTAGGGCTCACTGCACTACAGACAGAGCAAAAAACACTGAACAGTGGTAACTGCTGATGGGCAGACCCACTACTACAACAGACAACTCCAATCAGAAGCTTTGCTTGTTTACAGGCAGTTTAATTAGTTTGAGTACGTGACAGTGACAAACAGTAAGCAACAGGTTACTACAAGTGTAATGACAGCTTGCTTGTGGCCTAACACATGCCTCACTGGGAATTCATGATGGAAGATTTTAATTACTTGAGTCTATACTTCAATAAAGGGATTTTAAATTATTGCAGATTATCCTTATCAGCTTTCTTCTGACAACCTTTTCTTTTCCTTCAATATTTTGGTGCTCACTGGGTTCAGTGTGTACCAAATAATTCAGCAGATGTTTCCCAGATACCTGTGTGGAAACTTTAGCCAGTGTTTCCTCATGACTGTTATGAAATTCAGCCCAGCCTTTTTTGCTATCATTGTGGAAAAATTGTTCCATTTAATTTTTATTTACTTACTTATAGTTGTACAGTTGGTGCATTCTTTTTATTGCAGGGCAAAGTGCATCTAAGCTTTACTGAACGTTGACAATTCTTAATGAACTCCAAAAAACTAATCTCACTGTATGTTTGGAACTGCTTATAAACTGTTCTGTACCTACCTGTCTCTTCACATAAAATTTACCAGTTCTAAAATATGCAAAAAATGGAATGAAACAGCTAATCACAGATTTATTTATTTCATCTGGGTAGTGACCTTTATATTTATCGCATATTTTAGTAGGCATTTGTATACACTGCAAGCAGAATTCTACTATAGGAATCCCTAGATGGAAATTTTTAAATCTGTAATGATTATGAGATTAATTTTTTGAAAGATGCAGACTGATACAGAATCAATGAATTAATTAATCAATTAATCAATGCATACTGAGAATACATGCTGATAGGCTTGTTTTCATGACAGTTTGCCATTCCTCTTTAGATACAATCAAAGCAACTTATTATAGAAAAGGCAAGAATTTCAAGATTAAGTCCAAATACCTTTTCCCATTGTGAAGTCTCAAAATAACAGTAGCATATATTTTTCTTATAATTGGATCTTCATTTATTAACAACCTACATTTCAAGCAGAGCATTATTGTTTGGCAATCAGAAAACAAGATGCAGGACCAGATAAAGAACACTGGTGCTCTTTTTATACCTTAAAAGCTGACCAATTAACATTGCTTGTTTTATCACTTGCCAGAATGCTTGTCCACCACTGGGTTAGTTGTTTTGTTGCTGTTTTTTTTATATTTTCCTGTAGCTAAGTATCAGGATCTTATGATACAGACCCGCTCTCTTATTACACTCTTACCAGCTGTCATGTCATCAGCCTGCATTTAGACTTTTCCACTCTGCCCTTTAAGAATCACAACAGTCAGACATTGTTAAAATCTCTCCCTCAAAGTGAATTCATACATTCACAAGATCCATGAAAACTTTTCTATACTAGATTTCAAAGAGTAACATGGCATGCCTTCAAATCAGTCTTTAACCCTCACAACTGCTGGCAACCTCTCAAGTGGAAAGGAAAACCTTCCAGTAAATCTGCATAAAAACTTTTAGCTATTATTTTGAGTTTTTTTTCTTCTGGGGTTTTTTCTTCATTCTTTTCAGTTTCTCTAGATGCCAGCTCCTGCAAGTCTCTAATAGGTATGCTTCAGATTCTACTGCGGCTGCTCATGGCAAAATGCCTTTAGGAACATGCTCCCACAGTCAGCTGAACAGACATAAAAAAATACTATGCAAGATCAAATAATAACAATCTTTTTTTCATTTTAAAGATATGGGCAAAGTGCTATCATTCTATTAAACAAACTTTACAGAAATAGTATGTTGAAAGAAATGAAGTCCCATTTTGAATGCTAGAAATCTTGTTAATGCCACAATTTGTAAGAAAAATAATAATTTTTTTTTAAGAAGACAGAAAATAGTGTGCCAGCAAACTTTTCAAAATGCAATTTATTTGTGAAAACTTAAAACAGGAGGTTTAGATTTGCATGAAATTATAACTGGTTTTACATGGAAAGCACTTCACTCATTGCACACACGCTGTGTAGTAACAGTATCAACATTCAGTTACTGGTCTAATATCAACATGCAACAAACACATCATATATCAATTAGAGTTTCACATGAAAGTTGAAACTACCCCTTCTCTGAAAACTGGTTGGTACTCGTGAAAAAAAAAAAAAGAAAACAAAACTGAACTTAAAAGCCTCAAAATACTTATATTTATTTGCATACATTTTCTGTCAACTGAAGAGCTATGCACCTGCAATCTACTATTACAGACACATCCATCTTCTTAGCAGTAATGTTATACATGGCTCAAGTACTAACCTGTAAGGCTGCTTCTGCTTCTTCCAAAGCAGGCTTAGCAGCTTCCAGCTTCTCTTCAGCAATGGCTTTGTCAACTGAGATATTGTCTACAATAGCTTGAGCTTTGTCTTTCACTTTCTGAACTTCACCCTTCACATTCTCAGCAGCCTGTGCTTTTACTGTAACTTCTTTCAGCACCTAGTATGCGAGTAAACCCACATGTCAAGTATTAAACACCTCATTACAAGAATGCGTTAAATTTTTTTTTTTTCAAAATTGTATCAGTTCAATTCCAAAACCAGAAAACTCAAAGATTACTTTTTTCAAGATTCTTTTTTCCCCAACACTTAACATCATTATACTTGATTAATCTTTCCAAAACAGATGAAATAAAAGGAGAAAAAAAAAGTCAAACAGCAATACACTTTGAAGGCTGTGCATACCGTGTCAGCTTTTTCATTGGCAATCTGAAGTTCCTTTTCTTTTACCTCCAGCTCTCTGCTTAGAGCAGCCACTGACTCAGAGGCCTCTTTCAATTTTTCCAGTCCAGTATTCACTCTGGAGTTAAAAAGCAAAATAAGAAGCAACTAATTCCCTGCATAATTTGCACTCCATTTTCCAAATCATTTCATCTAAATAATGAATGACATCAATCAGAATGAACAGTAGCAAGTTTTACACAAAAAATAAAAGTTGGACGGGAACTTTCACGCAAGTGTCTGATGTCTTCAGAATCAATAAAGTATGGCTTGAAATTTTACCCACTTTAACTCAAACCGTATGTCTTTATCATTGCATAAAAATCCTATATGTTGGTTCCATATATGTCACTGTCCCTCTGAGATCCAAGCTGGCACTCAAAGGACTGAGTTCTATGCAGCAGAAAGCACTTTCTGATTCCTAAAATTCTGAGAAATAAACTAAATCACTATTTCTTCTTTGAAGAGGATACTGAAAAGAAACCAAAATGACCAAAAGAGAGTAACAGGAAAATAGTATTGTGTTAAGGCTTCTCTAATTCAGCATTAAAATGCGCCTTCAACAGTGCTTTTTTTCTATCAAAAAATAAGTCTTCACTTGGGACTTTTCAGACAACTTTAAGTGGCCTCTACAGAGGGTGCTATTGCAAAGGCTAAGCAGTACTCGGAGAGCTGAACACAGAAGAACAGACAAAGTGTAGCACCTGCCAAAGTAATTGACACTGTGCAACTAAGGTACTAAGGTTAAATGAATCAAATTGGCATGCATGAACTAACCTGAAACCTTTGAAGGTAGAAAGCACGACCAGATTCCTCTGGTTTACAAGTCTTCACCCATAAGGTAACTACGGATTTCTAGCTCAAATTGACTTTGAAGCCAAAGAATGTTTCAAAGTTAAATAAACTAGTTTTTCTTAAAGCTTTCCAGCTCTTTTTGACAGTCTTCCAGAATTGAGAAGACAGTTTTTCTAAAGGGTGATACCAACTGATACACAAAATGCTGATTTTACATTATAATTGAGTGTTTCTCACATGAAGATATATCTGCAAATAGATTTCATTAGTTTAATAAAGAATCTGAAAAGAGCAATGAGAATCTAAAAAACACTTAATAATCTACGGTTATTAAAAAAAAAAAAAAACCCTCAGTGAGTCTAAGTGAGGCTCTATGATCACAAAACCAAAACTACCAAGGGTATTTCTTACATGTTCATACGAGAAGGATACAACTGTTCAGCAAAAAAACCAAAAGTTTCTGTCTGGTAAATTAAATGCTATTGTGAATATATTATGAAATTGCATGTAGATGTTTTCTTTTACTCACTAAAAATATGTAGGTATAACCTCTTTTCTCACCACCTAAATTTTTTATACATCACTACTCTTTTTGCCTCTCTAAATATATATAGGTTTTTAACTTATATAACAAGGGCAACTTTATGTTTGATCAAGTTGTACCTTTAAACAATTTTAGGAAGTGAAAAAAACCTTTTGCTGTGCAAGGAGACAAGCCATGCATTGAAATGAGGCGTATGAGAATACACCTACCTGGAGAAGAAAACCACAAAAAGACAGTAGTAAATTGAGCAGTTTACCTGTTTGCTAATGTTTGTACTTCAGCATGCTTTTCTTTGTATGTGGTTTTATATCCCTGAATAAAGGACAGGTAGGATTTGGGAGTCACATGCGTAGAACGTCTGTATCTTTGAAAGTAATCAGAACACTTTTCTGCCACTCCATCCTGGAATGAGCCCATACACTGCACAATTTCCCTCTTTGTATCAGCAGTGCAGTCCATATCAAATGAGGACAGGAAATGTTCAGATACTTAGGAAAGAAAGAAAACCTAAATGTAAGTAAATATTCAGGAAAATGTCTTCGCTTATAAACCAGGCAATATGAAACAAGTCAGCATGTATTATGTTAGCTTTTACCCAACTTCTGAACTCCCAGTCTTTACTCTTCACTGTCAGATCCTGAACATTATTCCACACTTCTCTGTAAAAAGTATAGCCAAGGATCTGTCATTCTTTCACCTCCAAAGTGTGCAACTGCTTTTTCCCTCTGAACCTGCCTAACTGCTAGCTACCAGGGACTGGGTAATCACAGCCTTCCTCTGTGTGCTCTATCACAGCCATAGGCACAAACCATCTCCTTCCTTAGTAGCATTTTTGCCTTCTTTACTAATGCCCTTAAACCATCTTCAAGGAGAACATTTCTTCAAACTGTGTTCAAAACCTTTCCTCTGCTAGAAATATTTTAACAGCTTAATACAGCAAGCTTCAAAGAAGAAAACATCTAGATAAAATCTTAGAGCAAACTAAGTTTCTTCTGGCAAAATTCAACACTATTAAAACAATGATATGACCACCAATCAGAAAATTATGTATCTGCAATGATAAAACCTACACGTACCTGCCACTAGAGCATCCTTAGGCCATCTGCTGAACCAATCTATAGTGCACCCAGAAATGAGAGCAGGGAACTTCAGGGCCCTATTTCGGAATTTTTCACCTACTGGTGAAAAGCAAAGAACTACATGAAGGTTCTGACGGACTCTGGCCATGAAGTAGTCATACAGAGCCTCACTGGTTGGAGGTCTGCGTGGATATTCCTTTCTGAAGGAGGGTATGAGGTCACTAATTATCTCATCAACTTCATCCCGTGCAAATAAGTTTGACACCTTTGAGAAAAAGGAGACATTTTCAAGCTTTATGAGATGATCCAAAATAGAGTATACAGCATAAGGTTCACTTGATATATGGCATTGCAGGAAAGGACATATGCCTCAGATCCTGACATTATTAGGACCCACCCACTCCTTTAAATCATAACTTTTACTAAAGTGATTCCATTAAACACACTGAAATCTAACTTGCTGTAAATGTAAAACCCCCTCACCAGTGGCCTTGATTTCTTCTCTTTATATTCTAATGACTAGTAGTAATTACTCTGAAAAATAACCCTGAAGTAAAATAAAATCAGTAAGACCCATCCCATCCATTCTGGACATAAATTGACAATACAAAAACTAGATGTTCACTAATGAGATAGCTAATGTAACAGATAATTTTTTTAAAACATCAGTGATGTTCCCCAAGTCTTGATATCTTTTTTTTAAAGCTATTCTCATGTCCCTGACAGCTTGTCTGTCTCTAACTCTGTATAATGGATTGTCTCCACTTTTAAAAATACTCTAATGATAAAAAACACTTGAGTTTTAGTTTTAGAAAGCATGCCCCTTGACATTTAAAAGAATAATCAAATAAATTCAGTTACTTTACGTTAGTATTATACATTCTAAAAAGCAGAGAAATCATCATGAGAAGGCATCTTACCTCTCCTGATGATAAAACATTGTTCAAGTATTCCAGGTAAGAGTCATCTTTGATGTCATTGTCTGTAAAAAGAAAACAGATGCCTTTGCCTTCAAGTCCTGCCGTTCTGTATAAGAGTTTCAGATCTTCCATCAAGTTTAAAGTGTTGTACGATCTACAAAAAAGAGTTGAACATTCATGCCTTGTTAAAAAAAGTCTTCCAATAAGAAAAAAAAACCAAACAAGCAAATTTAAGTAAGAAACAATCTCTTGCAATTTATGGCAAAAAGGTGTTTTATTTCAGATCGAGCCTCTCATGAGAGCCACACCAACATGCACTCCCACATGCAAATCTACAATTTCTTCTGTCACCAACATAGCTGCAAAAGATTTTAAAATAATTTAGCTTCTCTAGAATATCTCATTTTAGTGCTGAAAATATTTTCTCATCATTGACTCCTCCTACAGACATTTTAGAAGGCACTCTCTAAGACATTCAGAGAAGGATTTAGAATTATATTTTTTATTTATCTTTTGTGAATTACTTCAAAAGAAACCACATTGGATTGAACAATATGAAATAAGGCAAAATATACTCAGAAAAGACAGTCAAAATACTGACATATACGTAAGATCTGCCAAGTTAATGGGCAGGGATGAGGATTCAACCTCCTCACATAGGCAGCATTTCAAATATTATAAGATAAACTCATAAAGGCCTACTTTCAGTACAGTTTAATGTACCATGTAAAGACACAAAGATAACTTGACATTACCAGTATTCCTTCCCATTCTGTGAAGCACAAAACACTTCACTACTCCAAAATGGTAAAATTTCAGAACTATTGTAGAAAGTCAAGCATACTTAGTAAGTCTAGAAGGCTCTTCGCATCTTTCCACTCTACACAACAGTGCTTAGACTACATTAAACTTATTGTTTTTCTCACTGTAGAGACTAGGAACCTGTTTCATTTAACAGAAGAGGTAAAACACGGAGTACTTATTTATTTATATTTCAGTTAATGCTCACCTTGTTAACATTATCTGGAATGTATCATAGCCAGCTATGAAGGATGCCAGTCTTGTCAAGCTCTGCTTTCCTGAGCCACCGACTCCAACCAAGAGAGCATTTCCACGAGGAGTGCGAATCACACGAGAAATCTGTGTAATATACCAGTCATTTATTGCTACAATGTATAAAAGTGACACACACAAAAGTTCTATGCTACTGCATCAATAGAGTTACATTAGAAATTAAGAAAAAAACAAAATTTTAAGGTTCAATTAAGGGATCCTATGTTATTATATTCTGTGGACATTTGTACTTTGCAATACTTTCTGTAACCCTTGCAAACAGTATAGCAATCACTTGATTCCATCACTATGAATGTTCAGTTATCAGAATTATATCTCACTCTTCCACAAAGTACAAGTAAACCTCAGCTGTGATTTCTTAGTGATACGCTATCACAGCATGACAGATTATTAAAACTGGGAAGGAAATAATAATTTCCTCAATACCATGACCTCTGGATAACTTTGGTAAGACTCATTACTCCAAGTCCTTTAATTGTGACCAGAAAGACAAGATGTCCTAGGCATGCTAAATTCAGGACAGGCTTCAGTATTCTCTGCAGCAGGTAAATAATACTGCCTTTACAATAAAACTTAAGCTTCTCCTTAACTTGACTGTAAAAAAGCACAGTATCAGTATGAATATTCGATCATAGTGAAACATCTCCCAATTAGATCTCTATTTCTTTCCCACTTCATTATTTATC
This sequence comes from Grallaria varia, assembly GCA_013396735.1. Taxonomy (NCBI): domain Eukaryota; kingdom Metazoa; phylum Chordata; class Aves; order Passeriformes; family Formicariidae; genus Grallaria; species Grallaria varia. The sequence continues at coordinate 390,999 of VWZG01010588.1, read as the reverse complement.
TTTTAAATCAAAAGGCAGTAGCTACCAACTATTTCTCATTTCCCTTCAATTCAGGACTGTGCAATGTAAACAGACCCTTTATAATTCATAGAGAAAAAATTCTCAGCATTAACTGTGAACTGCACACAGCACCTGTCCCACTGTCCACAGCCAAAACACAATGTCACAAAACACAGAAACAGGTAGAAGATATTACCTGATGCTGAGAAAATACTACTTTAGGCACATGGGACAAACCTGCTCCACAGCCCATCAGTTGCAAGTGGACCGATACTGACGGTACGCAGAAGAGCCCACCCAGAGCAGCACAGTGCCAGCTGCCTCTCAAAGGCACGGTAATACCAACCAGCTGGTTTGCAGCTGGGCCCCTCTGTCTGAGCAATGATTCACAGCATCAGCTTCTGCTTTCTATTATATCCAACATCGCTTTGATAACCCTAGAATGCCATCATGTCAATAAGCAACCTGGCATACCTATTTACTTGCCTTTATTGTAAATTACTTTTTTTCAAGCGATTAAAAGTAGTCCTGGCAATTTCTTTCAATTTTAAACCCATTTATTTTACATATTGAGTGCAATGTACTTGTTATTTTTTAATAGGTTAATGATTTATAAGCAAAGACAAAACCAAGTATGGAGGTTCACTCTAAGCATACTTCGTATTTAACTGGAGAAAGAAAATCACCCTTGAAATATTGCCAAGCATTTCAATTATGGCTATTAGATCTTTTCCAAGCAGAGGCACACAAGCCATAAATTGGAAGTTTTGTTCTCTATTTAAGATACCCCCAAGCCTGGACTTATTCAAGCCTTATTACATCAGCCCAGTTTAGGTATTATCTTAACTGTGCTTATCCAGCTTTCTCTTAGAGAGAAACTATGTCAAGTCTACACAGTTGTTGCTGCTTTCAAGGATATGGAATCAGAGAAGCACTACATATTAATTTTATCCAAGTGAAGACCAATATAGTATTTCAGGTATTTATCATCCAGTTACCCAAAGAAGAGATCCCTGATAACAGGTGGCTCTTCAGTGTTAAGAAACACACCAAANTAGGAACAAAAAAAAAAAAAAAAAAAAAAAGGCAGAACATTATTCATTTTGCAGACAAGACCTTAGAAAGAGACTCATCTTGTAAAATAAGAATTCATCCCCAAAATTTTGAAAACTGTGGATGCAATGTGTTAGTCAACTATAATTAAATTTAAATGTTTTCATATTTAATATATTTTTTTAGTATGGTACAATTTCATGTTCAGTTCTTAATAATTTAGTATAGGAAATACAGATAACCTCACTATACAACAAAGACAATATAGGGCTTAGTGTATTAAAAAAAAAAAAGGCCCTCTTTTGTACAAGGTCTATTCTGTGCAGACAATTCTATCAAGCTGTGCTGTGCTGCAAGTTATGGCCAGGTCCAATCCACATTCAAAGGAATTTTAAAAAGAGTGAGCATACTGTGGATCTACAAAAGAAGTTTGGACTACATTTATTCCTAGTCTGCTGCATGTACTCCTTCAGAAGCAACCAATTATGTCTTCACCTGAATTTCATTTGAGTCATTCCACAGAGAGGAAGCGCTCTCAGAAGAATTAACAAGAAAGGTTGCAACAGAGTTAGAATAGCTAGCACCATGACCCCTCAACATAAAAGACAGATATAAAAGAATAGTTCCATCTAGTGCATTTGCAGAAAAGTTTTTAAGACCTAGTCACAGAGTAACAGATCAAATATTTGTTAGCAATAAATTAGTTGCTTCAGTTTTAGCAGTAATTTACCTTGACTCATGCACACCTCTCCTTATCCGAGGTGAAAGCAAGTAAACAACAACAAATGGCAATCCAGCAAGACTGTACCTTAACTAAATGAACCATAGCATCCTCAAAGAAAACCATGTCCATTCCAGAACCACGAACATTCTCACTGTATGTTTGTAAAAACTTATTTAAACAATTCCGTAGCTGTTGAAATGAGGAAATTGGCTCATAGATTTTGGGAATATCTAAATTAACTTCCTCTGGTTTTTCACCTAGAACAAAAAGCAAATAACAAAACCTTAGCAGTTTAAATAATTGAAAAAGGCTGTCTCAGGGATAAGTAAGTGAAGCTAATTAGAAGTCTTACCACACATCACCACGTTTATTACACATAATATTATATATTTGATGTACATATAAGAGCACTGAGTACACCTTTCCTACAAGGCATTAATTTAGAAAAGACTGAAATATAAGTCTGGATACATTTACATGAGGGTAAAGAGTGACCTTCAATGTGAAAATTTAAATCCACACAGAAGCCATCATGTTGAATTGAAAAACAAATGCAAAATGAAGAATGTATTTCTCCAAATGCCTTGCCTTCCTAGTGTCAGTTTAAATGTACCCACCTGGTAATGTGCCTTTCAGAGAAAAATTTCATCTAAATACAAAGTAGGAGGTCTAAAAGTTGATGCTTGAGCTATTTAATCTCAAGTTACCATGTATTTATCTCAGGGACAAATATGTTGTGATTTTACAATCCAGAGATAACAGACGTATATGTAAATGTATCACTAACCTGAGCGTAGGGCTATTTGAAAGTGCAGTCAGATGCAACTTCTTTATATGTAAAAGCTCAGAAATCCAGGTCCTGCTCTTACACTTCCACCATAACGGGCAAGACTTTGTTCCATTATAAAGACAATTAAAATAGAATTCCACTTGTTATTTTGTTCACTTAAAGCCAAAACAAGAAGCAGGTTCTCAAGTCTCTGACAAATGTATTACAGACAAAACATACCCTTTTCTACAAGAGGGTACATTGCATTTAGATGAAGTTCCATGCTAAAAGGTACATTACAGGGCAGGTACATTGAAACCCTCACCAGGAAGACAAGATATTTGGAGAAATACATTCTTCATTTTGCATTTGTTTTTCAATTCAACATGATGGCTTCTGTGTGGGATTAAATTTTCACATTAAAGGTCACTCTTTACCCTCTCAGTATGTATTCAGACTTATATTTCAGTCTTCTCTACTGACACCTTAGGAGTTTATATATTTGTATATATGCTTTTACTTCTATTGATTCTTTCCAATCAAGCATTTTCTACCCCTTACTCTCCTTTTCTCACTGTCTTCTTACTACTTCAATTTTCTAAGACGAGATAGTCTTTTATTGCCTCCACTATCCATCATTACAGTGATACCAATGCAGATAACTGAATCATCCAATGGCTTAAATACTGACCTTCCCTAAAGTCAAACAACTGTCTTCTGTTCTTTTGCATCAAATTACAAATATTCCTAAGTCATTTAGTGAAGTCAGTGACACCGTGCTTTCATTTGAAAGACATAAAGATATTGTTATAAGACATATGGGTTATTCAAGAGCTATAACTAGCATTCAGGGAAATTTGAATAGTCATTTGTTATAAAATCATGTAACAGTCATTTCCTAGGAAGTATTGGATTAGCCCAGAGTCAGTGTTTTTTTACTTTTACTTCTAGGACGCAGTAGCCAAACTGCTATCCTTTAGCTAGTACTGCAACCCCACCACTTCAAGTCATCCATATGACACTTCTTTGATCACGATTTGGCAGTCTTGTCTATCTGCCACACAAATGGAACTGGAAGTAAGGTTCTCCTATACAGATAACCTGGATATAAATACAGACTTAGAAATCCCATGAATACAAAGATGTGCCACAGCTGGTAACATAGACTGTGTTCAGTGTCACTGGACTAAACAGACACCCTTGATGCATAAACTTATTATGTGTTTTTAAGAAATACTTTTCTTAGCATCTATGATTATCATATCCCTTCCCAATTCTTGCCATCTCTATGGTTATAAGAGTCCATTCTTACCAGTTTTTGCAGGTTTATCTCTCAAGAAGTCAACAAAGAATGCATCTGTTCCATGATCCAGCAAAGCTTTTGTGTCTTCAAATTCCTTCTCAATGAGTTTTCCCACAGATGCATGAAACCAATTAACATCCTCTGCAGTTGTGAAACGATCAGCAATAACACGTTTACATTCATGTTTCCACAATTTTATCAGCACCTGTATAAAAAAACAAACAAACAAACAAATATATTTTTCCCTGAATTAGATTTACAACATTTCTCTCAGTTGCTTTCACAAAATTACAGAATTGGTCAGGTTGGAAGGGATCACAGTGGGTTATCTGGTCCAACATCCCTGCTCAAGCAGGGTCATCCTTGAGCACATGCATCCAGATGGTTCTTGAATATCTCCAATGGGGTAAATTTCACAGCTTCGCTGGGCAATCTGTTCCAGTGTGTACTCACCCACAGGGTAAAGTCTTCCTCATTCATATGGAACTTTATGTGCATCAGATTCTGCCTCTTGTTCTATTGCTTGGCACCACCAAGAATAGCCTGGCTCCAACCTCCTGACACCCCCCCCCTCTAGATATTTGTACACATTAATGAGATCCTCTCTCAGCTGTCTCTCTCGAGGCTGAACAGGCCCAGCTCCCTCAGCCTTTCCTCATAAGAGAGGTGTTCCAGTCCCTCAATCATCTTTGTTGCACACTGCTGGACCCACTCCAGGAGCTCCATGTCTCTCTTGTACTGAGGAGCCCATCAGACTTGCAAGGAAGCTATACCTACTTAAAGGCCCTGCTTTATTACTTTAGTTAACAATCATATTAACATTAGAAAAGAAAAAATAGCATTTTGGGGTTTCTTCAGAAGACATACCTTGTGCTTCTTACTCTGCCCAATGGCAATGTAAGCTTACATTCAGTTAACTGTGCAAGAAGCCTAGCATTCCAAACTAAAGTTTGTTTATCAATGAAGATTTTATTTCCCATACCCACACCTGTTAATACATGTTTCTGTACTGATAAACCACTTTTTTAACAGGTCATGAAGTAGAAGATGGGTGGAAATACTACCATCATGGCATGAATAATTTCACGCCAAACACAGATGTTACTACTGATACTACAGCCAAAGTAGTTAGATAACAAAACCAAACAAACAAATAAAAAAGTTTTTATATTATTCCTTCTCCAAATTTAATATACTTTTAAAGTCCTTCAGTTTGGTCACAGGATGGAGAAGGAAAACCTGCCAGGTTCTGACTATTAGCAGCACTGTTTCAATTCTATACTATTACTACATAGTAGTAAAAAAATTCCAAGTACTCCTTGAAGACCTTTTGTTTCAGCTTACAGCACTTTGTACAAATGACACATACTATGTCATGTCTCAGAACTAATATGTAAATTTATACAGTCATATTTTGGGCAATTGTTTTTTATATTTCAAGAGATTAATTAAGACTATATGTACAGTCATCTTAGTGTTCTATATTTTTAGCTTCAGAACTAAAAATCCATTCTAAAATTTAAATTTTAAATGCAATAGAATTTAGGAGCTTATTTAACAAGTAGGGATGTACATTAACCCAGAAGTGATTATATAACCCAAATGTATAACAAATTTTCCACGATTACCATAAACATTGCTTTTCCAGCAATGTTTGAGAGCCCAAAACTCTAAATGACTTTACCTTAAAGCAATTCAAATAGAAAATAAGTTTTTCTGAAAGAAAGATGGATTATGGAAGAAAAAAATCACTATGATTTTTTACTACTTCTTTCTTTAAACCATAAGCCAGAAACCATTTGTTAGACAGATATGAAGTAGTGACTGAAAACCATTTTCATTGGATTAAAACAAGTTTTATGGTTCTCAAAATTATATCTACTCACCTCTTTCAAAACAAACTAGCATTTGCCAGCAACAGAAAAAGCAGGTAAAGCCGAGTCACTTGTGTCAAAAGAATCAGGTTCGTTAGAGTTTTGAAACAAAGTTGTCGTTTCAGTTAGTACCAAAAAGCTGGACTAAAACATCTTTGCCTCAAAAAATCACTGAAATTACACTTTTTTTTTAAGCAAACTCAAACGCCAAGATAGACTCTTCATCCTCTTTCCTGCAGCAATTATACCCTAATTACAACAAAGCCACTAATGTGCACTGACCTTTGGTTCATTGATCACTTCTGATGTAGCATTCAGCATTCCTTGCCAAATCCTTGAGAGGTCTCGAAGGTTGAAGACATAATGAAACTTGGCTGGTGTGGGCAACATTTTTTGTTTGGTAATCTGCCACAATCTGCGCGTCAATGGAACCAATTTGGCTACTGTTTTCTTCACCTCATCTGAAAACCCCCGCTCACTACAGTAGTGGCCTTCTCCAATTACACCTGTGGGGGGGGGGAATTGCCAATTTAAAAACACACTAAGGCAATACCAAGAGCAATAATCATCTGAAATTTCTTTTTCTTTTTTTTTTTCTATCCCCAAAACCTTTGCCAATTTGTTGAAATGGCTTTCCAGTCTTTATTCATCTTGATTTACCCGTTCTCAATACCATTCTGCCAGCAGCTCACTGGTTATTTAGCTTTTAATTAACTGTGTATTAAAATTTTTTTTTTCCTCCCAAAATAGCTCTTACAGACTTTGTATTCAAAGCTAATCCCTTCTCAGAAACCAGTATGGTCCTGTCCTTTGCGAAAGTCTAGTCAACAGTCACTCATTCTCAGCACCAACAGCACCTGAGTGTTTGAACTCTCAGCACTGAGCAACTCTCCAGCATTGTCACTAAAACCTTCATGTCATGCTTACTAACACTCGGCATACCAATTGATTCAGAGATGTGACTGGACCTGAAAAATTTAGAAATTAATGAGGTTGCAGGTGGAGAGTAATTAGTGAACGAAAATGTGCTGGTAAACAAATCAGAGGTGGATTAAGCCTCAATTTTAACCATAATGTTTATAGGTGGAAGAATTTTAAAAAAACAAGTACTGTTTTCAAAAATGGGATGGATACAAAGCTGATTTCCCTTTACCAAAAATTTTGTCAATAGAAGAATTAGAAGGTAGAGTACAGTTGAACACAGAAAATTGTCTCTTCAGCCTCTGTGGAATGTCATTGCGACCTCCCCCAGGGTGGATCATGGCAGCCAAAAACTGAATGTCCACAATGCTGGTAAATTCACCAGGTTTTTCCAGGTTATATAGTCCTTTCTGTTCCATCAGTTGCCTAACGAGCTCATTAGTGACCTGTAAAATAACCAGGTTTTAGATGACAGAATATTATACATACAACTAAATGAAACACAAAATACATACTTGACAGACTTAATAAAGAGTGTATCACTATTCCCCACTCCCCCACCCCAAGTCCCTGCTTATTTGGTTCAGAATAAAAATGCATTGCTAGGAATAAGTACATTTGGATTGTCCTTTTCTCTGGTAATATCTACAGACAAAAATCCTGGCAGTAGAGGGGAATCCTTAGTTTAAAACTAATCATTCCTACTATCATTCACTCTCACTTGAATGCTGTATGATTTCCATTTACATTGAAAATACTTCTCCCTTTTAACACAAATTTTCCAGTTTGTTCTAATCAAGCCTAAACTGATGCATCTTCACATGTTGCATATGATACAAAATATTTTATTAAATTTCCATCTGTAACAATCACAAGTATGGTTTTCAAGCTGCAAACATAAAATCAGTTCCATGCGAAAGAATGTTAGATCCTTCTTTTTAGCCATAAATGAACACTCTGCTTTTCTGTGTGATCAGCTGAAACCACCCCACAGACAGTACATTCTACAACTATACTCCTATAGAAATGCTAACATTACTTTCCAAAGCAATATACTTCAAAACAATCTCGCCAATGTAATAAAGATTACAGCCATTTTTTCTAAAGTAAAGAAAACATTCCTTACCTCTCAGGTTTCACAGTATTTAAATTATTGTCCACAATGTCAATTTGCTATTACAATTTGTATACTAAAGGGGTTTTTTTTAATTAGAAAGTGAGTTTCGGTAAAAAAACATTATTAAAATTATATTTATATAAAACATTATTAAAATTAAAATTATATATTAAAATTATATAGTGTACTCAAACTGCTTCTTGTAGTCAGCATATTTATTTTTAATTAGTCCATGCAATTTAGTGCAGATGGGTTCTTTAAAATGCCTGTTTAAAGATAAGATACTACATATCAAATTTACCCTCTTCTGGCTCATTCAAAAGCCAATTTTATGGTGTAGCAAGAAAATAAATAAAAGATATTTTGGTCTTCTTTTTTCACAAACTAACCTGATCTCCCCATTCATTTATTATGGGCATGTTCACATCATCAATGAAGACAGTCATCTTTTTGCCTGCAGGCGGACCATAAGTTGTGCCCATGCGCTTATCCACATAACTTTCTATTGTACGCTGTTAAAAAGCAATTAGCAGCATAGTTACAAAGAGCACTTGCTTTCATACATGATTCAATCATTTAAACATATTGATGGTTCTGTTACGCAGAATTTTACAGTCAGGTTTAGACAAGACATCTGCTGGAGGTAATAACACTAGTTGAGCTGGAATGTCTGAAATCCCAAGCTATAAAGCACTAGGCTGGTATTAAATACAGCGAATGTCTAGAGTAGACAACCATGCTTAACAATTTCACAAATTTGAATACATTTCAAACTTTTATTTCATTTTATTCATTTATCAGCAAAATTGATGGTTACTAGAAATAAAGATTAAATAAAAGATGTGATTCTGGGAGACCTTTTCAGTAGGTATAAATGTACTTCATAAAATCAAAAAACGATAAAGAAACTCACATACACAAATAGACTTGATGAATTAATTTTGCCTAGTAGTAGACTTACCACTACTGTTCTTTTCATCATCTTCCCATTTCTCTGTTCTTCTTAAGGTCCAGTTTTTATTTACTCTATACCAAATGAAAGCTCACTTAACCATGCATAGTTATTCTACAGTATACACCTAAATATATGCATTTTTACACTGTACCTAGGCCTCTGTCTTCTTACACAAGTGGCATCAGTTAGACCAAGATTTTAGAAAATCTGAGTAATAAAGCACATGTGTCATAACAGACAATGTTTTGGTTTAGATTGTCAGCAGAGACTTGACAGTTAGTCTTGCACATCTATTTCAGGTGTCTCAATCATCAGACTCCCACCTATCAACAATTAAATCAACATTTATTTTATAAAAATATGTTACTTCTTGTTTATAGCCCAATCAATAGAAGGAAAAATACTAAGGAAATTTAGACCAAAATTATATACTTATGTATTAAATATGTTAATAGTTTCTAATATACTATAGAGCCAGATGACAGGTGACTTATCAACTTATCGACAGCAGTTCTGATTACATTACAGACAGTGCTTTCACTTGGCATACCAGACTGAATTAAAAATATTTCCCATATATATTGCCAGCAGGTTAAAGACACTTGGAATAACTGAAATTAGCTAAGTAGAAATTTGGATGGGCAGTATAGTGCAGGATTTAAATATTCATAGTTTCATTTAGAGAAGCTGCACTGCATGTGTTACTTTTTAATGAGTAATTGAATTTACTGAAATTTAAATTGCAGACAGCACACTTTTTATGACAGATTGTTGTGGGTAGCACTTATTTTACCCATGGCGTTCAGTGAAATCTGACAGCTCTTCCCAGTTGGTGAGAACTGATACATTTGACATAAAAACATCACATGTGATAAAGAAAATAATATGCATGATGTTTTAATAGTCCAAAACCAGCTCAATAACTATGGAAGAAGTTGAAGGGAACGTGGTTTTTTACACAAGTCTTGAATCATGTTGTTAGGACACTTAGACCATTTGAGCAGGAGCTTTTTTGTTGTTCAGAATCACTTTCAGAAGCATCCTCCTGGCAAATTCTCAGAACATTCCCTGAATCTAGTCACACTGTATTAGAAGATTAATGACTACCATACCTGGAAAATTAATGGGGTAGTTGCAGATGAAAAATTCAAATTCTTAGCCATGTGCCTTTCAAGGTTGTATTTTGACATAAAACCTTTGATGGTAACAGTCTTTGCAGTTCCTTGTTCACCAATTAGCAGGACAGCCTAGACAAAGACAACATTGAAATAAGATGAAACACAAGAGCTGAGGGTCTTGGCAAAGGCTCAGCAATCACATTTAGCTTCTAAACTGAAAAGGAACTAGAAAAGTTATTTAGAGTGAGTTCTCAACAAGGGCTCAGAAGAAGTCTCATAGACTTTTGCAGGCCTGACAAATTAAAAATATTTGAGTTAATGTTCATGTCAGTCAGACCAACCAAACTAACAAGGAATAGATTAATCCATAAAGGCCTTGATTATCTGAAAAAGGGTGTGTTGTCTAGAGACTCAGTATCTGAAAGATTTCAACTGCTTACATAACACAGTTTTGGTGAACAGGGTTGCATAACCTAAAGCTACATGAACTCTGCAACTGCCCCATGCTGGCGGAGTTTGTATCAGCAGACTCTGATTTGAATCTGCTGTCCTATGTCCTCTTCCTTCTCCAACAGGTACATGAAAGTTTGATTCTGTTCTGACCTGAACTTAGTTGTAATTATAATTATATCCACTACAGAAAAAATGGGTGGAAGGAAGACAAAAAATGTCTGGAAACAATGAGTATTCAAGAGTTCAAGCATGTTTACATGAATGCAGCTTCTGGAAAGACTATTTTCAATTTTTAAAAAAAGAAGTTCTTTCTTTTCAATAACATAATATTTCACTTTTAATTCAAAACAATTATCATGCGTAATGTTGGTACTATTTTGATGTGAAATATAAAAAAATTACCTTGCCCTGTTTAGCAATGGTTTCAATAAGGAAATCCATTCTCACATTGTCAACGTTAGGCACAAGAATTGAGCTATACTCTGGCATCCCACTACTGGGATATACATACTCCCCAACTTGTGTATTCCAGTGCATCCATTTACCTAATAAGAAAGAAAAAGGATTAATGTTTTAGAAATACAAGGCATCATTACTTACTTTATTTTCCATTGAGTTCACTCATCGCTCAGTGCTTCTGTCTAACATACAGTAATCCCACTCAGTATACTCAGATCAAAATTACAGAATCATATAATCATAGAGTCTCTCAAATTGTATCTAAGAGGCTTAATCCTCTTTCCTACATAAATTATGACAAAGACAAGGACTGTCTGTTTTTGTTGACTTGACAATTCATCATCACAAAGTCCACGCAGCTCTCTGCAGCAATATATCCACATTCTGACTTCTCACTGGAAACAAGGAAAAGGCTTAACATGTCACCGGTTAAGTGTAGCAGTAAAACAAGTCTTGCTAAGAAAGTAAGTTACAAAATACCTCTGAATTAATTCTTTAAAAGTAGCACAATTTAAAAATTACTTTCAAATTTATCCAATATGACTCAGCTGGGTTACTAACCATCAGATGCCACATAATAATCAAACATTGTATCTTCACTGCCTTCTGGGATACAGGGAAGATCAAGCTTTATTGTTGCATGGTTGCGCAGCCAATACTCCATTTTGCATCTGTCCTCCAGTTCTAGCAATGCTCCTACGCTCCACATGAGAGAGAAGACATACAGCCTTTCCAAGTATTTTGGAGTCAATTCTCCACCTTGCTCCTGAAGGATTGAGTTAGGTTTTCATTTTCAATAGCCTGAAAAATCCACTTGATAATAATTAGTAACATCAGGTTAAAAGCCTTCAGTAGTATTTAAATTTCCAAATGTCTTTAAAGAACAGAAAGAATCAATAAAAACTGATAGCAATCCACAAAAAAAAAAAAAAAAAAAAAAAAAAAAAAAAAAGACCACAACCACAGGCAAATNAAAAAAAGAAAGAAAAAAAGGAAGAGGAAAAAGAAAATTGCCAAAGCATGCTATATTCCAAGTCATCAAAGAATCTCCTATCTACAAAACTCCATGACTAAAAATTATCTCCAATAGATTAAGTAAGTCTAAAAAATTTCACACTACTTACCTTAGGTGGGAAGAGGCCCTGCAGAATATTAATGCTCTGCATAATCACAAAGGCTTCCAACATCTCCATCTTGCAATGCAGAGACTGAATGCAGAAGCGGTATAAGTCTGGGAATGATGACGCATACAGCTGATGTAGAACTTCAGCTTCTTGGAAGGAACATCTTTTTAAAAATCCCTGTTGCAGAGCATGTCAGGAAAACAAATTTAGTTCCCAATGCAAGGCTCATTGAATTCAAGTATAGTAATTCAAAAGGTTCAACAAGTGGGGAGAAGCGGAGGGAGGCAGGACTGGGGGGTATGTCTCAGATTCCCTGCTGTTGGGCAGAGTTTAGCCAGGGTTTGGCAGAAGGTCAAACTTTACCCAGGTATGCATAACTCTTACTGGATGTTAAAGATGGGCACTGAAGAGAAAAAACACTTCATCTCAAAACTCAACAGGATACAGACCTCAGCAACCTGCTCTAGTTGACTCTGCTTTGAGTGAGCTATATTCAACTACACCATCTCTAGAGGTCCCTTCAACTTCCACTATATTTTGTGTTTCTATGATTCTTTTCTACACTTTCTACTACCTTCATTAATTTTTTTTCAAAGTTCTTCTGATATATCAACAAATATTATATTTCATTCAGCATCTGGGAATTACAGAACTAAAGAAACAAAACTTCATTTAATTTTATTAAAAAATTAAGGAAATCCTCTGCTGAACAATGTGAGATTAACACCTGCCATAACTGCTGGAATATGAAGTATATTCCATTACAAAATAGATTTAAAGGGAGGTATAGTGAAAGAGCCATTGAGATATTTTATTTATGAAGTAGGATCAAATGAAAAAATATATAAATTGTATTGGATCAAAGTATAAGTAACTACAGGTTGCAATTTTATAATAAATTTTTTCCAGGGGAAAGGAAGTGATGTTGGAAGGGTGGTGAAATGAACATAATTTGTTTCTGTTTTCCAAAGGTAAAAGCAAACAAACAAAAAAGTTTTTTTTCCTTTAGACTCTTGCTACTACTAAAATAAGTTAAAAGCAAAAGGTTATAGAGTAAGGGAAACTGCTTTCATACAACACTTACTTCAACATAATTAAATGTAGTCTGCACATCACTTGAAAGTGAGGATATAACTCACAACTGATAGTGCAAAATAAAATCTTTTTCCTGGTTTCTGCTGTCTTTGCAGATGAACTTATAGCACAATTTAAGATGAAACATTCAAAAAGTGGTTTTCTGCAATTTTGAGCAGAGGCAAAGGAGGCAGAGCTGTGAGAACCTGACATCAGTAGGCCCTATGCAGTGTTGTAAGCACAGAAAGAAACAACAAAAGTGGAAACTCATTGCGGCTGCTGTCCTAGATGCATAATTTACACTTACACTTTCCCAAGTATCCATATCAGTTTGAAAATAAAAAAGAAAAAGAAAAGATAAAGCCTGGAAGTAATATACATAAGGTGTTTGTGTTGACTGCATGTATTTGCATTGGTAAAAGCAAAGTTTTACCAGACAGATTTTCAGGAAACATTTTTTCATAATAAGAATATAATTTTGGACTTGGCAAAGGAACTTCTCAAGTGAATCAGTGATGATTTTCTAGTATTGCTAAGAGCTACGATTGAATAGACAGTTCCATGGGATTTAATATCATTCTAAAGGGGAAAGCTCCAGACACTACTAGGGAAGTAAAGTAACAACCCTCTGCAGCAACCATTAGTGCCTCACAAGCAACAAGTCACAGAACAGAGGTTCTTCTGACACAGGAAGGAGTCTCTGATGGCAATCCCCTCTTATTTTCCTCTGTTGGACAAGGTTAAACTGGCTTCTGATGCCTTCCCTAGTGGATCTTGCTGCTTCTCACCTATTTTCAGGGTGTTATATCTGACCTACCATTTCAAATCTGCATGTGGAAAAGAAACCTTGTCTCTGTTGCTAGAAATCAGAAGTTTACAGCTTTTTTCATCTTGATAGTTTCTGTTTCAAATGCCATGCCCTGGGCACACTTTGCCCAGAGGGGTTGCACTGTCTCCAGACCCAAAAAGAGGTACCAGGCACTGCCTGGCACTCCAGGCTTGGACAGCAGCGCACTGTCTCTTTTGATTTATGTCTGTGCTGAAACCTCTAATACACTAAGGACAGAGCATGGCCTGTGCCAAGTCAATTTTTTCTCCACTGCCAGACAAATCAGGGATTTTTGGACAAGGAATCTGGTTATAAACAAGCAAGCTATATCAACCTTAAAAGCATGAGAACCTTTATGGGTTAAAACAATAAGAAAGCCGAGAATAACACAGAGTTACCACTACAAGAGGCTGACACCTGAAGGCTAATATAAAGCCAACTGTATTTTCACAGGACTAGTTAAGCAACACCATCTAGGTAAGGATCAGTTGCATTTTTCCAGAGGTATTAGATCTGATTTGGGAATTGAAATGACAGAATGAGATTGCAAAACTTTCATTTAAAAAAATTATTTTTAAAAACTTGTTAATGTGATAACTGTTAGAAGGAAGGACAGTAAAATTTAGTCTGTTAGCTCATAGTAACCTATAAAGATTTATTCTTTAGAGTCTGAAAAGCAGGAGGATAAGTACACTACAAGGGCCTGGATGGTATCTAATTTAGTAAATGGGAAATTATTCCTAGATTAAAATTAAAGTTTAAAGTCCGTATAAGGGAACTTAATTTGGGATTATACTGAAGAAAGGTATATTAACTTCACTTTTGAGGGAAGATAATTAAGTAAATATTGACATGATCACAGGAATCAGTGTCTTAGCCACACGGAAGAAAGTTTTCATTTTTGATACTCATGAGACAATCTGAGTTTTATGATAACAAAATAATGTCAACAAAACTTATTGAATAAGATGGACTATACAAGAAAAAATACTGTGTTAATCCTGAGGAGTCTACTTCACTGATAGAGTTCTAAAGCAATATTGGGCTTAAGAATAAAAAAAAATCAGAAACCTTTTTTTTTTTTTACTGATATTGTCTTTATTGTTTTCTTAAAAGGTAAGAAAACTACATAAATGTTGAAAGCTTTGTTGAAAGATATTACTATGGAACACTAGATAGATTCTTGGGAACCCGTTATTTCATCTTTATCAAGATTTTTGCTACATGGAAAAAAATTTAGTGTGCTCAAGTGTCAAAATTCACTGTATCATTAACAGCATTCAGCTAAGATTAGGATTGATTTTCACTGTGTTTTTCAAGATGATATAGAAAAGAAAAACACTCTAATAGTTCAGTACGTTATATGATGGATTTGACTCAAAAACACAGCTAAAACATGTTCTGCTGTTCTAAATTATCCATTCCATGCCAGAGAGACAGCAACTACTGCTTGGGTCCTCAGATATTTTGCTTCTAGAAACATTAACAGACAACCAAGTAAGAACATCAATTTAAAAATTACATACTTCAATGCTGCATTGACTTTAGTTCTAAATCCCAACTGCAATTAAATTTAAGAAATATCAAGATGACTTCTATTTTCTTGAGGATTTAAAGATTCTTGAATCAACTTGTTTACTCCTTTTTCTTCCTTGGTCTGAAGTTGCACTAGGGGCTGCCAGGTAGTTGGTATTTTGACAACTGAGTTGTTCTTCAATTGCATAAAATACTATGAATTACAAATTTGCCCCAAAGTGAAACAGACTCTTCTACAAGTGTACTATGTTAACTATGTTCCGTAAAAAATTATTCACTATTGTATAAACTACCAGAAACATTGCATTTTAAGTACTCATCTATAAATTTATACTGTGTGAAAGCTATTTCATAGCAAAAGGCACAAAAATAGGAATAGGTCCTAGAGTAACAACTGTGAAGTGCTGAATAAGCAACCAGTAACACCTTAAATACATAAACACTTAGCTATTGTACCTCAAGGATAGGACTCCAGCTGAGAACTGATGAGCTCATGAATACCATTCCATTTCTTGAAACTGTTGCTGGAGAAGCATTGTCAATATTATGAGGTTCAAAGACTATTTTGCAATTTGGCGCCATAGGTATCCGATCACCATTTGCTAGTGTCAGAGTTCTGTTGTCATCCAGGACAGAATTAAGGTTCTCAATCCAAATAGCATCAACTGGACCATCAAGAACTATCCAGATGTGGTCACCTATAATCCAGAATAACAGAGAAAAAATGCCAATGGAGGAAATTCTAGTTTTCTTCAAGGGCCAATTCCTTATCTCTGCAAACAAATTTTGAATTCTGAATTCAAATACACACAGCTAGAATCTCAGGTTTTATTACAATTACCATCTCCAACACTCAGTTTCAATTAAGTACATCATTTTGTCACCTATTGATAATAATGATCCATTGTTCAGTACATAAAGTGTCAACAGTATAAGTCACCAGATTTTAATAGTCTGAAAGAGTTTTATGGATCCAGTCTTCCAGTCTATATAATTTATTTCAAGTTACATAAAATCCCATAAAGAAGATAACGGCTATAGAAATATTTAACCACCATTCATTTGTTTCCAAAGAGTTCAAATAAATGTAGAGAAATTAAATGGAAGGAAGACTTGAAACTCACTCTTTCAAACAGCATGCTCACTGTCATAAGTAAAAAAGGTCCATTAGGGGAAGATTCTCGTCATTTGTTCTGCTTGTAAACTTGGTCCAGCTCCCTTTTAAGATTTTCCTTGGCCTTCCATTTAGTAGAAGAAATGGATCTTAAAGCCTGCCTCTGTTTCCTAGGGACGTCTGGGTCTGTTCTGCTTACCTCACTTGGGCACTGAGCAACAGGCTCTGACTGGAAGGAGATCCCACCTTGGCTTCTGGCTCCCTGTCCCTTAGGGAGCAGTCTTCAGAATCAGTCCTTACTATCTAAGCCCAGATGGCTTGGAGCACAGCTAGGTACAAACCAAGGAGGTTCCAGATGATAAACTTTTTCTATTTAGAGGCTTTTTATAGCTACTTGTCAGGCATTCAAGCATGAGATGGTCTGGAGTTTGATTCATAAAGAGACATTACAGAATTTTTGCCAAGAGTGAATCTGAGGAATTCATATGAGTGTGCTAATTTATATTTCATCTTGAAATGAAAGAATCAACGGTTGACACTGTGCTACAACCTCCAAGGTGCTACATTGCTAGATTTGAGACAAGTCCCAACAAAACTAAATTTAAAAGTATTTTCTATTTTAAAAGTATCTGTATTCATGAAAACTAAGAACTGTTGTATGAAAATAGACTGTGCAACAAATGTTAGGATTTTCTTTATCCATTTTTTATCTTTTCCCTTCAGTTCTTAAGGTCTAACAGTAAGACCACATACTAATTTTCAGACAAAACAAGGAAGACTCCATCTAGTATCAAACTACCAAGGTCACTCTTTTACTTAATATAGCAGTCTAAAAATATATGACAGTATTATTTCAGGCAGAAATTGATTGCCTAAATAGAATTATCTAGTGCCATTTGCAATGGACTATGATATGTGCAGGGCTAGCTGGTATGCCACAACTGACAAGACTCATTCTCTTTTGATATGACAGCTGGAAAACAGGTAGAAATCATGACAGGACCAAAATTTTTTGTAGTATACCAGAATTGGGAGAACTGACTCTTAATTCTGCTTTTCTTCCATACAAGGGCTTAACATTTGAAAGAGAGGATTCAGCAAATTCAGAAAAATAGTATTTGTTACAGTACACAGTTTGGACACAAAGCATTTGGAATAGAGACTACCCAAGGGACAGACGTTTCTGCAGCAATTTTCCAATGCTTCCATGTAAGTAAAGAAAAAAGTCTACTAATGTGCTTTACAGAGATGTTGTGTAGCTTGCTATTTTTTGTTTTATTTTGGAGGGAAGTGTTTTTCATTGTACCTTTTTTGGCTCTTAAAGTTTTCCTCCAGAGCACTGAAAATATTCCATCTGTCCAATCATTTGTTGCCACATCAAGACGTCCAAACATTTGCGGAGTAGTTATAGCTTTAGGATTCATTCTCATTTCACGATGTGGCTGTCCACAAGCTATGAAGGCAGATCATCTGTTAGTTTTTGTATTTCTTCTCAGCAGTCAGAGAATTTCAACAAATTCAAATCATTATACCCAAATGTATGCTTTAATATGCATTCACAATTATAAGATGCTGTGTATTTACTTGGAAAACTTATCTCTTGCTATACATCGACATTTGTTAATTGGAGTCATCAAAACAAAGTAGAACAAAGTTTTGAAACTTTTGAAAGTATAATTTACATTTCATCGCTCATTGTGAACAGAAGTGCAGCAATATGACATTTATTCAGGGTTTAATTTAATATTTTGAAGACTTATCAAGCAATACAGCTTTTAAGCTTTTGGCTTGGATGCATATTTTTAAAACCCAATGACTAAACAGAGAGATGCTCCACAACACTTATTGCTTTTTTTTTTATTTTGCCCCACTGTGCACTTGCACACTTCTTGGAATATGTAAAGTATATGATATGGGCATATCCCTGTGAATTCTCCTAGGCAGCTAAATTCTATCTAGCCCTACCATGATCATATAACCCTTATTTTTCTCTCATTAATAACACTTTAAAAACTCCTATGCCAGATATCTTTAGAAAACCCAATACTGAAATTAGTCAGGAGCCAGTAATAAGCTTTTGAAAGAAAGAGCTAAAAAAAAGACTAATTTGAAAATATCTTCATTATAGTCAGAGTTCACTAACATAAGATATGAAAAAATCACATAGTTCAACATTTCATGAGGTTGTGTGAGAATAGCAGCTTTGATAAAAGTATTGTGGTGGCTTTATCTTGGGAGCAGTTCACATCTCAGTGCTAGAAAAAACATAGAAAAATAGTGTAATGCACTATCTGTTCTTTCTGCTTTTTTTCCTAAATGGAACAGTTATTTACGCTGCAATTCAGAGCTTACAGTGTTTGTTAAGCACAGTAGGGTACTGCATATATTGCTGAACTATTTTTTATAGAAGCTATCCATTTCTGGAAAATTGTATAAGCAGCTTGTGAAATGGGGTAACACAAGCTTACCTCAAGAGACATGTTTTTTCTCCCCCACCTATGACCCTTTTAGTTTAATGAGCTCAAACAGATATTCTTTAAGTAGTACTTGTGTTTAGAAATACAGAGGACAAAAAACCCCACACACTCCTCAAGCCTCCAGCCAGGACACAAAATGAATATCCTGTAAGACTTTTTCACTGCCTTAACCAGGAACTATTTCCTAGAAGCAACAAATTACAGCAGTAGTTATTTCATATTGCAGATAAAGACCCTGTCTTCTGAATTATGTTCCAAAAGAACTAAATACTTATAATCTCTTCTCCTGATGACCAGTGACAGGGAATGGCCTGAGACTGTGTCAGGGGAGGTGAACCTCCCTCTGGGTGGCTGAGCACTGGAACAGGCTCCCCAAGGAAGTGGTCACAGCACTAAGCCCGAAAGAGTTTACGAAGCCTTTGGACAATGCTCTCAGGGACCTAGTGTGATTCTTGGGGATGGTCCTGTGCAGGGCCAGGAGTTGGACTTAAAGATCCTTGTGCATTCCTTCCAACTCAGAATATTCTGTGATTAGGGAAAGGTTTCCGCATTACCTCAGCCAAACACAGGAGATACTTAAATCACTTGTCGGAGCTGCCTACCTAGACAGTACTTCTCTTGCTCAATGTTTCTAGATAAAAACTTCTGATATAAGTATCACAACACGGAAAATAGGACATGAAGCATATGACTTCGAATGTCAGACATTTTTAAGCTTTTAAAAGATACTATTACAATAATTAATATCTCAACACACAAACTGATTCTTCCAGTAATATTTTCTCACAGTGAAGCTGTGAAGAAACAATGTCGTGCAAAGTTTACAACATAACAGTTCAATAACAGTTTACAAGACACACGCTCACATACCTGTCATTGCTTTCATTAAAGTGTGGATACAAGTAGTTTTTCCTGCACCACTAGGTCCTAGTGTCATCAATCCATGCCTTACCCTCTGGGTTTCAAAAAGCTGGATAACTTTCAGTTTCCAAGGACGATGACAAATTAGTCCAGCTTCCTCCACCTAGAGACAGTGACAGAAAACCAAATTACTATTATTTTAGTGGAAAGATATTTTGAGGTTTTAACAAAAATATATATATTCAGCAGATGGCTATAATCTTTGTAAAGGCTTTGTCTGTATAAAAAAACCTGTTGGAAAAAGAAGAGATATTTGGTACTCAAATAGGTATTCAGAAATAATAAAATAAGATAAACAATCATTTTCCTAGCTCTTCTTAGGGTTAAAAAATCATTTCAAGGAAAAGTCAAGGATTTTAGAAACACTTTTGCTAGTAATGTCTTTCATAGCCACACAGAATTTTCCACTTGCTTTTTCATTTTCTTCTTAGAAGATCTGCCATTTTATGATGATGATTACCTGTGTTTCTAAATATTTAGAACAACCAAAAATTTTTCTCCAAAACAGCATTAAATATTTCTTAGTATACAGACAGATCTTAGAGCAACTTCTTATAACATTCTTCCAAGAAAAATTATGATTTTTTTAGAATTCAATGTCATATGCATGTTAACATCTTTCAGTTTGGAACTAGTAAAGAGTAGTAATCACCCTATAACAATATTGCTTTAGCTTCTGAAAATTACTCTGCTTGATGTGAACCAAAGAGTATTTAGCCAGTAGAGAAAAGCTGGAACTATCTCCTAAGGATTCATAGCACACTATGTGTTTGACAGTCAAAAAATTTCTAAACTTCAAGATCAGGTTATAAAGAAGAATCTCTCAACAATCATATTTTAATTCCAGTCTAATTTCTGTTCAACAAAGAGCTCAGAAAACTATTATCACTAAAAAGAGGACCAACTTTTTGCTAATAAGATAAAACTCTGCTATTGCAATTAGTCCCGTAGTCGGTCAGAACCATCAAACTGGCACTACCAGTTGCTATATCACTTCCATATTGAAGTTCGTACCAGCTCCGCTTATTTATCTCTCTTTGAAAGGAAGCCAATAACAGAAGGCAGAACAAGAAGAATTCAGGAACAGCAACAAGGAAATCTGTGCTACCACCAACTCCTCATCACCATGAAGAACACCAATGGGGAAGCAATGGAGTTTGCGAAACACAATGAAAATGTCATATGCTCCATTTTCAAGGATACACAATAAAACGTGGTTATATTTTACATCTTAAAAACTCTCACAGTTGACACCAAGCCAGCCAAGTTGCCTTTCTTTCCAGTATCAAATACAGCTTTCTGATTTGTTTTCAGAGTCAACATATATACAACAATATATTCAAAATCTAACATGACAAAAAGCTTCTGATTTCTTTCACACATAAAACAAGATGGTCATGTTAGCTATTTTCGCTCTAATACAATGCCATTAGTGGAGACCTCTCTTAAAAATAGTCATATGGACTAGGTGTTTCCTTTATCAGTAAAAATGGATGGTCACAAGCCGACTTGACATGTTCTCAAAAGATCCTCTGTTAACAGTAGTAATATGTAGTGGGTCTGGTTAATTTTCTTCATTGTAGCCCATATGGCACCATGTTTTAGATTTGTGACCAAAACGGTGTTGATAACACCAGTGTTCTGGCTATCACTTAACTGTGATACACAGCATCAAGACCTTCTTTGTTTCTCACTCCATCCCATCCACAAGCAGGTTGGTGATGTGCAAGAGGCTGGGAGGGAATAGAGCTAGGACAGTTTCCTGACTGACAGAAGGGATACTCTGTACCACAGAATGGTAGAACAGTTTGGGTTGGAAAGAACCTTTAAAGGTTGTAGCCATCTTACCCTGCAGTAGTAACAACATGATCAGCAATAAAACTTGGAGGAAGTTGTAGCAGTGAACAAACAATATCAGAAATGGAAAAAGTCTTGTGAGAAATGGGTTGGTGAAGAAGGAAACAAAGCTAACCCAAATACCTTAAAAGCTGAAGCTGTTGCTATTGTTTAAAATGGAGTTTCTGTGTTTTTTCCCTGAGTCACTGCTTCTTCTTCCCAAAATTCCTTGAGAAAGTTCTTATCTCTGTAGCCCGGACTGAAAAGAATCTGTCCTTGACGTTTGTTTGAGTTTTTCTATTGGCTCTTAGTTAACCCTTTCCCTATTGGCTGTTATCCCTAGCTTCTTATTGGACCTGTTAGGATTCTCTGAAAAGTTACAAATAGCTCTACCCAGGTAATAAATTCTCTCTCTGCTTCCTCTCCAGTGGTCTCTGCGTGTCTCTCTGTGGGGCCCGGGGGCCACATGGAGGGGGACAATGGAGGAGCAAATCCCTACTATGTAAAGGAGGGCAGAGCTCCTATTTTAGGGATGTGATCACCCCCATTAATCAACTATCACAGGAAGTTTCTCCAGAGTAGCCATTGCTCAGAGACTGGCTGAAAAATCAGTCTGCTGGTGTTCGGTAAGTGCTTTTGCATCACTTGTTTCTACTTCTTTTTTTTTCGTTTATTAAACTGCTTTGATCTAAACCCATGAGCTTTTTTCCACTCTCTCCTCCCCTTTTGAATCTCTCCCCCAATCTGCAGGGGAACATAAGCAAGTGATTGGCTGTTGGCTTAGCTGCCAGATATAAACCCATTATACCCATATTAGATATATTGATCTAATATAGCTTCTATTTTATATATATAATCTATTAGGTATTTATTATATATATCTATAATATAACTATTATATAGGTATATGAATTATATTCTTTAATTGGTCCCATTGAAATGCTACAAACATTTAGTGGGAAATTAAATAGAAGTATCATTTTAAGTAAATATTTTCTCAAGTTCATGTTCCAATTGTTAGAGTTTATACAAATATTTAATCCACATAAGGTGAACACAAGTGCATTTTTGAAACAGGACTCCACAAATAACTCACAAGAAAACACAGGATGTCACAATCACAATTCAGTGACCTCCTTAAGAATAAGCTTAATAATAATATGTCAACAGTAAAGATATATAGAAAAGCTTATTGTTCTTCTAAATAATAAAACATAATATTACCAGCTGGATAGATTCAACAAGAATAATTTCCTTAGACGTCATATCCTAATAGTTATCCCACAGCAGCACAGATCAAGAGAAACATCACCTGTTTGTCAATGGCAGCTTCAAGTTCAGGATAGTCAGCTTTATCAAGGTGGATATCTGGAAATAGATCCTCAATTAACCTCAGGAATAAGGGTTCATCTTCATCAATCTAGTGAAAATCGGGGAAAACAAAAAGCCACACAGATTAAAACATATTTTATTTATTTTATCTTCTTTTATAAAAACAATCTCTGACTCCTACAGATCCAAAGAAATATTTGACAGCATAAGGAACCATGTATGGTTATCCTCTACGTGCTAAACACTAGCAGGACATAGCAGAAAGTGATCACATGATGCTTCCGTTAATCAAAATAAACCATTAACAAACAGACTGAATTTCTTAAGTAGATTTTAGCAATAACGTTATTTGTCTACAGTATAAAAAAAAGATAATAAAGGCAATGAAGTATCACAGCAACAGAAGAGGATTTGTTAGCTATTTAAACAGGTGAGATGGTACTACTGTGAATAATAGATTATTTCAAAATAATTTATAAATACTTAAGGTCAAAGTTTCTAAAGTTACTACACAGACATACATTTATTTCTAAAGGTAGAAGGGGAAATGTGGAAAAAATTCTGAACAATTCAAGGTTCAACATGGGTAGGAAGCCAACCAATACACAGCCCCCCCACTCACTCCTGCCTCAGCCCCATACAGGGTACTATGAACAAAATTATCTCTATCCAAGCCAAAATATTCCATTCAGGGAATGAAACATTACCAAGCTAGCTTCAGTGTAAAGGTCACATCCAATCTTCTAGTGATCACATAGCTGAAAAGTTCAGGTTAAGTAATTTATCAGGCCCTCAGAACTTACTAGTTTAGACAGGTTCATATCTCTCAGCACACGCATGACAATGGTAGATTCAGTATCTGTGGGATTTGCTCTTTTTGCTGCTCCTAATGTACGTAGCACAGACAATATATTCCGCAAGCCAAAATCATAATGCACCTAGAAAATACGTGAAGTTTGGGAAAAATTTTCCCAAATTAACAGGGAAGAAACAATTCTTGTTTACTGCTAAAGATACAGATACATATGAGAAGTGGCACATGTGGTTCAAATGCCTCCAGACATCCAGTCTTTGGCTGTATGACTATGGGTGACTTTACTCTCCAACTCTGCTATCACCTACTAAACCGTACGGTGTGACAGAAAAAAGAATTGTAATCATAAGTCTTTGAACCAAGACAAGGTCCCAAGGACTATCAAGAAAGTTATTTTGAATTCTCTGTGGTCCTTGGAAACTGATTTTGAGAAACATCTCAAAAAGCACAGGGAGCACAAATCAAACATGTCTCAATCCACTCTATAGGGCCAACTGTATATAAGCCCTTTGTCTCAATCATCATCATTAATGAAAGCTAAATCTTAATAATAAACAGTATTGACAGAATGACAGTCCCATTCTTGTGCAGGCAACCTGTAGTAGGACTTAATCCTCCAGGACAGAAGAGGGTTGCATTACTAAATTCCAAGCATGTGTTATTTAGTTTACTTAGTGAACACAAACTTTCCCATTTTTTTCACATGAATACTTTGTGACATCATATACATAATTTTTCCCTAAAATAACCTTCTCCCATAAAAACATAATCACCTGTTTTGAGAGTTGTTCTTCACACAGCTTGTACAGCGTAAAGAATTTCCTTGCCAATGAAACATTAGCAACGAAACCACAACTAGCCAATTTAACACGGATTATGATTTGACGGTCGGGAACCATCATAGCCACTGAACGAAAATTGATCTTCAAGTTTTCAGGAAGTTCTTGCCGTCCAGCATACCCTGGATTCTGGAGAGAAAAACAGGTTTTGAAGTTGGGTGCACCTTGCACAAACAGAAGGAACAATAAAGCAACGTGCAATCTGGTTAGATAAAAATAGTTTTTTGGCTTTAAATCACTTGTGAATTGCCATGTAGATTTACCACCATATCTCTACAGAATTTTTGCCTCTTTTACATTCATGAAACAAGAAAAACTTTCCACCTCAGTACTTAACATGTGAGTTTGTTTTATAGGCTCTATTTTTACTGACTCCTTCTACCTGTATCTCTATGGTGATTCTTCTGGAGTTATAGCAAAAAGCATACTTTGGGAACAAGAACTTGGCATGCAGAAGCAATCTGAAACTGAGATAATAACTTGTATTTATAGCACTGACTTCATTTGTTAATTGTGCTTGATGTTATTGACACAAGACCCTGAAACCTGTCTTTGTAGTACTGCTCAACATTTTCAAACTGCCAATGAGTTAGTTCTAAGAACTGACTGACATAGAGTTAACAAGTTCATTTAACATAACAGGTTAGACTTCATTATTGTACAATCATTACTGGAATATTAGAAACTTGCTAAATACCTACCATAGTAAGAAAGATGCCAAATTCTGGGTTCATTTCCACATTGTCTCCATCAGTAAAAATAAATCTTTTTTTACGTTCCTTCTTACACGTCAGCACAATTGCTATTTGCTGTGCAGCTACTGATAGAACTGGTAAATCAATACGATTGAACTCATCAAAGCAACCCCAGGAGCCAGACTGAGCAAGACCTTCAAAAAGAAAGTAACTAAGAGTATGACCATTATATTGTTAACCCTTTTTTGGTGCAATTTGCAAGCCAAAAAGTCAGGTTAATCTACCTCAGGAAAAAAATAAGTTACTATTTTTGAGGGTTGGGAAAGGGACAAAGAGAAGAGTTTTAATCCTTTTTCAAGTAAGAATTCACAAAGCTCCAAAAGTAAGATTGTGTAGAACACTACATCCTTTGATTTCTGCTCCTTTTCTCACTATCTTGAATGTTTTCCTGTTCCTCTTTACCCCAGGAAAAAAAAATCCTGCAGTGATTCTATTAAAATAAAATGTGTTGTCAATAGCTTATTGCACATATCAAAATGAACAATACAGGTTGCTTTCATAAGAAGAGAAGTTAGGGGTCAGCTGATGCCAGAACTACATTCTTCCTCAGATATTTAGGGAAAACAGAACAAACAAAAAAATCACCAATGCAGTCACAGGCAACTATATAATAGTCAAGAACCTCCACTTGATCTCTAATTTGGCATTGGCCTAAAAAAAGATGTCATCTGGGCCTAATACATATTTTATTCATGCATTTCCTTCTACTGATAGGAACTTCAACAGAGTCAAGTCAGTTTGAAGGAGTCAAAAAGGGGAACTAGGAATTCAACACATTCTACCAGTTCAGCAATAAATTTCACAGCATTTTCTTTTCCTTC
Organism: Grallaria varia; assembly: GCA_013396735.1. Taxonomy (NCBI): domain Eukaryota; kingdom Metazoa; phylum Chordata; class Aves; order Passeriformes; family Formicariidae; genus Grallaria; species Grallaria varia. The sequence continues at coordinate 364,781 of VWZG01010588.1, read as the reverse complement.
TTGATTATTTCAAGTGACTTGATGTATCTCTTCTTAAACTGCCTTATGTTTTCAGGCATTTCTTGAAGACAGTGTTGCAACCGTATTTTATACTCATAACATGATATTAGTTACTTGCATTTATTAAAAGGCTGAAACCGTCTGTTGGTTACATGTCGATCTTGTTTTATAAATATGTTCTAGCATTTGTAACTTTCACCTAGTTCATAAAATCATATAATCACAGAATAACCTGAGTTATAAAGGACTCATGAGGATCAGCAAGTTCAATTCCTGACTTCACACAGGGTTACCTAAAAGTTAAACCATATATCTAAGATTGTTGTCCAAACACTATTTGAATACTGATAGACTTGAGACACTGATTACTTCCTTGGTGAGTTTGTTCCAGTGCCTGACCACACTCTCAGTGAATATCCTAGTATCTAATTTGAACTTCATCTGATGCAGCTTCAATCCCTTCCCCCACATCCTATTACCAGACCCCACAGAGATCGGCTCCTCCCTCTCCACTTCCCCTCACGAGTAAGCTACAGACAGCAATGAGGGCACTCCTCAGTCTCCTTTTCTTGAGGCTTATCAAAAGTAGCATATTCAGCTGTTCCTCCTGAGTCATGCCCTCCAGTTCTTCCACCATCTTTGCTGTTCTCATTTGGACACATTCTAGTACTTTATATGCTTTTACATTGTGGCCAAAACTGCACAGAGTACTTGAGATCAGGCCACTCCAAAGCTGAATATAGCGAAACAACCACTTCCTTTGACCAGCTAGTTATACTGCGCTTAGCGCATCCCAAGATACAGCTGACTCTTGGCCAACACCTTACCTTTGAAGATCCTCCCAAGTCCTCGGAAATCCATCTGATCTGAACAGTTGAAGACCACTACATATTTTCCAAGGCACCGTCCCATATCTTTGATGGTTTCAGTTTTTCCAGTTCCTGCAGGTCCCACAGGTGCTCCACCCATGTTCATGCCCAAAGCTTGAGCCAAAGTGATGTAACATCTAAAAGGCAAGAATCAATCATCACTTAATGGGTTGCCATGCACAGTTTTCTGTATAGTGCCTAAGGAATTTACTCAAGGTCAGATTTAAGGAGAAAAGGAAAGTGCTGAGATATTCTATCTGTTGGATATACCTGGGCCCCGGATATACTAGCCTCACATACACAAGAATCAAAGTTACATATATCATGTAAGTGGGATTCATGTAATTATATTTCAGAAATTAAACTGGAAGCTATTCATATTGTAAGGCACAGAAACAAAAATACTGAAGTATTCCATGTAAAATATTGACTTTGACAAGACTGTGAATGAGAAACTCTGCAGAGACCAATTTTGCATCCAACAGGAGTGACTAAATTGCTCTTGTAAAAGCCTAGGTTTAGCACTAAAGAATAAAGGAATAAAATTAATCTTTTTCACCTGTCTGTAAGAGGCGTTATGACAAGCCTGTCAGTACAGCCCAAGAATTCATTCTGGTATGTGAAAGTCACATCAGTGATCTTAATCATCATTTTATCAGAGTCTTCTTTAAAATAAAATCTACATTGTTTCAGCCACTCAAAGTCCGTAGGGCTCTTGATACGCATGCAACACTAAGAACAAAGGAAAAACGAGGCTGCAATATTCATGGGTAACATTTACTTTTAATATATTGTTTAACTAGTACTACGAAGGCAACAGTGCAATCAGAATGGCACACACAAATAATAGCTAGTAACACAAGAATAGCAGAAACCCTATCTTGACTTTTTCCGCAAAAATTGCTAATGTGTCATTGCTGAAACCCATAGTAAGGTACATCAGGCTTTAGATAAGTGTGTCAAAATTCTAAATACAAACAAACAGCCCATAAGCCTCAAAATGAGTCATTACATTCAGTTTAACATTAAAATTGTAATTCCTTCTAGTCACCTCTATCGCTGTAGTTTTACGTAAGTATAAGGCACATAATGTGATACTTGATTTTAAAAACTGTCATAAGATTTGTATAAAACCACATGCAAAATGGAAAAAAAGGGTATTTCAAGACATGATACAGATACTATTTAAGAAATTCAGATCTGGGAATAATTCAAAGTTGATAGATTTGAATACTAAAACAGGATTAAAAAAATGTCCCATAGGTTTTTACTAAAAATTATACTGTACATAAAATGATTGTAACTAGAAAAAAAAGTTTCTACAATGAAAAGATTGGTGCCTGCCTATCAGCAATGGGTTAAAACTCAGTAATTCTTTTCTCAGCTTAATTTCAGAATCAGGTCCAAGGCTTTGTATAGGTAAAAGAATATGCTAGCTTTGAGTTTGATTAAGGTAAAGATTTTCATTTTCCTAATTTTAGCATCCTGTGTCATCATGAGTAGTAATGTAAGTAGTAGTTAGATATGCTATTGCAACTAGTACAGACGGGATAGCAGCTTCAACCAACTTCAAACTTTTTCCTGTACTATAACTCTACATTCATTTTATTTACTCATGGAAACTCACAATAGAGTCCAGAGAAAGAACATTTACTTGTAACTAAACGTGTGAGGAAAAAGAATTCCCTAACTGATCATGCAACAAAAGGGTCTAACTTAAACGGACCGACATAAAACATTATAAAATTCTGCTACTAATTGGTGGAAGGGAAAACCCTCTGAATTATTTAAAAGGAAACTAAGACATTGGCATTTTCATAATACTCCATGTCATATACTCATTACAGTCCTGAAATATAAATGTTTATCCTATGAGGCAGGAGTTCATAGGTATAGTAATATTTTCTTGTTATCATTTCACATTGTTTTACATGGAAAACACCTCACAACTCATTGTAAACTTTTTAATACTTACAAGACCATCAAAAATGTCCCTCTGATGCACATGAATAGTGATTAGTGTCTCATATTTAACTCGTTCAACTGGACTAAGGTCTTTTGTTGTCACGTCTATCAGCAGGTTTAGAAGATCCAGGAAAAACTGGTTCGTCTTTTGCATAATTTTTTTATCATGCTTGGCATTAGTCAAAGCTTCTTCTGAGTCTCTTGTCCAAATCATTTGGATCCCCAACAATCCAACCTTAGAAAACATAAAAGTACATCCTTCAAAATCTTTTCTCTCTCACCTAAAATGTACATTCACAGAGAGAGACAAACTAAAGAAATGGTTCTCCTATTATTTGTATGAAATTACTTTTTACGTATCCATATAGAGGTCATTTGACCTATGTATTTGTTTTGTCTGTCCCAACTCCATTCATAATCACACAGTTAAGTCCGCACTTCAGTTCTGTGGATACTGCCTATGGTGCATTGCTGATACAACTGTTCAATACAACTTACAGCATATATATAAATTCTTATATAAAATATAAGTAATTATAATTATATATAATTAATATACTATATACATATAATAATTAACCAGTGAATAATTAATGTTTCAAATTGAACTACTTCTTTCAGTAATTCACAAACTCTTTATTCCATCTCTAATTTCCTGATCACAACTTAACAAGCTTCTCCAAAGAAAATAATTTTCCCTCAGCATTACTCTGTTTCCAATGTTAGCAATATATAGTGTTAGCTTGAATACATGAACAATCACAAAATTTTACTACTTTTCCTTCAGTAGTCAAGTATTAAGCTTGTAAAAAATAATCATAATTTCATTACATTAATTTGTTGCCTTCAGTATTATTTTTAAACAAGAGCTTCTGGGTAAATTTTCTTCTTGTGGTTTCAGATATGAAAGTGCAATGCAACTTAAAAGACTGAGGTGATTAAGATAAATGTAAATGTTAGGTTTGTACTTATAACATTGGCCACAATTTTGATTGCAAAGACAAGAAAAAATATGGTACATATCTGTGAATAATTCTTCATTAACTTCACAATGAGGTTACCTGGGCCGGGTAAGAAGAAAGAAATTCAGTAATCTGGAAATCTATTTCCTGGATATCCGCAGCGGCTTGGCGAATAACATGGTGCAGTGAAAGCTGTGATTCCTTCAGCAGAGAACTGAGCCAGACTTCCACATTTCCTTCAGCCATTACAGGTCTAGTCAGCTCTACAGTCTCACCTTCTTGTGAACTAATCGACAATATACGATCATATATCTAATAAAAGCAAAGCAAAAGCTTTTTGTATTTATAGATACATTATCTATTTTTACAAGAACTGTTGCTTTTCCTGCAATCGCTCCATTAAACTTATTTAGGTAGCTATTACATTGTGCCAACTTTTTCAGTGAAGGGTAAAAACAATTAAATAGTTACTTTTGTTATACAAAAAGACAAATTTTTGGCTTGTTATTCTATATAAAGTTTTACTATTATATACACAAGGATATAAAACCAAATCTTAAATGAAGAAAGCCTACTTGGTACCAAATAGTTGATGGCCATGGCAAAAAAACTGAATGCTTTCTGCACCCAAGTAAGCTTTCTTATTTAACAAGTATCACACACTGTTAATGTGAGGGAATGTAATGCAGACGTGTGGGCAGTACATACCCTTTCATGGAACCTAACAGTTTTGATGTTGTCAAAGATGTTCAGCAGATGTGCCTGTATACTGTGAGAGTCTGAAGCCTGGCCAAGAATTTCTAAGAGAGCAGGATCTGACACAAAGAAGAATCGTGGAAATAGAAGGCGCTTTTTCTCCAGATACCTGCATTTTTAAAAAAATTGGTGAAGCCAGGAGTGAGTGATTGTAAGTGAATTAGGTTAATTTATCCATTCTTTTCTCTTTAAAGGTGGTATTTCTCACAATTTATACTTCCAATTTTTAGCTGTGGCAATGACAATTTTTATCCATCATACCTTCATGTTAAGCATCTATTTTAAAGCTATTCTCTTAGCATCAGAAGTCATTTAACAGAAAACTTGTGTTACTTGCTATAATCTAAACACCAATAAAAAGAAAAGAAACTAATCAAAAAGAACATGCTGTTACAAGAAGTCTGTTACTTGCTATTTAAAACCCTCATGCTAAATTCCAAATTTGTGAAAGGTCTGAATAGGATGTACAGACCTAGAGTGCCTTCTGGATTGAAATGAGGCTGAAAAAAGCTCTGGCTTCAACAGAGAGAGAGTGAGCGGCAGCTTAGACACAAATCAAATACTTACCAGGGAGTTGCTAGCAATCTCTCTGGAGGTGTTGTATCATCCTGCCAACTTGTTTGCTCAGATCAGTTGAATTCATAAGTAGAATAAGAACATGATCTTTGCAAAGTTCATGGAACAGTATTCAAGCAATTGCTCTTTCCCTAGCTATACAATGCACAACCATCTGGCCAATACTGGTCTTTTAGTAATCTTACCCTGTGAGTGATTTCTGACAGATTTCAAGCTGTTCCAGTAAATGTGGTAATAATTGTCCCATGATTTCATCTCCAACACAGCACTGAACAACATTGGGCATTTCATGAGCTCGAGTCATGATCCTCACCCAGGATTTATCAATGTTAGAGAAACGCTTTGCTTCCTGTTAAAACAAGATAATGAATGTGGAACGGAGGAGACGGAGGAAGGAAGAGAGAAGAGGGAAAAGGCACTTGCTTGCAGAATTGGCATGCAGTAATCTCACCAGTAATTTTCTCACTAGTAATCCCGTGCCTTCTAGAAATTTTTCAGCTTAGTAAAACACAATTCTTTCTGTTTACACAATACAGCTTATTTCATACTTGGCTGTTCAGCCAGCTATCTACTTTCTCTTACAATCATTCTTAGAGAAAAAGACAGAAAACTCACTATGCTTGAATTGAGTGCTTCAAATATGAAGTTTTTTTTTCCTAAAAACCAAAGTTCATTTTTAATTTGAAATGTTACATAGGAAAGTTTAAGATAAGGATTCCTAGGTTAGGCTAAGGGTTGAAATGCTATATAGGAAAGTCTGAGATAAGGATTCCTAGGCTAGTAGTACTACAAAGCTAGCCTATGTAGGCTAGGCTACCATGACACAACATTTGAACATATATTGGTTAACTGTTTTACAATCTAGAAATAAAAAGGTCAAGTAGGTCACAGAATTTTATTGTTCTTTCTTACACAATACCTTCTGTTGGCATTAGTTTTCTAATTTCTTAGCAAGATTAGTTTTCTTAAGTACCAAAAAAATTAAGTTTACTGCATCAGTTATGACATCACAGTTAAATTTTATTCTTAAAATGTAGATAACCAAACTGAAAAAAAGGCACGTCTAAAAACCTTTGGAAGCTGCTTTGCTATGTCACCACCAACAAAAATAGCTTCTAAATAAATCCACAGGTTCTGCACAGTCAGCCAGTTCTCAATGATATCTGTTGTGTTGGAAAGATAGTGCACCCATTTCTGAATCTGTGTCTTGAAGGGTGTGTTGTATCTACAATTAAAGAAATATAAAAATAATAAAGATAGTTGCTTTATTTCATGAAGAAAACAAGATTTGTGAAAGCCAGCAAATTGCTCACAAGGAAGAGGAATAATTTTGCTCCTTATATTTTTTCAAGTGAAAGTATAAAACCCTATACTCAATAGGCAGCTCTTAATCCAATCAGCTCCAACTTGCCGCTTTGTACACGTAGTGCACAGCACAGTTCTGATCACAGGAGCTCTACAAGAGCAAGATTTCAATTTTACTCTAAGGTAAAGTGGTTTCAAAAAGGGACTACACATCTTGAAAGCTGTAAGACTCCCACAGTTCCTGAACTCTCCTGAACCCTTGCTTTTGAACATCAGCCTGATGATCACGTTCTGCGTTCCTTATTCTGTCTGTGTGCTCTGGGGTGTGAAACCAGACAAACTGAAGCTTCCATTAACTGGGATTTTCAGCCCCTTTGGCATGAGGCAAGGACCTATCACAGGGGCAGAGTAGCAGTGCCTGTAATGCCTGAAGTATGCCTGCCACAACCAGGTAGTGTTCTCACTTATGTCCCTACTTTCTTGCATCAATGAAAACTGTCCAAATTTTCATTCATGAGGTCTGAACTGCATCCACATATTTTCATAAGAACTTACTGGAAGTATCTATACAATAAGAGCTAGCCCATGAACAGTTCAAGGACGAGCAAGTTCTTGGGTTTTATCTAGACATTTATTTTCCTCCTCCTCTGTGGTAGATTTGTTCAATAAAACAAATATTTTGCTGATATTTTAATCTCTCCCCTCCCTTTTCTGTTACCTGTTACTCATGAGAGAACCAAGAATCATCAAGCTGTCCTCCATGGTAGCAATTGTTTCTGATGTGCTGTCACCTCTTAAAAGAAGTTCCCCACGGGTTTTAAAGTTTGCGAAGATAAACGTTTTGTTATCCCATTCAGCTATCACTTGTTTTAACTTCTGCTCAATGTCTCTCTCCTTCACAGCACTTATGCAGATATCCTTTTAAATAGATAGGATGTCAAAACAAGCTATGAATGCTTCAAAGTCTCTGGTATACAAATCTAACTCTTATTTCCTTTAACACTAGGTAAGCTTGATGAGCAATTATTTACCAAGTGGAAAGATCTACAGATATACAAACACCATAGCTAATACTCTGTATACCACATCATGATATAGTCAACTTTGGGGGAAATAAAAGAAGAACATAGTGATTACTTTTCATATCTTCAATATTGTAAAGCAAGGCACCCTTGCAAATTAACTCCTGGGCCAAGTTGCATGATTTGAAAAAAAATAAGTTGACACCACAATGTATTTGTGCCATTATTTTATACAAAAAGCTGACCTGACAGTCCATTTCTCTGGTTTTATTTTAGACAGATTTTGTTTTCCTTCTTGTTCCCATTACTCCTATACTACTTGAGCAGATTGTTTTGTTTCACACATCCATTTTTCTTCCTTCAAAATACCTCTATTTCCTCTTTATATCTTAAAAGTGAAGCTTCCATTATATTCCTCAGTTTGAATGTTTCACTTTCCACATCTAATCTGTGTTCAGTGAGATCTGCAATCTGCTTCCAGTGCCGAGGCATCATCACTTTACTTGACATACGCTCAAGCAATGGGCAGCACTCACTGAAGTCCTCAATGGTCTTCTTTAGGTCCAAAAAGGCCTGCCATTCCTTCACACCACGAGGAAGCTTATGGCACCTATGTAGAGATAATTCAAGCTTTTTCATTAAGTTTCAAATACCCTTTCCTGAAAACCAGAGTATGAGGTTTTAACAGCAGAACATATATCTTCCAAATTCAGGTTACCAGTAGGTTGAAACTTCTATATGTGATTCTGCGGGCGACAAAATCTGTTTCCAGTTTATTTCAATGACTTTTAGCTGGGCAGGCACCTGCAGACTCCTCTTAAGGAGTGTAGCTGCCTAATTCTAATATACTCAGTCCAAGAAATCTACAAAACCATTTGATTTAATCTTTTGATGAGGCTCATGATATGCACTGCTCCGTGTTCTAGAAAAACCCTGTTCCTCAGACTGTGCAGTTTAATTCTTTTAATTATTTGATTCCTAGTTTGATAAAAAGTTCAGCTTCCATGTGTGCAATAAATCCCATTTTGTAGGAAAACTATTCAGCAGCAGATCACTAATTTGTCTTAGACATCCAGGGCAAATTGGTGTCTCATGAATAATAATATTACAATAAACGAGTGAAATCTCCCTTCATGAACAAAATAAATAGCAATTTTAACATATATTCCAAACTCACTAAAAAAGTTAGCCAGGAAGCTGTCTAAGCAACAATAATCCTCCACATTTAGGATCTAAACTGGTTTCTTTATTTTATGAGGTTGGTAAAGGACATATTTTTCAATTAAAATTCACATTTTTCATGTTTCATTGAAAAATACATACTCAGATATGATTATTGGTGCTAACCAATTATAATCATATTTAAGAAAGAACAAAAGTACTTCAGGCAACTTTACCACAGCAGCAGTTTCTCACCTGTTCTGAAACTCCAGAAGTTCACTGTTAATTTTTTCAATGTCTAATTCTGACCAAAGAATATCGTAGTAGCCATTGATTGTGTCAATGACACTGTTATATAGATTATAGAGTTTCTGTAACATATTCAGTTGCTTCTTTATTTCAAGCAATTGGGGATACCGAGTAACCGGCAAACCAAAAAGATCTTCCCCACCTGTACAAGTAATATATTTCCGAAAAAGATTATCAAATCGATTCTAAGAAAGGAAAAGAAAAACAAAATTAAAAGATACAAAATTAAATAACTAAAGATTCAGGATCCAGCATTATGCTTAGCGCTCTATTAGAAATAAAAAACTAGGAAATAATAAGCATATATACAGAGATAGTAACAGCTTACACTGCCAACAGTTTTGTCAAAAATTTTCCTAAGAAAAGTAACTTTTAGCTAGCTTGGAGGCACATCTTTAGAAATTGACAGGAAAGCCATTTACTTCATATGACACAGTGACAGAACAATAAATGCTAAGATTGTACTTGAAAGAGGTGGACCATGACACGCAAAGGAAAGAAAGTTGGATACAGCAAATTCTACCTCTGCAAGTTTGCTGTGCAAATCTTCTATTGAAGCACTGAAGTAAGAATTATTACCATTAGAGCAAGAAAGAAGAACATATTTGAATAATCAATTGCAGTATAACTCAGGGAACATACTAGGAAGTCAAATGAATAGAACTATGGGAAAAGGAAAAGCATTAGAAGTCATCATTACAGGAACAGATATTAATCATGGTACAAAGAAACACTTCAACAGGAAAAATTATCAGTTTAAATGGAAAACTTTCATTCTACTNTTATTAAAAAAAAAAAAAAAATAATGAACACAAGAATAGCCTGTACTCTAAAATGAGACTAGGCTCTAATCAGGATATTTGAATCTAGTGATCATTATCCATGTAGCCTTTCTCTTAACTTCTGAAAAAACAGCCTTGCTTGCAAAAGCATAGAAAAATTCCAACTTAGCTTTCATTAAGTTCAAACTGACTTTGCCAAATCAGTAACCCTATGTATCAATGAAAATTATTCAGCTACTGAGATTCATTCCCAGAGCTTTTAGGCATTAGCTTACTTGTAATAAGTTTTCTCTTAGAATTAACAATACCTGAAACACCGTAAGCCTGTCACTGGCTTCCTGAGGCTTTAAACCAACCACCATTGGCCCATTCTAAAACAAAACAAAAAAAAACCAACAAAGGAGTGAATTTAGAGGGTGAAAATAGCCACAATTTACTTCTAATCAGCTTTTTCTAAATGTTAAACTTTACATTTTGCAGCCTCCAGACTCCCTCCCTGCATCAGATAACAACTGAACCAAGAGACCTCAGTAGCCTACTAGAACAAGCACTTTATCTAAAAAGAATTTAAAAAAAAAAACAACCAGAAAACAAAGAACACATATATCTTTTTAATACAGAAATTGTCATTACAGTGTAAAACCTAGGCAATCATAGCTCCTTTTTCAAGTATACGCATTACTTAAAAGATGACACAAGATTAGTTCAGCTTCATTCATTTATGTTTTGTACTCATGTCCAGCATCAGAAAATACTTTTCACATTCTAACAATTTCTCATTAATCCCAGTCTTCACATTTGCTCATGCTAACTAGCAGTTTTTCATAAGCCTTAAATATGTCAATTCTTAATCTCCAAGAACTGATTAGCAGCATTACATACTTCAGTCATATATAAAACAATAACCAAAGCCTGCCCTGCACTGAAACTCCATACCATATTGACAAGAATAAACATATTCAACAACAGAGGCCCGTCCCCTTAATTAGTCAAATCCAAAATCTTTCCATGCTCCCACCATTCCTCAAAACCTCCTCTAATACAATAAAATACAAATACTTGCCTGATCATAATCTGAATAGAACTGTGCACAGTCTTCAGTAAAAGTCTTCACAGTGCTAATAAGCTCTCCTCTGAAGTTTGGCTGCAAAGCAATGAGCTCATTCTGCACTTCATTTGCACGGATTAGCAGCTTTTCCCAAGTGTAGTGCAAAGTGTCCACCTTCTCTGTCTCTTCCTTGGCAACAAGTAAATCATATTTGCTCAACATAGCATAGGATTCCTGTCAGAAGGTTGGATAAAGATACACAAAACAGTAACTTAACTTGATACACACATAGATATGCTAACATTTTAAATTTTTAAGGACAAAGAATTATCTGTTAGAAAATCTGTTCTTTTTACAGATCTGTTATCACAGTCTGGCAAACCAATACCAAACTGGAGGGAGCATCAGAATTTTATTTTCTCAGAACATTGAGAAAATACATGAATACTCCACATACTGAAACCCTTACTCAAGTTTCACAAAAATACAACTGAAATTCACTTACTGTAAATTAGCACAGGGTAGGGTAGCAATGAATCTGTGGCATAACCATTTCATTTGAAAAATTTTGCATAAAGTGGAATTATTTTCATTTATCTTTTCCAGTTTGGTCAAATTGCAGTTAAATTGCAAAAATAGAAATGTAACTATGTCTGCCATGCCACTGTGTGGAAAATATATCAATCTCCCATTCAAAAACCTAAGGTATGACTTCTTGTGCCTGGAGACTCGAGACCCCTGATTGCAGAACTAGAAGTTTATAATAAAATTATGGGCAATCAAGAATCATGAATATGTCTTAGGAAAAAAGAATTCTACTGAACAACTAATCAGTGGTGCATTTTGCCACACTACAGCACTCTTAAATATATACTCCGGTCAGGAATGCAGAGAAACAGTCACCATCTTAAAACCATCACCATGGTTTTAATTCTGCCATTTGTCAGATGTTCAATAAATATATTCTATCACGTTAACTTCTTTAAGGAAGCCGATTGCTTATGTTTATTTCAACCTGTGATATAGCTGATTCAAGCAATCACTCTCACACATTCTCATGTAGTCTGCCTAACACTAGGTTTTCCCTCCTCTGCAAGTTCAGATTAAAAAAAAAAAATTATGAAACTCATTCCTTTTCATCCACAGATTTCTTCTACAAAGTATGAAAAGCTTTCTTGCATTAAATAACTGTATTCTCATCTTCCTCTTACCTACATAACTCAATTTTTGCACTGTTCACTGAACCACTGCTCCCCTCAGCAAGCTTACATTTGTCCAAATCAGATATTCACACAAAAAGATTTACAGGAACACAACAGGTTTATCACCCTATAGTCAACACATAATAAACCATACATTTTCAGAGTGAATTTCTAAGCTTTAAGTCACAAAATAACTGCTCTGTTGAAACAGTACCCATATACATGCAACATTCCCACTAGTTACCTCGATGGGCCCAACTTGAGAATCTATAGAGATCTGTAGTTCTCGGATCTCTTTTAAAGCTGACATGGCTATTCTGATATCATCCAGGTCCGTGATGCTGCAATTTAACTTCTTGCCAGTTTCCTCTATAAAGGTCAAAATTGCTTCCATCTCTGTTCGGTACTTCTTGTTACAATGATATCCCAACAAAGTCATCCAGGCTTTGGTTTCTGATCTCAGTGCAAGCTTCAGATCAGCTGAAAACATTGAAAAAGGAATAGATATTAGATATTGTAGATATTTTTCAAGATGCACTTCTAATCTTTTTTGCAACATCTATTTTCTTTGGTGTCATTTCTTGTTTTTCTGTCTAACCATTCACATCCAAAGACGAAATCATATGGACACCTCTGAGTAGTTTATAAGACTGCTTGCATTTCAAGATTAATTTCCTCCTAATCTTCTCAGAATCTGCTATCTTTTATACTGGAAAGATCAGCTAAAAATATTGAATTATGAACAGATATTAGATATTATAGATATTTTTTAGGGTGAATCTACTGGAAAGATGAGGCTGGACTCCATACTTGTCTTTTTCGTATGTCATTATACAAATTTCTGTTCTATACATCACTAACAAATTGATTAATATTCTCATCTAAGAGGAAGATACTTTCAATAATTAATCTTTAAAAAATAATAGGAGGGGGAAGTAATAGTCTGATTAGGGAAGCTGAAGAAACAGAGAGTTTGATCTGATATTTAATGAAACTAAATGGTCCACTAAGCTTTTTTAAGTTTATCTGTAGCATCAGTGGAATGACGTGAGTGTTAAATAGAAGGGCTTTCAGCTGTCTTATTGCTTGTAGCCAGGCAAGGAAAAAAGCAACATAAACTTACCATCTTATTCCCATGAAATATGTACCCCTAGGAATCAGCGACAGAAGGAAAGGCAAACCTCTACCCTCCACCCCAAAAGTGAGCAGATGTATCCAACTGGGGGAAAAACTCCAGCTGAGCTTCACAGATATCCTTGAGTCAGTGTTTTGTTTGCATGCATTTAAAGCCAAAACAGCAAACAGCCCTTCTCTCTCTTTTTCCTTCCCATTTTAAACTAGGTCACCCATCTAAGCCACATCTCTCCTTACAGGGTCTGTAAGTATGTCTATAGAGAGAAGTGAAAAGTTGAACTCTACCAGTGTACATTGCAACAGCTCCCACACAGATGTATTCAGGCTCAGAATTGATTTTTAGCTCCAAGTCTTGTAAATGCAGAATTTCAGATTCAAATTCAGAGAGTAATGGGTTTCCCATCAATAATTTATCAATGGTTTCCTCCTTGTCCCTCTGCCATATATGGTGGTAACAACTAAAGCTCTCCAAAGCTGTAAGAACCTCCTGAAACACATTAGAAGTTCAAAAAAAGATTTTCAGCATCACATGTATAGGACATATATAATGTATTAGCAGCTGCTTATTAGAATACATTAAGAACTCCATAGTGGAGCAGGGTCAATCACCTCACTGAACAGAAGGCTGCTGGTATATTTATGGTAAAATAAGTTCCAGTAAGGATCACAAGTCATGCCGGGACCTGTATGCTAATCACATTCAACTTTCTGGATCAGTTTAAGCATTTTTCCAATTGAGTGATTCTTCAGTCAAAATCATAGGAATCAGTGTGAAGTACAACACTAAGATTAGGATACAGTACACTTGTCCTTCCTTACCATTTATGGGACTAGCAACTGAAACCTGAGCTCCAGGGCCCCAACATAACAATTCACTCCCAAATAATCAGACAAATCTTTTTAACACTAATTTCTACACTCAGTTCAGGGTTTTTTGATTTGAATGTCATTTAAGAAGTGTGCAAGTGAAGTATTTTTCCAGTTCCCAGTTCAAAAAAGTGTCAGAAAAAGGTAAACCATCATCACTGCAGCTAATTAAACAAGTAAATGAGAAGTAATCCACACCATGGCTTATCATAAATATAGTGCTTGCAGGTGGTTAACTGATAAAAGTTTCCAATTACAAAATATTGAGTATCAAAACATCAAGGTAACTATCCACCATTATGAGCTTCTCCTTAGTCTTCAGAAGAAGTCTGTATGTCATTAAGGTAGCTATTCTTTAGTACCACTGAAGTTACAAGGCCTTGAGTCAAAAAATTTCACCTGGCAAGACTCTTACAAGGTTGGACCAGCCCCAGAAGAAACTGACGCTGACTCCCCTAAAGAAATATCAGTTCAATACCTACAGTTTACTAAGGATTGCACAGAACAGGAAAAGGGCAAAGAAATTATACATATCCCTTCAGCTAAATCCTAACCTCCACTAGCAAATCCTGTGCAGCATTTTACAAATGCCAAGCTGACAGACAGTTGTCTTCCAAAAACCTTCATAAACTCTTCATAATGGGGCAGAAATTATGCTGCCTTCATTAGAACTTCTATGTCAACAAAACTGTGTTTAACACACTTGTATTATTCTCAGTTGTTTATTAAATACACATGACTCAACTATGCCTAAAGCTTTTTATGATGTTTTAATTTATGTAATATTCAAAATCTCACAAATTTTGGAACAGAGTACACTTAGTGCACGTTACACTCTCAAAGCATATTTGAAAATTTTCTGCCATGTTTTCCATCCACTATCCTACACTTTTTCATTATTGTGTTTAATCACAGCTTTAAATGCCCACCCTTATTGCCCAAGGATATTAAAAGCAATACATTACTATCACTTGGATAATGACATTAAATTAGTATCTCGATTGTCTTACCCTCTTAGTAGAATTGATAGCACTGCTGAGTAAAGATACTAATTTAATAATGTCCTTGTTCTCTGAAACACTTTTGAAGTAGTTTTGGCTTTGCACTGGATCAGACGAACTGAGTGATGCTGCATCTGATACACTACCTATAAAAGCAGATTCAAATACAAAAGCTGTGTTAGGACAGACATATTGTATAAGCCAAGTAAATTCCTACACGCAAACACTTTTCAGTAAACATGAACTTTAAAGCTGGGTGTTCTTATTAATCAAAAAGACAACTAGAAGTCTAGGAAGCCACATTTAATTGCCAAAATTCATAAATCTCTCCATTTTAGGAAATTTGCTTCATCGGTGTACGCTGTCAGATTTGGAACAAATTCCTTTCCAATTTTTCAAACACCATCTTTTTTTGTGTCTCACACTGCCACGAAGTTTATCCTGTATACTTTACATAAGTGATTTACTTATATATCAGCCCTGAGCAAATCCTTAAGTTGTTTTTTTTTCTGAAATACCCCACAATTGGCAATTTGATATACAAATTAATATTAAATCTGAGAAGACTATCCTAGCCAGTCCCCAAATAGAAAGATAAAAAAAATGTCCATCAGTTAGCAAATATCCAGAAATTTGAGTTTACCACCACTTCATATTTCATCTCATGCAAGAGAAAACCTTATTTTTCAAAGAATAATTTAATTTCTTAACCAGTTCAAATATCACAGTCCTACTTTTTAGGTTTATAAAAGAGAACTAACCTAAAAAGTTTCAAATGTACTATTAAGCATCTTGAGTACAATATAGAATAATTAATTTGGTTTGATTTTAAACCATTTCAGAGAGGAAAAATCCAGAAACCAAAGATACCATCTTAAATTTCCCTGAACTAATGTCTTCAATAGCTTAATTTGATGCCTGATCACAAAACAGATTATGAAAAATATCCCTTCAGAAATTCTAGTCTATTCAATCCTCTACCCAATTCTCTCTCCACCAATGTTGCAATTTATACAGAAATTTCTATTCAATACCAGGTTTTGTGTAAGTTCAACTTACCCCTCTTGAAGGAACTTCAGCACAAGTTTTAAGATGTCTTTTGAACGTGCCAAGTTACAAACCACACTGGCAAATAATGAAAGATCTTCTGTGTAGCAATAGTGACTATAATTGTTCTCTATCCTGCTCATGCTAGCACCCAAATAACTTTCCACGTGCCACAGGTAGGACTCAAAGCAGTATAACTCTCCAAGAAGAATAAAAAAGAAAATCCCCATAGTAAAATCCATGCAAGGACAAATGGCAAACTTGGTTTCTGATCACAAAGAGATTCCTTCTCTGAGACAATTTAAAAGCTATGAAGTATAATGGTTTTTATGTATTTTGTAACTAATATTCTTCAATACATTATCTATTAACATTCAAAGTTAATTATGTCAGAGTTTGTCTTTACCGTGGATGTTTTTCTTTCCTGTCTCTTTCATTTCATCATCAGAATCGGTGTCTCTGCTTCCATACCAGAACAGAGCAACTTTTCTCTCTAGCATTTGCTTCTGAGGAAGAAATAATATTTATTTTCTATTTGCAGCAGTTTTGAAACATTAGTTTTAAGTAAGGCTGTTAAAGACACAAACCTGGGATCTTCTCTCCTTACTCCACTGTCCAACTCCTTTCATTACTTTCAAAATATTGTCTACAGCTTTATTAAGAGTCTGCTGTACCTCATCCAAAGAGGGTGTCATGATGATATTAGGGATAGATAGGTTAATACTAGTCCTAATTATAGGATGAGCACCTTTTTTCTGCTTAGAAGCACTGTGATTTTCTAAATGAAAGACAAAAACAAAAAGGTTCTTCAAATTTTTTCAAGACATCAAATTAGGCATTGTATTGATATAAAACAATATATATATCTCCTAGTGCTGAGTATTGAGTGTCATTTCTTAAGGAAAAGATTCCTAAGTAACTCCTAAGATGTATTGCTAAACTCTATAGCAGCACAAGCGAAAACAGTGCCAAGTTATTTCTCTTCATGAAGCTCCTCTTCAAGTTGCTCTGTGCAGCTAAACTCTGTTTAGTAGACAATTTTGTTATGTGGCTTGTAATCTCCATCAGAATATTAAATTGGGCACAAAGCCTCCTTAAAATCTCTTAATACTGTATGCCTTATAAGCTACAGAAACCAAACACAATTACCTTGATTTTTGTTTCTTAAAGGAATATAAGAATAAAACACTTCAGAGGAGTGTTCCATCACTATGTATAGAAATATCTGAAGGCAATTAGTAAGAGAAAGAACATCTCTTTCTCTACTGGATTTTCTTTTTAATGTTTTATATAAAAGTCAAGGTCATACAAGTAACCTCTTATCAAGCCCAGCTCCAAATATAACATCCAGCTTCAGAACAGTACAGGCAGTGTTAAGAGAAACAGCATTGCAAAGACACATTCCTACTGTCACAGGAAAAAAATACTCTTTTGTAAATATACAATGATATAAATTTAACAAGACAGCTTAATCAAACTCCCTTTGTTTTCCCCTCTTTTATGATTGTGACTTTTTATATAATTATGGGATAATACATTTGCATCTATCTTTTTATAGCCTAAGAAAGCAATGTACTGCAATATGGACACCTAAGAAGTTGACCGTGGAAGATGCATGGATGCGCTTGCGTAGGGTATCCAGAGTGTTTCGAATGACTTTCAAAAGGGCATCAATGTTACGATTATTGAAGTAAGAAAGCAGTTCATTGGCTTCTTCCTCTAACTTTTCCAAATCCATTCTCTTCCTCTTTGCTGTAGGAGACAGGCCAGTCCATATCTCACTGGAATTTTGGAAGGAATTCAAGCTCTTTGATCTTCTATCCTCTTCTGTTGCTAAAACATCATAAATCTAGTTAGTTAAATTGACTTAAGGGACTTGAAAACACAATAGAGCAACACCTCCACACGTGCCTGAAATTACTTTAAACAAGTACAGAATTACTCATCTGTAATATGTACCTCAGCGTAACACTCCTTTTACTCCTATTCACCTTCTCTATTTGGTACAAACTGGCATGACTATCACCAAAATTCAGATACTGTTTCTTCTACTCTTTCCCTAGGAAGTGCAGCAACTAACCAAGGCTCGTAAGTAGCTGCTTCTGTGGCATCACAATTTCCATGTACAAGTTAGATTAATAGCACTGACCTATTTTGCAGATAATAAATGATTGTTAGATGATCCATTACCCAGGGAAAGGCAAAGAAAAGTCTGTAGACATTAGACACCCTTCAATACCTCAGTCAGTCAAGCTGCAATATCCCCCTTCACATGCTGTCAGCATGAAAAAGAAACACAAGCACTCAGCTTCAATACAGTCTTCTCACCTGTATTTTTGACCCTTTTTTCACCACTGGGTACAACTGACTTCTCATCTTCTTTACTGACTTCCACCTCTGTGTCAAGTAACATGTTAATCAGATCATTAGCAGCGGCTTCCACCAGCGAGCTTTTTAAATGTAAAGTCCGACAACCTTTTATACAGAGCTCCTGTTATCAAACCAAAACAAAGACAGTTCTTATCTTCACAGTTCTCATGTCAATTTTGGAGTCATAGCAGCCTTTATTAACACAAATGTCAAGGCCTAAGCTTAGTAAAAAACAAGATCAATATACAACATAATTTTTAAATTGGTTTGTCCCAAACTATTTAGTGCTGGATTCTTTATTGTGTCAAACAAGACGTCATAAATTTCTTTCAAAATTGCTTTGGTTTATCACATGATTTATCCATAGTTAATATCATGAATCAATGTTTATAAAGCGTAGTTCCACTAACAGGCTCCAAAATGCAAGTGCCTCTTAATATTCTTAATTTTCCAATGTAGACATGGAATATTTAACATTTCTTTTAATCATTGTTATTTTACATTAATTGGATGTGCCATCATGAGTATTAACCATAGTTCCCATTTACAGCTAGATAGGAGATAAAACCTATAAAACTGCACTGGAGAGAGAAGGAATCAAAGAATGAGATTTAATAAAATTCAGAAATCTGTTACAGTATTGTGCATCTTTTTTCTTTAATACTTATGGTAAAATTGATCAAGTATGCTTTAGCTAACTAGAATTTTTAACTACATTGGTTTTTTAACTTTTTCTTCTTTTTTATCTTGTATTTCTTTCAGCTCAATCAAACCTGACTACCTTGGTTTCATTAAAAAAACAGTAATTGGAAAAATTCAGCCATTTAAAAGTTTCAGTCATTTTCAAATTTTATTACAATCTTTGACCTTCCTAATGATTCTGTCTAGTTTAGAGAGAAGGCAGATCTGATTTGCAATATCACAGCAACCACCAAACAAAGTACTCTGGGATTTTTCCACTTGAAAAATATTTTTGTTGCAGCAATTTCTTCAGAAACTGAAAGACATTATTAGGTGATAGAACTTCTTTCTAGTCCATTCTAATTAAAAAGCACAAAAAGCTTAAACACCCAGTTACTGTTTTCATTGCACCCATAACTGCAGTTTGTATACAACGTACTCTGCTAACTCAAATCAATTGGCTGTTGTGGTGGTGTAATTGCCAAGTAGCTGTTCAAGTTTTCAAGTTATCATAAGTGCAGAGAAGTTTTTGTGCTCACTTTCACATATTTTTACTTTAGTGAATATACATTGTAGTACCTGCTCAATCAGGAAGGCAGCAGCAGGATCAACAAAACAGTTGTGGATTGTAAGGCTTACAAACAACCATTCAATCCATATAATATTAATTTTAAATTTTACTTTATATTTAACAGCAAGGTGAGCTGTTACAAGAACCAGAAGAGAAAAGACCATAGAGTTAAATACACTAAGAAAATCAAAACTTTCATTTTTAGTATGTAGTGCTACAAGAGACCAGGGATGGGGACCATCTACCTAATTTTCTACAATCTTTTCCAAGGCAAAGTTTATTTCAGGAGAAAAAACATTAGACATTATAACCTAAAATTCCATAATATCTCACTATTGCCTCATAAAATAATTCTGACACTTGATTTTATTATGACCTTAATCAACTTTCTAACTAACAATTTACATGCTTACAGTCAATTTTCCTCAACATTAAAGTATATATTTGGATGGGGTGAAGGAAGGGGGTCTTTCCAGAACACCTTCACCCAGGTACTTCTGCATATATTTCACACATGCCATTACCAACTCATGATAGCTTGAGATGAACAAAAATACTCAGTACGCAATCATTTCCATAGTATTCGTCCTCCTCAGGCATCAGATGGGGAATTCCCTTATTCAAAGGCACTAACTAGGAACACTGACAAAAAAGATACTGTTGCAGAAGTAGTGTGATACTTCTGCATTTGAGTGATATCAAAGCATAAAAGAAATATCATACAGCAGTTGGCTTGACATAATAAGTTCAGAAGAGAACATCTCAGCTCAGACCTCTTTGCATTTGGTAATTTTGTCCTTTTTAAGGTCTCAGCCAAGCAAGCAGGCATTTCCACGCGTATCCCATGCATACTTCATTAATTCTGCATTCAAAAATTTCTATCTCACAAAAAAAAAAGAAAAATATCTTAATTCAAAGTCATCAAACTCTTCTTTATGAAACTTTTATCTAATAACCTTAGTCTTTTGGAGAAATTCGTCACAGCTCAGTGGTTCTTCTTCTGGCAGCTT